>JAUZNJ010000041.1:18430-70209 GCA_034780135.1 Jordanella pulchra
TGCTCTATCCATGCAAAGTTGCCCCTAGTCTTAAAAAGGTTGGTGACCCCTGCACTAGATATTGTACAATTCTTTAGTATACATGTATACATGTGGCCCGTTTGTTTATTTCTCTGCTTATAGTGTTGAACCTGACTCTTGTCGACTTGCCTGGCATCACCAAGGTACCAGTGGGAGACCAGCCGGCAGACATAGAGTACCAGATACGAGACATGATCATGCAGTATATCTGCAAGGAAAACTGTCTTATTTTGGCTGTAACACCAGCCAACACTGACCTGGCAAATTCAGACGCACTAAAGCTGGCCAAAGATGTTGATCCACAGTGTAAGTTGCATCCGTTTGGAGGATGCTTTTAGTTCATTTTTAGTTTTAACATTGAAGATAGACCGTAAAATTGTATTTGAATGTTCTTTGTTTATTTTTTGTGAATAATTTATTTTTATTTTTCATTCTTTAAGTATTGTATGCGATTTAAAACACTGCCTTCGCAACCGGACAAGACTCTATTTTAACTATTCAGCTCTATTCAAAAATAGATTTCTGCTTACATTTTCATTTGTATAAAGGGTGTCTCCCTGGTTTTATGTTGTTTGCTTGCTTATTGAATTTTTTTTTCTTGATTGAAAGCTTGTCCTTTAAAGGATCTTTGTTCAGTAAATCACTGTAAATGTTCCCAGCCCATGAAATATTAGAAATGATGTTTAACAGTGAAGCTGTGAAAGACAGTTCCTGGTTTCATGGCATGTACATATTAAGTGACACAGCCATTTTTTTTTTTCTGATTTACACTTAGAAAAAAATAAAGGAAATAAAGGAGAACCTGGCACTCAAGAAAGCAGGCGCACCCTTCCCCATGTTGCTCATAGCTACAGCTAGTGCAAAAAAAGTAAAAAAACGGAAAATTATCAACGAGACCACCCGTACATTAAAAACGATTCAACAACAGTGAAGAGGGTGGCACTGTAGGGTCATCGGAAAGCCTAAGATGCTAGCTACATGCTACCCAGCAGTTATTTGGGAGGGATGTTAGGAACAGGGGTTTTCTGTCCTAACCCTACGATCATCAAAATCATCCCTCTTTGAAACTACATGCTCAGTTTGGACTAATATTAGACTTTTTGATCTGTTGTAAAAAAAAAAAAAAAAGAATATGTGGTAAAGCATGTTATTTAAATATGAAGGGAGATTTGTGATGCTGTGGGGGTTGTGTCATTTTTCAAAGTTTTTTTTGGGAACCTTAATAGAGTGGATATAAACAATCGATATATTTGTTTAATACCAATCTTATGATCTTTTCTGGGTAACAGAAAGTGGGTGATCACAAAGTCTTTCAACAGGATTACAACCCAAAACGTATTGCCAAAGCAACACAGATATGCTTAATTTGTCATAAAACGAATATGTTGGATGAGCTGAAGAAAAGAGTGCAGGAACCGGAGTGAACGATACAGATGGTGCCTTCAGGAATTTAAAAGGATCATTTTCTATATTTTCCAACCTTTTAAATAGTGAAGTAATAGACTTCCTGTACACTTGCTTTTTTTAACTATTTGAATAGTTTTATAAAAGTTTTATTTTCTGTGTCAGATTTTGCTACATTAGTATAAATGTATTTCTAGCTGTGTTTCATGTCTTAACCAATAATATCTGTAAGTGTTCTGATTAGTTTACATATTTCAGAGAAAAACAAGAGAAACCTGTGTTCCTTTAAGGGGCTCAAACTGGAGCACAGGAATATGATAAATAATACATTTATTTATTTATTGTTTAATTTTCTGAGATAAACATTATTTTCAGTTGTGCATGTTGCATCTAGTATAACAGAAGATAAAAAAAATAACCTAAGTGAGAAATTTAAAGATTCTGACAAAAATATGAGTCAGATAAAAATCAGCAAGTCTAACAATGAAAAACTATCTGAGATGCTGAAATCAATCATGTTCTACATGTGAAGACAGATCTTCCGTTTTCTTTGGAACTTGTGAGGTGAACTGTGGTCACTAATGGTTAAAAAGTTAACTAAAATCCCAGGTCTGATTATTTTGGAGGCTGATTTTGTGCAATAGCTTTTATTGGAAAGGTCAAATACATGATTTTCTCTTACTGATGAAGTAGGAAAGCTAATTCCAGTTACATGAGCAGCAGGGAATCTAAAGGTTAAAACACAACTATGAAGCCAAGTAGAGGAAATCTGGGTTTGTTTGGAAACAAAAGAGTATTACTTGTGATTGATAAAAATACTATTACTTCAATAGTTGTTTGAATTAGAATGAATTTAAAAGCTCATATGAAAATGTTCTTTTAAAACGTTGTTAAAATGTTAGAAACTAAATCTTCGTTTCTAATCCTAGGTCAACGGACAATTGGTGTGATCACAAAACTTGATCTGATGGACAAAGGAACAGATGCCAGGGAAATACTAGAAAACCGGTTACTCCCCTTACGCAGAGGTGTGTTGACAAAAAAAAACAACTTACACTTGTCTGCTATCATTTATCACAGATTCCTTTTAAACATGTTGCAAATATTATCTGATCCCTTCTAATTAACATACATGAAGTAGTTTTTTCTACACAGTATGTCTGCGTCCATGCATTTTTGCTGGTGCTTGAAGGGAGCTTGAAGTTTGAATGTGTTAGAGAGGAAAAGACAGCCTGAAGCCTTCTGAGGCTTTACAGAATGGGTAAAGCACCAGCAGTTGCTGGGATTCTTCATGCTTCTCCTGCAGTGAAAATGCATTAGCCATGGGAGCCCACTGCTATAACTGCTCAAGTTGCTGCACTGAGTAGAAGCTTTAGGTTTAAAGTCTGATGCTGTTACATCTATCACTGTTCTAAGTCAAGGACTTGGCTCCCTTTATACAACATGCCCTGCTGTTGTACATACACACAGATTTCCTTCTGCAGTCAAAATGGAACAAATGGCTGTCTTGGGAAGGGTTCCCAAGGACTCATCAGATGTGTCTCAGATGTTAAGATTTCATACCATGCAAAAGTGTTTATAAGGCTCTAACTTTTCCCCCTTTTATCACTTTACAACAACAACCTTCAGCGTTTTCATTGTAAGTTGATGTGATAATCATCCAGAAGTTGCTCATAACAGTGTCATAAAATATGAAGTGGTTTTTAACTTAAAAAAAAAAACATTTTAAAAGTGTGGCATGTACATGAATGAGTAAAAACGCTTCACAAATCACTTTCAGCTGTCATCAACGCTTCAGCTCTTCCAGAATATGTCGCTACCAGCTTTGCAAACCAGAGACTGAAAATGTTTCCCAAACTGTAGCTGAAGATCAGTCAGATTGGATGGATCAATGTATCACTACTTTCATTGATCATCAATGGGATTTGGGGCCTTTAACCATTTAAATACTTTGATCTAAACTCTTAAATTGAAAATGTTTCTTTTGTTTTTTTGTGTAGGTTTCCATCCGTGTCTTAACCTACTCTATTTCCAGATGATGTGATACAGTTTATAAACTGAGGCTGCTTCATATTTCCCAACAACTTTAGCTGAGGGATACCCTGATCCGATTTTGATATTTGAAAATCGGTCTAAAATCAACCAGATAATGAATATCAGAAGTCGACCTGCATTTAAAACCTCTGCAATTAGTACGCAGACAAAAACACTGCCTCTATTTACATTTTTCTCATACCTGTTTTTGTTAACTATTGTTCTCTTGTCAAGTCATATCACCTGATCAAGCATTTTCTAACATTCCACACTACAAAAGAAGTAATTAAAGTATCTATGATCCATGCGGATATCATATCGGGTTGATGTCAGCATCAGTCACTACTCAAAGCAGGTATATCAGTATCGTATCGGAAATGAAAAAGTTGTAATGGCATATCCCTACTGTAGCAAGTGCCTAACTACTGCATTAGTCTTCATTATTGTTTTCTCTGAAACAAACTATTTATAGTAACATTAAATTATACTGGTTTGGTCACTTCTAAAGGAAATTAGCTACACTGGAATTTTAATTAGGGCTATCAAACTAAAAGTAGCTTCATATAAATGGTATGCACTCCACACTTTTCAGTTTTTTTTAAATGCAATATATATATATATATACATATATATATATATATATATATATATATATATAGTTTTGCTTTATATTTATCCACTATTTTATCTGAATTAAATCCATGAATGTTTGTAAATGTAATGTGTTAAGTTATGAAACAGTCCAAGTGATTTGAAGCACTGTATTGTCAGTGTAACCTGCAGTGACCAGTTGCCCATTACACGTGTTTTATCTCTGCCTTCTCAGGTTACATAGGGGTTGTGAACCGCAGCCAGAAAGACATTGATGGGAAAAAGAACATCACGGCAGCTCTGGAATCAGAGAGAAATTTCTTTCTATCCCATCCAGCATATAAGCACATTGCTGAGCGCATGGGGACCCCATATTTACAAAGAACACTTAACCAGGTTAAAGTTCACACATGCACACTTAGTTGGGAATAGAAATGCATTATGAACAAACATTGAGTTTGTTTGTTTGCAGCAACTGATAAACCACATCCGGGATGAATTGCCAGCCTTTCGTAACCATCTTCAGAACCAGCTTCTGGCCTTGAATAAAGAAGCTGAAGAATACCAAAAGTTCAGCCCAGACGATGCTGCACGCAGGACCAAGACACTACTACAGTCAGTCGCTCTCTGTGTTGGGCTAACTTACACCTTTTGATTTATGCGTGTATCTTGGTGTCCAGTGCAGTGTGTGTTCTTTTACTGTAGGTTAGTTCAGCGCCTGGCTGTTGACTTTGAGAAGCTAATTGAAGGCTCTGGTGACAAAGTAGACACGGTGAATCTTTCAGGAGGGGCTCGGATCAATAAAATCTTTCATGAGCGCTTCCCCAGTGAACTGGTCATGGTATGTAGGTTTGTTTTAGTTGGAAGGCATTAGTCTCACCTCCAGTCCATATAATGTACTTGGCGAACAAGAATACAGCTGTTGTGTTATTTTATGACCTTCAGTAGCTGTAATGTTGACTCATAATGCTTCTCCTGTGATGTCTTTATTGACTTATGTATCAAGATTGAGTCTGATGAGACAAAGCTCCGCCAGGAGATCAACTATGCCATCCGAAACATACACGGAGTCAGGTGCAGCACAGAGATTAAAGCATGAACTTTAGCCACCTTTTTCTCTTTTTAAGTTTCTTTCTGTCTTTTTTTCCAAAATATACTTGTTTTTCTCCACAGGACAGGCTTGTTTACACCTGATATGGCATTTGAAGCCATAGTAAAGAAACAGATATCAAGTCTTAAAGGCCCATGTATCAGATTCATTGACCTGGTCAGTCAGGAACTGATTACAACGATGTACCAGTGTATTGGCAAGGTATGGAAATCCAGTACTATGCAAAGGTATTCATACCCATTCAGATTTTTCTGTTTTGACACAAAAAAAAATTGTGCAGTCCCTCTTACTCTGATACACCTACATACAGTCCTCAGGCATGGCTTTTAAAGTAGAATTGAATAAAAAAAAGTTTCATACCTATATAAAGTCACAGCTGTCCTCCTAACTGATCATCCAAACAAGTAATGTAGCCAAGAGACTTATTGCTGTTTAGATTTTCAACTAAAGAGGAAGAATCTATTGACAAGACTAATATAAGTACAGCCATCTATAAATCTGACCTTTTTGCAGAGGTGGGTACCCAAAAAAATGTACTCCAGATTTGCACTAGTTCATCATATTTTTATTGAAGTAAAAGTAAAAAATAAGAGTGCCATCTAAATAATTACTCAAGTAAGTAAAAAAATAATTGGGAAAAAAGGCTAATAAGTACCGAGTAACCGATCATAACATCTGAGTTAATGTTTTAAAAATGATGTACATTTACAAACATTTAGTTATCTGCAAATTTTCTCTGATGTCACTATTGATAGTATGTTATAAATGTATATGAGAATATGGTACGTTACTTCCTGTAACATGATACGGGCAGCTGTTTGCTGTATTTCCACTTGTCCTCCAAATGACATCGTAGGATCAGTAAGTAGAAATAAAGTTAAATCAAAGAAGCTGGAGAACAAAACAGAAATCTCACTTAAACATTAGCTGTGGGTGTTTGTCTCCGGTGCATTTCTGTTTAAAAACAAGCTTGTTTTTCATTGAGTGAAGTTACTCATGATGGCTAGAGTAGCCAGACCTTTTACTCGAGTAACAGTAGTGATACTTCATGATATTTTAGTAAAACTAAAAGGTACAATTTTCCTTAAGTAAAACTAAAAGGTACAATACCCCTTAAAGTACATCTTTCTCAAAAAGTTACTCAAATTAATATAACTCAGTAAATGTAATTACTTACTACCTACCTCAACCTTTTTAGGCCATTGTTGAAAGAAAGTCAGAAAAAGTCCCTCTGGTCAGATGACACCAGTTTTAGGCTTGCATACAAAATACTGTCTCTGAAGGAAAACTAAAATTAGATCTTAATTTGAACACACCTTAAAAAATGGTTTTGCAGTGTTAAAGGGCTATGAAGATGAAAGCACTGTACGTATCTGGAGTCTCATATGTTTGTTGTATATTTTTACGGCGTCAAAGCTGTCCACTAGGTGATTTCCGTTCTGTTTTTTCCTCGCAGCTCAGTGCCTTCCCCCTACTACGGGAAGAGACGGAGAGGATTGTTATCACAGAAATTCGAGAGCAGGAAAATAAATGCAGAGAACAGGTTGTTCACACACATTCACACATTGCAAAGAAAAATATTGGAGATCACTTAGCTAAAATAACAGCATGTAAAATGGCTAATTTCTCTGATTAATGTCTGCTCTGTTTAGGTCTTGTTGCTTATTGACATCCAGCTCGCCTACATAAACACCAAGCATGAAGACTTTATTGGTTTCACTAAGTGAGTTACTGAATTTCTATTATAACAACATGCAAACTGAAACAAGCATTGAAATATGTGGTATTCATTCCTCGCAGCTCCCAGCAAGGAAACAGCCAAAGCAATATGAACTCTTCAGCCCAGAATGCAAGGAACCAGGTAAGGGTTAAAGAGATACATCATTTCCTGTTATTTAATTTCTATAACAGACTTAAATATCAAGCTATGAGGAGTTCATTGTTTGATCATCAAACCTGTTAGTTCATAAATGTTGGTGTTCTTGGCAAAATAATTGATGGACTTTAAAGAAATACATCAAAGGGGCTGTATGAGGGATTTTTCGACTGCACTACACAACTCAATCCTGTAATAATAAAGTGTTTATTGTAATAAAGGGATGCATTAAACCTTATTTATCCCAACTAAATTTAAGTAGTATATCATTTTGTCACACGTTATTCATCAGTGGGAGTTGTTCTGCTGTGGTAGCTTCAGAAAAGGTTGTTTTATTTGAGCAGCGATCTCGGGTCCTGCTATGCAGCCATAATTGTTTGGGGCTTTTCCCAGAAATCAAGTCTTTTTTTTTGTCTCAGTGTGTTGTGATTTATGGATAACACATTCATCCCAAAGGCAGCAATAATTGAAAACACATTTCTGTTGCCTTGCATTAGGAACCTTGAGGACGAAGCTGACAGTATTTGTTGAACAGCAGCAGATTGTAACCACAGCCTAGAAAAAATCAAAACAAAAAAAGAACATCATGCTCTTACACAATTTAGCACAGAGCTTTTACAGCAGCTCATGTAAAAAGGATCTGTAACAATAAGAAATCGCCCAAAACGCAACAGATGGAAAAAAAAAGATGACCTAATATTAATGATGGTTTAACTTTATCTTTTGTTTTTCTACAGGGTTTGGCTTTTCGCTCGAATCGAATAGTAGGAGAAATGTTTTTTAGCCTTTTATTTTTCTTCACTGCTGCTGCTTCTGTTAAAGAATAATGTGTCAGATTCAGGCTTAAGGGTTTGGGTCAGCATGCTGCTTCTGTTGGACCTCATTGCTTTGCTCTTTTTTCACACAGTAACAGTACCTACAGACATTTTCTTTTTCTATTTTCAGGATACATGTATCACATCATGGCATGATGTCCTGTTTCCTCTGTTTTTATTCATGGCACATCTTTCCTCTGTAGTGCATTGTCTGTCAACCATGTTGGACTCTTCCATCCTGTTTTTCTTTTCCCAGAAAAGCTGGTTCTCTTTAATCTTTCCTTACTTCCAAGCCTCTACTGTTTATCTTTTGTTTTCTTTGATTAGTAAAACCCAGCTGATGGTAAATATTCTGAGATATAATGCAATGGGAAAATTATGCATCTTATAGCTGCTTAATTCACCCAAGCTTCTTTTTTCCTCTCAAGTATTTTTTTGCAGTTTCTTCTCTTCCAATCAGGAAGGCCTTTGCCCTTCATCTTACAGTGGGGAGAATAAGAATTGAAGATTTTTGTGTCTTTTTTTTTTTTTTGACAAGTCCATTGACAAAATGCAGACCTGATGTCAGGGTAATGCCATCCACATAAAAAATAGTAAATTAATCTGACCATCAGGTAATATGTAATAGTGAAGATTTGCACATGATATTATCATTTAATAAACTTACAGAATCATACTAAATATTTAGTTAAAAGCGTTTTGATGATTACAACCTCAATATGTCATTTGTATAGAGAAACTATTCACATGCATTTTAAGGTGTGATTTTTAGAAATATATTTACAGGCAAGAAACATTGAGATGTTCAGTTGTTATTTTCCCTGCTGTATGTGGTTTATCTTACAGCGTTCTCCAAACCAAATCCATTCTGTTCTGCCATGTTCGTATCTCAGTTCCTCATTGTTGGTTGTTTTGCAGGTCATTCATAAGGGCTGGCTGACCATCAGTAACATTAGCATAATGAAAGGTGGAGCAAAGGAGTTTTGGTTCATCCTCTCTACAGAAAACCTGTCCTGGTACAAGGATGAAGAGGTTGGTCCTAAATGTTTATATTTGTACTGAAATGTGCATTGAATATGTTCAACACTTTCTAGGTCATAGATCTAATTCAAAATAGGGAAACCAAAACACATCAGTCCAGTGGGTTCACTCAAAGTTTTAATAAAACATATCACACCTTGAAGCAGTTTGTTGAGACAGAGTGGCAAGCGGCAACTTTAGTGGTCGGAGGCCCGGGCGTTTCATTTGAGGAGGCGGCCGAGCCGTTCTGATGTCAGTGGGGCTGCCATCTGTCTGCCTGTCTGTGCCTGCTGTACAGGAGCAGAAGGTCTGCACAGCAAGTGTAGACAGGCAGACACACCACAACAGTCTCATTTGGTCACTGCTGATGTCACTGGAATAGCAATGGCCTGAGTATTAGGATGCAGATTGGAAAATGTGCAAAATGCATTGCAGCTTTTGCAAAGGGACCGTAAACATTCAGATTCCAGTTGGAAACCCTGAAGATGGTGAGAAATATACCAAGGATAAATACTTTGAGGGTTGATCTATCAGCCCTATCGTGAAAGAAAAAGCTGTGAATGTAATACTTGGAAAAACTGAGGGAGCATCTTGAAGCTCTTTACTTGGCGCAGATAACTCTTCCTCTCCTCTCATGCCACCTGGACCTGCAGTTGACCCCCCACCATTTCTCCTTTTCATTTCACAGACCCACTTCCCCCTCTTCCTCTTTCTTGCCTCTCACTAGTTCCCCCTTACTCCTCCTTTTCTTCCTCTTCTGGGAGTTCAGGCATTTGGAGCGGCTCACTTTGACACAGCTGGAGCTGCCCCAAGCCAAACGAAGACGCACACACACGCACTGAATGGTCCAAGTTGTATACACAGTATACAGAGCACATGTTGGCCATGATGTAAACAAAATGGCATGCAAATAGCGCAGGAAAATATACACTCACTCAGACATACACACGATCACTTTTCAGATAAACACTAAATTGCTTGAACGCAGTGTTCCAGACGCAGCTCCAGGCATGCATATTGTACACATACAGTATAAAAGTGGCCTCTGCTGGTGTGACCTTACTAAGCATTAACAAATCAACTTCTTCAAAGGGCATCTGCAAGGAAAGATATAAAAACAAGCGCAACAATTCCGCTTTGGTCACATATCAACAACAATATCCTAATGCTTACAAATCTCAACATCTACCATCTACATTTAAGTGGAATCAATGGATTTTGGGGCTCTGCTGGGCTATTGGTCAATGCCTGCATCCCCTCCCTGTTTTGAGGTTTCTCAGCTGTTTGTGTTTGGAAGGCCTGATTACATTCTCAGTCACGCGTGTTATCACAGTAGATGGGATCTGCGGTCTTTCTGTGAGTGCACTCGCGCACACATATGGAGTCGTACAAATCAAACTTCTGCTTCTTCTCTCACTCTGCTCCCGCCCTCATAACTCTCCCACCCACTCCACCTCCACAGACATTGCTCTTTTATTTGAATGCTGGTTATTTTATTTTCTCTCTTTTTTTGTGCCCCTTTTGCCTTTTTCACTCCTCTGTCTCTCTCAGTCTAGCTCTACCCCCCACCCCTACCCCTAACAACACCAACCCCCCCCCTTCTACCACCACCACCTCTGTGGTTGGCAGTCTCTCTGGGACTGTGCACATTCCTGGCTGGAAAATCTGAAGCTTTGTCCAAACAACAGCATCCAAAATCTGCCCAGAGAAATCCCACATGGCTGTTTCTATACTGCAGACCCCCACCCCCACCACCTCTTCTCCTCTCTACCTCTACATCTCCATTCTCCACTCACCATCATTGTGTCGTCTAATCGCAAGAGTCCAAGCTTAACAAATACAGCTGTGAATTACATCTGCTTTCTATGCATTTTGTTCCCTGCTTCAACCTTAACGCTGAGGGTCTAGAATAAGAGTTCAGAGTTTAAACTCAACAGCACACTGAGCAGACACACATTCCTGCCGCCTTTTCCCTGCCAGGGCTCCACCAGGCATCTCCTGAAGAAAAACAGACGGCTCAAACCTATATACACTCAATCTAGATGAACTCCTTTGTGTGTGTGTGTGTATGTGTTAGTGTGTGTGTGTTAGTTGTGAGAGGCCTGTTCCGTATCACCAATCTATTACTTTCAAGGAAGAGAAGTAGACAGCTCCAAACACCAGAGCTCTGATGCACAATGCTTCTCAGCCACTCTGATCCCACTGGAGATGACTTCTACACATACATGCACAAATAAACTGTACATTTCTGCATGACAAAGCTGTGATTAAAAGCTGTTGTGTTGCAATCCAGATGCACATGCAGAAACTAAAGCAAAAAGCTGCAATAAAAACAACTAAAACACATTTAGCTAAACTGAAAAGAATATACTTTATAGCCTTGATACAAAAGCTTTACGTTAAATACTAAGAAATGATCCCAACAGTGGTCACTTTAAGAAAGTTATTTTTGTACTTTAGCTAATAACGCTCTCCTAAACATTACTCAACTTTTATAGACAAGACGCAAAATTTACAAAATTGATATTGTGTCTTGAGATCCACTTGATTCCGGTTTTAAAAAATAAAGATTGAACACCCTGTTAAAAAAATGCACACATTAAAGGAAGAAACCATACATTTATAGACATTTACTATAGCAAAGACATGCTAGCTGTCATGTTGTTCTTGCTGCTAATTTCTAAGCTGCTGATGCTCTTCCATGCACAGTCTAACCAATGTGCAGACTACTGTACACCAGAAAGATCCTGAACAGGTAGTCTGAACACTGGGATGACGGAGCAGGACCCCATTCTTGCGTATCCCTGGCCTTGCCTCCTCCATCAGTGGTCGTCTGCTAGCTCTCCCGCCAGAAGCAGAGGTCGGGTTGGCGAAAAGTTTCCTCTGTTATTTAGTCTTCTTTTTTTCTCCCCTCTGCTATCCGGTCTGGATGTCAGGTTGAAGGGGCAAGAGGTCTTCATATGTTTCAGACATCCACTCCTTTAGGTGTCTATCCCGCACAGTTGTTGGTGGTTCTCGGGCCGGTTGTCCGCAGGACCGTGTCCCAGCTTAGTATCCGGTCTTGACGTGGCACATTCGCTCATTCAGTCAGAGATCTGCCTGTTCACTCTGGGAAGGCATAAGGAAATAAGGGGAGTGAGAGAAGGAGAGAGAGTTAGGGAGGAACTTAGCAGCCATATATGGGTTGATGGAACCCATGGGGAATCAACTTTGCAGTGGTCTGGATTTTCTCGCCATTTCTTTTCTTCTGCCTCCCCTGCTTTCCATGTTCCTCAAAGTTTTCTTGTCTACTTTTGTAAGATCTACTTCCCTCCATCACTCAGTCATCCCCTATCCTTTCACCCTCCTCTCTTTTTACATCTATACTTTCTACTTCTACCCCATTAGAGCACCCTAGACTCGCTCCAATCCCCTCCCCTCTCCCTAAAGCGATCCCAGATGTTGCTGTACGAGCGCCAATCGCGTTCTGTCATTTTTTTTCAATGTCTGTTACAGGAAGTGGGCCTCTTTGGAAAAAAAAAAAAAAGAAAGGGGAGAAAAGGAAGAGAGTCATAGGGTTCAGGGGAGCACTCAGAAAGGGAAGACCTAAATGTAATGTCATATCTCATTCCACACATTTGCACATCTTTACTCACAGAACACCCAGGAATGTTAGCAGATTTTCTGCGAACCCAACAGTCTGTTGATGCTATTGCTTTCTTTACAACACCCATGGCTGTTCCTATGACTAGTCTATCTGGAAGGCCTTTTTCCAAGGTTAGACGGCTGGGGAAGAAAGATGAAGGGGGAGGGCTGCATTTCAGGAGAAATGTTGTGTTAGAGCTTTAGTCCTGAGTAATGACTTTCACATGTGGGCCCGGCATCTTTCTAGTTTTTTTTTTTTGCCTCCCGCCCCACTTCACTTCTACATCATTCCCTGCCTCCATCCCGTCTGGTTCTCCTCACACCAACTTCCCAACTCCTTCAGTTATTTTTTCTTTCATTTGGGGTCTCCCAAACTTATTTGTATCTCTTTGCTCTTCTTTGGTGTCGCTGTTGTTTCCACTTTATGTAAGAGTAACTACATGTGAGGCAGAATCATTATCATACATACAGTGATTAAAACATGTGTTTTTGCCTTTTTTTTAACCTTCTGTCATTTAAAAAACAATCAGTGTAATGTAGCTCATTGGGATAGTATGGTATGGGACAACATGTAGTAGTTTGGACTGAAAAAGATACTAAAATTACAAAGTGTTTTACTATTAGAAGTCATTAAAGGTGTGTAACCTATTTGTTTTCAGTCTCCAAAGTCAAAACTTTGTAAAACCACTTGGGAATAATAGCTTAAGGGTTTTTTTTTTCAAGTGCATCACCTTTTATTCCATAATAGCCCACAGCATGATTCTCTTCCCATCTTGTTTTATATTGGGGGGAATTATCTGTCAGGGATGATACAGTGTTGGTTTTCTGCCCAACTCTTTTACACGTTGGCCAACTAGATACATTTAGGTTTCATCTGATCAGAGCACCTTCATTCCACTTTTCTTCCAGCTTTCATTCAACTGTGAATTTCTTCTTACGGCTAATCTCTAAAGATAAGGTTTTAAAGATTAAAAGTAGTCCCTTTGAAAGGTTCTTCCATCTGTGCTGTGTATTTCTGCAGCCACTCTAGTCTTGCTGTTAGTTTCCTGTCTCCTTTGATTGTAGATGTTTGTTTTTTTTACCTAGATTCACACGGGTCCCTTGTTTTTATAGAATGGCTTAAAGAATGTTCATTAAGGTGTTTCAAGCTTTGGATATTGTTAAACAACCAAACCCTACTTTAAACTAACGGTAATCCCTACTCCCTTAACATGGTTCTAGGTTTTCACAACGCTGTTTGTTCACTGATGTTCTCATAAACCTCCAAGGCCTCCACTGAACAGCTTAATTTATACTAAGATATAATAATAATCTAAGGTGGTTTACTAATTAGGTGACTTCTATACGTGTTGCTCTGGATTTTATTTTGAGATATTATCATTAAAAAGTCCTAAATATAAATGTATGCCACACCTTTTAGGTTGCTCGACTAATACAGTAGTCAGCAACTCCTACTCCCCTCTCCTTGCCCCCCAATCTCCTGGCCCCTCTCTCTTCATGGCGGGGGGGTATATTTACTACCAGACAACTTTTTATCTTTGGCCCCTCAGTGAACCTTGTTCAGTCTCCGTTGTTTCTTGCTATCAACACTAATGTTGCCTTTTTTGTGATGTCATATTTTACTCTGCGTGCCTCTGTCAAATTTTATCTCTGTGCACTCTCTTTTCCAGGAGAAGGAGAAGAAGTACATGCTTCCTCTGGACAACTTAAAGCTCAAAGATGTGGGAAAGGGCTTCATGTCCAGCAAATTTGTTTTTGCTATCTTCAACACAGAGTTAAGGTTGGTGGTGGTGGGGGGGGTGCATGCGTGTCTGTGTTTGTTCGGTGAGTCAGCGTCTGAGTCAGAAATGGGAGTGCTGCATTTGTCACCTGTGTGCTCAAGTTTTTTGGACGATATTTTATGAGGGTGGACTGTGTCAGGGAAGGAAAAGGAAGGGATTTTAGAGCAGTAATGTGCCCTTACTCTAACCCTCTTTCATTCAGCTATGGGTTTTTGGATTAAAAGTTTGGGTACTGGAGTACATCCCAGGCTGTTGAGGGCAGAGTTTATGTGTGTGAAACAGAAACAGTTGAGAAATGAGAGAAACAGTGTTTAGGAGCTGGAGCTGACCCAAAGCCTGACTGATTGTACCAAAGCATATGGGCTTTGTTTGTAATTCTGTTCTGTGCTGGATTAGGACATAAAACCCAGGGTTTGAAGGTGCCTGCGGGCGTTTGTGCCTTTTGTGTATGCCTCTCTGCAAAGAGTGAGCCTGTGGACCACAGCATACCGACGGCAGGCTCATTAAGCAACTAATCAAAGCCAGAGAGCTTGGATCAGAGATGAGGCTGCTCATGTTTGGAAAGAATTGCTCGACTCACCACAAAAAGGAGGGAGAGAGAAGAATTGGAGGAGTAGAGAGAAGAAAGAAGGCGGGAGAGAGAATATCAGAGACATCAGCCAGGAATGTGTCAGACTCTGTCCTGTGGCGCCCCCCCTTCCCCACTCACCCCTACCACTCTCTCTGAGCCCTTATGGTCTCTGTTTCTCTTTCTGTGTTTGTGTGTGAAGGGGTGCAGACATAGCAGTTGCTTTGTCCCTGCATGACAGTAATCAAAAACCTCAGGAAACTTCAAATCTCAGGCGGTTGTGGCTCTGCAGAAATTCCCAAAGATGAGTGGAAAAAAAAACAAACTAAAAAAAAAAAAAAAAAAAAACTGCAAATGCTTATAGGATGAGCAAAACCTTACAACGAAAAAAGAGTGAAAATCAAGATGTACGTTATAAATTAGACTAGAGAACATTTATAGCATGTGCTCACTGGTGTACACAGATGTTTGTGTCTTTTTTGTAGCGTAATAGCGCCTCTAGTATTGTCATGCTTGGCCCAACTCCCTGTCCGTTAGCCGCCACGCCCTGACATATTAGTCTCAACCATCATAGACCAGTTATAAGCCCACAAACTGAAAGCCCATTTCCTATAGAAGTCTCTTTATTATTCAGCCTTCCTAGTGTTTCCTCTCTATTTCTCATGTTTTACAACAAGCTTTCGCATATTTGAGGTTAATTGCTGCATGTTCCGAATGTGAGAAGGGAACAACAAAACAACTGGGCGATTAAAGAAAAATGTTCAACAGATGGGCCCCAGCCCGGTCCAGTCCCTGAAGTTGTGTCTTACTTTCCCGTACTGGCTCCACTCAGACGGTAATGTGGACTAAAGTGGGTGTGATATTTAAGAGCAAAGTAAAGCTTTAGAAGTGCTTTACTCGCAGCAAAGGTTGTCAAGTACTTTATTTGGTCTGAAATTAATGAATCCTGCAATGTTTCCATTAGGACCCTTTTACTGATATTGAGGTATACCAAGGGCTCGGTGTTTACATGATACCATTCCCATGGCTTAAAGTCCTTGTAATGAGGCGCCACAGAAAGAGGGAGAGCGGCTGCAGGATTCCTGAACAGCGGTTGTAAGAAGGCTCCTACACTTTAGCCTCAGATATATTAAAGAGAAAAGCAGGTTTTTGGAAATATTTCCAGGCGAAACAAAAATCTGACATCAGTCATGATGCACAAACTAGATTAGAGCTGCTTATCCCTCCTAAAAAAAACAGATCTATTCTTGCAAATGTTTTCTACCTTAAAACCAAGTCCTTCGTTTGTTTATATTTATTCAGCTGGGGTCCAGTAGCATCAGTGTCCCTAAAGGTAGGGTGAAAATAATGGTGCAAAGTCAGACAATATAGTAAGTACATCATAAAAATGAAATTAACTTTTAAATATGTTAGTTATGTCTAAGTGTGAGGAAGTGTTTTCTGACTTGTAGTTTACGAGTAGAATCTCTTTAAAGCAGCCGACTGCAGGCTAGGTACCACACAATTAGCCCGACTATATACCTAAAGCTATTTAAAACCACACTTATAAGTTAGCAGTATTATAACTGTGACAATCAAATGGTTCCAATATTTTAGCAAGTGCAACAATAACTTCTCTTTTAAATAGAAACAATGAGACATCTAGAGTTTAAATATTGTAAAACTGTTAAGTTTTCTGAAGAATCTGATTCTGACCCAAGCCTGGTTTGGACAAACATGAATTCTGTAAGATCCTCATTACTGCCTTCTTATGTACGAGTTTCTCTTTATACTTGATTTGATTTCGGAGGATGTTTCATGTAATTCTGCTGAATACAGCCAAACCACAGATATTTGATTTTTTTTTTTTTTTCATAAGAAACTTTGCTCCTTCCATGGTTCCCAAGTGGAGGCTGACCCAGTTCTGGCTTACTCAGAGCAATCATGCTGCTGTAATCATAGTAAACCCAATCATTTAAAAGGTACACAGGGCAGACAAATCTGACTTTAATAAGCACCCATGCAGTAAATTAGATTGGTTGTAAACCTTGTTATGTATTTTTTCTTTACATACAATCTTTCTAATGGCTCAATAATACTTTTTCTAACTTATTGGTCATAAAATGATTATAGAGGCTTAAATTATGAAAACTTATTAGCATAGAAAACAATATTGTTTTTTGGGCAACTTAAAATAACTTTTTAGATATTTAGCCCTTTTGAATCAATCTGAAACAGAACATTTTCCAGCAATTACAGTTACAAGTCTTTAGGGGTATGTCTCTAAGGCATGTGTAAAAAATAAGAAGGTGACCTATTCTCTACAAATAGCTCATCAACACTAATCTCACCAAAAAACACTAATTTTCAAATCTGGGCAAAGATTCCTATTTGGATTTCAGCCTGAGTTTTGACTGGCCTATTCTAACTCATGAAAACGCCAAGTCACTCTATTGTTGCTCCGCCTGAATGTTTTAGTTGTTATTCAGCAGGAAGACATACGTCTGACTCATTGAGTCTCTAATAGTCTCTATCATCCTGAGTTCAGTTCTGTCCATGTTTCCTTCCAACCTGGTCAGCTTCCCTCTTCCTGCTCTTCCTCCAGCATGATGAACCTGCCACCTCTATGTTCCACCATGGGAATGGTGTGATTAGTATTAGGTGCATCATAATTATTGCTTATTGGGTAAAAAGTTCAATTTTTGGTCTCATCTGAACACAGCACTTTCTCCCACATATTTAACAGGCAGGGCTTGTTATGAACAGAAAACGAGCCTCCTATTTTTGTTCTTTCAACTTCAAATTTTGGAGTGGAGTGTAAAACTAATAGAGGCCCTGAATGCTGTTTTTTCTCGGTTTTTATGATGCTATTTGATTTCTCAGTGCAAACCACTGAGGCCTTCACATAACAGTTGGGTTTATAGATTAAATTATACAGGTATACTCTGTATACTTAGTGGGTGACTTCTAAAGCAAAAGGTTGAGCTGCAGTTTATTTAGGGGTGTTGCAGTAAAGGAGACTGAAAAAAAAATCACATCACACTTTAATCTATTACAATTTTAGATTGTAGCATATCTAGATATAAACCAAATAGAAATATAAAAATGATTTTTTTTTGTGTGTGTGGATTTTGAAATACATCTCTGCATTTCTTCTCTAACGTTATTTTAATGAATTGCAGAAACGTGTACAAGGGCTACAAATGCTTGGAGTTGGCTTGTAACTCTCAGGAGGATCTGGACAGCTGGAAGGCATCTCTGCTGCGCGCTGGAGTCTACCCTGAGAAAATCACCGTCAGTACTTCAACCCCCTGAATTAGCCTGAATAAATCAAATCCCGACCTTTGATGCACGGGGCACCACCTGCATGTACCGTGCCTTTGTGTCACATGCACCCATTGCCTTTGCTAACCTTAAACCCAAGGACTAACCCCATAACCCTCTCTCTCCATGCACCCCCTTCTCTCCCACCCTTCGCCAGAGTGAAAAAGTGAGCCCTCCACCCCTTCCCATCCCGCTCTGTCGTTGGCTCTTTAGCCCGCATTCTTGGTCAGTGATGTCACTGCAGTACGTGTGTGTGTGAGTGCATGTGTGTGTTCTAGTCTGTTTCTAATCAGCATCTCCCCATCCTTACTTGTTCAACTTCTCTCTTTCTTCTCCCCCCCATCTTTTATGTTTCCTTCATTCCAGTCTTCTGTTCTTTTCCTGATGATTTGATGTTTTTTTCTTTGACCATTTCCCTGCATATAGTTTAATGACCAACATCCTCCCTGCAGTACCTCACCACTATTCTGATGTTTACCCATTAAAGATGTAATCTTTCTCTGTGTTGCATATGATGTCAGGTGTGTCCTGATGTATCTGTATGTTACACAGGTAGATGAGCAGGAAAGTACAGATCCTCAGCTGGAGAGGCAGGTGGAGACCATCCGTAACCTGGTCGACTCTTACATGAGCATCATCTATAAAACTATGAGGGATCTGATGCCAAAGACAATTATGCACCTGATGATCAATAGTGTAAGTTATTTAAATTGAATTGTTAAATAATTTGTATTTTTCATTTCATTTCATTTCATTTTGTTTTTTCGAATGGTTTCTTTTTTGTGTGTCAAACGTTCTCTTTACATAAAATCAGATGCAAATAAATTAAGTGGGAAAATAAAAGCAGGTAAAATGTTAGGTGGTGGCTCTTCAGAGAAGCGGTCACATCAGTGTCCGGTCCCTGTGTGTAGGTGAAGGAGTTCGTGAGCTCTGAGCTCCTGGCGCAGCTCTACGCTCTGGGGGAATGCTCAGCTCTGATGGATGAGGCGCCGGAGCAAAGGCAACACCGTGAGGAAGTGCTCCGTAAACACTGTGCCCTGAAGGAGGCGCTCACCGTCATTGGAGAGATCTCAACTTCTACCTTCACCACCCCGCTTCCTCCACCTGTAGACTCTTCCTGGATACAACACCTAAGGTACAAACCTGATGCATTCAGCAGCTCTCATAAATGTAGACACTACAGTTAAAGCGCCATGGTTTGCAATAGAAAAAAGCAAATGTTCAAAGGCATCAGACAGAAGACAACAAAGAGATTTGGCTGCATTATAACATGAACGCTGGATGAAGAAGGATTTTATTTTCCATTCTCACAGAAAATGCATCTGAAAAAAACAGAACAAGGATTTCATGAGAGTAAAACCAAAAATGTTTGGCACTGGTCTAAGAGTCCAGATCCAAATTTGGACAGAAAATCTGTAGGGACACCTAAAGAGGGCAGTGGACCAAAAGGTGTGCCAACAAAGTGTTAGTTACAGTTTTAACAACCAGCTTATAGCTGATGCTTTCCATCTTAACCTCCTTGTATTTCAGTTGAATCATACAGGATTAGTGCCATAATGTTTTGGGAGGATAAAAAGGTTGCTATGGTTACGTTGACAGGGTGTGTACAGTTATGAGAGTCACTGTATTTAGAGGGATATGAGATACAAGAGGGGGGAAAGTTAGATGCTGCTATTTGAGGTTCTCTTCTTTGTTTCAGTTCAAGAGAACCTAAAAACTCAGTGACCGCTGGCAGGCCAGTGATTCGAGCCCATGCTCCGCCTGTTCCTCACATATCTGCCACTGGATCCAACTCTTCCTCCCATGGTCTTCAGCAGGTCACCGGTCAACATAACCGCGTCACAGCCAGTGTGCCAAGGTGACTTTGAAACGGCGAACACATCATCTAAAACCATATCTTTTGAATCATCGATCTGAAGGTCTTAGAAGGCCTGGGTATTTAGGCTCTCACTCTCACAAGAACACAAATACCAGTTGCTCTGAAGAGGCACAGGGGGAGAGAGCTGATATTTGAGCTGGGTGGGGGTCTGCTGGAAAATGTGTTTCTCATATTCCCCTTCCCAACAGCCTCAGTAGACAGGACTTTTCTTCGTGTGGCTTTCTACCGGAGCCAGAAACAACAGGGCCAGTTCTTTGTCAAGTTTTCATCTTTACATCAGTCATTCATCCCCCCCCCCCACACTTTTCTTCCAAGCATGCATTCTTTTATGGTCTTGCAGAGTTGTCCCTCATGCAGTAACAATTATTTTTCCTATTCTCAATATGTCTTTTTCTTGTACTTTTTCTTCATCTCTTCTTGCTGGTTCCTCCACTGCTTTTGGCGTGGCTCTTCTGTTTCTCTCTGCCTCATTTCCTCTGTGCTCTCCAATGGCTCCTTAGATTCTTTCTTGCATTCAGTCTTTCTTCTTCCTGCCTCTTCCCATCCAAACTTACCTCTTCTTAAGACTCTGCACATTTCTGTCCATCAATTATTATTTATTTTTGTTTGCAGCATTGTAACAGTCATCAATTAGGGATAACAGTCATGACTACTGTCATGCAGATAGGAATTATGGATGAATAGAAATAAGATAGATGATGTCTTTGAAAGTATTTATACACTTTCCACATTTTATGTGGAACAAATCACTGCAGCCTTTCCACTGCAGCTGTATTTAGGGCATATTTAAATTACAGTGATGGCATCTTCGTATTTATTGGGTAACTTGTGAAGGTAGTGATTTCTTTAATTTTGTGGTGTCAACGTAAAGGGACATGTTTTTTTCTGATTTTATTGGAACAAAAAGGAATTTATACATATATTTTTTATGACTAGTTGACAATTAAGGTTATTTGATCTTGGTTTCTTGTAATGTGATTATGATGTGACATAAGCTGGAAAAAGTACTAGGGGATGGATACTTCCAGCTCAAACTGTACAGAAAATGCTTTGATTAGAGATTTGCCTAAACATCTTCCTCAAAGGATTTAGTTAAAACAAACTGTAATGTTAGTGTGTTTATTAAGTGCTACAGTATTCATTTGTTGAGGACTTCAAAAAGACTTTGTGTTTATAGTTTTTTTTGCCAACTGTATGTATTGTTTCTGACCTTTTTCTCAGGAGGCAGCCTCCAGCAATCCCAGGTGTGAAATAGGTCTGTTCCACTGAGGTCTCCTCTATCCCTCTGCTCCTGTGGTCCTTCCAGCTCTTGTTGACCACTAGCAAAAAACCGCCCGTGACCTCTATGATGGATAATCCAGCTGAAGCTCTTTCCTAGGCTCTCCTCCTCCTCCGCTGGGAACTGATGTCTGCAAAATTCACTCCGTCCTGAGCCTATTTTGTATATTTGAAATGTCTGGCCATAAAAAGCTGGAATGTGTGGAGATTTCTCATAAGTGCCTGGACTATGTATTATACTGAAATATGCCTGAAATTATTCTGCAAAATAAGAATACAAAGGTTTTATTACAACATCTATCGTTTGTGAATAAAAATGAGTTTATTTTCTCTGAGTTTTATTCCTTGTTCCCTGTGGGAACAGTCATTTCCCACTAAGGAAATTAACTGCCACACATTCCCTGATGATTTATGATCCATAATGCTGTGGGTTGCATGTAGAAGAACTTCTTGTCCGCTACTTGGGGATACAGTTTTTGGATCCCGTGTGGATAATTAAACAAAACACCTTGACACTTATTTGCGATCCTCTTTTTCACCTATTAGTTGATTGATTTAAAACATTACCAGATGCTTGGATTAGCCTGTGCAGTTTCTAGATTACATGAAAAAAAATTAAATACTTTCAACTTCATTTCACCAAATAACTGTGTTAAGCTTGAACAAGAAGGTTAATTTTAAATCAATCAAGACATTTATATAGGCCACTAAATGGTAGAATGTCAATTTAATATTAGCACAATTGAAAATTTTACTTTTTAAAAAAAAATGTCTTTCTTATTGCGTTACAAGATTTTATCACGTTTCCATAAATTATATCACAATGATTTTTAAAACGTGAACCTACACGGATTTGTGTAGTTTTTCTTACCTAATCTGATTCAATTGTTTTTATGCTTTAACTCATCAATACAGATGAATTTAGGTTATTCAAAACCATGAAATAATATTAAGGTTTGTGCTTTGATTTTTTTTGTCGTAGCAACAGGAAAATAACTCCTAAAATTCCGTTATGTTTTTTTTTTCCTGGCTCTAAAATGGTTCCCGCTTGTATAATTTTCTAATTGCGCCCCTGTCGTTAGAAATAGGAAAGTTATTTTTCTAGAAGGAAATTTAAAAAGTGTTCATAGCGATGAAATCACGGCTTAGAAAACTTCCTCCGCCACGATTCAATATCGGACAGCGCTGTCTCCATGACAACCTCTGATCTCTCACTGCGCTGCCACATTTGACCCGTGTTATTAGTGGGGTTTCTTTAAACCATGGCACCGATGACCCTGCAAACTGAAAAGCCTGCAGCCACGTCCCGATCCACGGCGAACAGCACACTGAGGAAGGTGTGACACCTAGCGACCACCGAGGATCACCGGCAGGTTGTCTGCATTCAGATAACCAGCCAGAACGTTTCCTGTTTAAGTTGCTCTAAAAGGCAAAATGAAACCATCTACTTTGTACTTGTTGATTTTTACTTTATTCAAATAGAAAAAAATAAATATACAATGACTTTAATCTCCAGCTTTAAATGCAAATTAAATGCAGTGAAAGTCAGCGACATAACATTTGATCAGTTTACTCATGATGCACTTTTTATTTGACATGTTCCAATTGGCCAAACAGCTGATTTTACTAACTCTGGATATTAAATATCAAGCATCATGTGCACAAGACTGAAATACAACCCTTGCCTATCAAAGCACTCCTACATAAAAAACAGAAGACTTGATTCTATAAATAAGGGTTCAAATTATTAGCGTTAATCACTAAAGCTTTTCTTTTCCTTATCGTGAAGCAGAGGAACCATAAGTTGATTTCCATGAAATAATAATGAAAAGCTTAGACCATCTGATATCAAGGACTTCAGCAGATTCAAGTTTCTCTTCAAGGCAAAGTTCTTCAAAATACTGTTTTATGTTATAAAAGGTGATTAATTATTCATCTACCAACATAAAACTATCAACCATCTTTTTTCTTTTCTGTTTTTTGTGTTCATTTTATCTTTCATGTAATATACTAACAAGGGTGATTTAAAAATATCTTTCATGACAAAAAGAATGAAAGTCCAACTATAAGACAGAGTAACCATTTCTTTCTGTAATATTTTATAACAAACTTATTTAGTTACACTTAAAGCTGTTTCCTACATTAGCGATTAGTGTGTTTACCATAACTCTAAAACTGTCAGTATTCCCTTTAGGGTTTAAATTTCCTTACTTAAACTCAAAGATCCCTAAAAGATTGCTGACATTTCCACATCCAGCATCTTCTCAAAGCTCAAAAATATAAAATCAGGGAATTTTGCTCTTCCCCTTCCTGTTATTTATTTAAACAGCTCAGTGTCAACAAAATCTTGCCATGGTTAACACCGACTGACCAAAACTGCAAGACTTTTTAATTGATGAAGTGGCAAAATGACCCATTGCTAAAGTCTAGTTCTATGTTAAAGCAGCCTGAACAGACAAACAGAATTTACAGTTTCTTTTTTTTTTTTAACTGTTGTGCTTTAAACATCTCGCCGATAACTAAAATGGCTAACTTCTCCCCACATCCATTTGTATGGTGAAGACTTGTGGCCACAACTTAGTAGCGCTGACAAAGGAGTGTTTGCTATCAAAGAATGACGAATGAGTTTGATCATTTGTTTGCCATATAAACATTTCCAAGTACCACATTTCAAGCAAATAAAGTTATAGTCATGTACATATCACTGTTAAAACTGAGCAAAAGCTTAATCATGAGTTAAACATTTCATCACTACATCCCTGATATAAAAATGATACCTTCAATTCATAAATACGTCATTGTGAGGTTTATCCAACTGAGTTAAAATACCCATCAGAATCAAAGCCCTTATTTCTATATACATATATCCACTAAATACCATTTCGCTCACACCATTAAAACGTCGCCTCAGTAATTGCTCAGGTCAGTGCTTCGAAAACTGTAGCAGCGTTTAAATTAAAAACCATGGGAGGAAAGTATAAAAAGGAGGCATGTAAAATGAACCAATGGCAGCTCTATTCATTAGTGGAGGAAGCGGCTGAGGTCCTCCTGAATCTCAGCCTCGTCCCATGGTCCCTGGATGTTGTCCTTGTGCCTCTGCAGGCTGACTAACAGCAGGGGACAGATTAACGTAACACTCATTAAAGCCAGGGATAACAGAACAGCTCCTCCAAGCGACTGAGATCCCAGACCTCCTACTCCTCCGACACACACTCCGACACACACCCCGGTGAAATAACTGGGGGCATTCTCCCTCAACCTCTGGAGCAGACAGGGCCACAGGGCGAACACCAGCAGTGCGCAGGTGAGCATGGCGAAGGTGTGCAGAGCGCCAGGTAACCTCGAGGCCAAGCACACGGAGGCAAACAACGCTGCGTTTAAAGAGAGGCTGCCGGGGGGCGAAGGGTGGGCGTAAGGAAACGACACCAGGTGGGCCAGCAGCATCAGAGCAGACATGGCGTACACAGTGTCTGTGCTTACAGACTCCGTTAACGTTTTAAGGACTGGGGAGAAGCCGAAGGTGAAGGAGAGGAAAAGGACGGCACTCTGTGAATCTGCTAAATGCGTGCGTTTCTCGCTGCAGGATTCAGTCTGAGCTGCCAGCACTTGGTAGAGTCCATAACCCGGGAGGGCACACAAAAGACTGGTCCAAAGCAAAGTCTCAGGGGAAAGGAGACCCTGTAAAAGAAACAAAAAATGAGGGAGAATGTATTTAATAATCAAATTTTGGTTCAGAACAGAAACAGCAGGTATGAAGATAAAAGCTTCTCCGCTGTTCTACCTGCTCCATGTAGAGCCAGAGAGTGATGAAAATGGCCACACAGGACAGCTGCTGTCCCACAAAGCCTGCTTCTTTCACTACGGCCCAGTAGCGGTACTGCTGGACGCCCTCGTTCCTCCGCAATTCCTCGAGGAACCTCTGGTCCACGTAGTTGTCAGGAAACTGCTGCCGTTCCCATAGCACCTTCCGCCAGGGCACAGTCTGACTCGGTGCCCCATCTGGCCCCATTGCCCTCTCTACCACAGAAACGTACCGAGGTTAGGACTTCCAGCAGCATGAACGCCCTCTGAAACAAACAGATTGAACCACTGGGCTGGCGCATGGTTTGATAATGTATCCGTCAACCTTTGAAGGAGACATCTGCTTGATTGGATTGTTCTGTCAGGTGACTAAGTAAGAGTGAATTAACGTGTCACAGGGTGAGATAACCCTTATTTAGTAGTGGTCATTTGTTCTTTACCCAAACACCCATGAGGTTCCCAAAATATACTTTACCATAATGTATGTTTTCTTTTTAAATCAGTCTCTAGAGGAGGTTTGTATTTAATCAAAACTACACATCTCAAGAATGTAACAGTACTTTTTAAATGGTTAATGAAATGATATGAAACAAGTGTTTGTACCAACTTGTCTGATACATTAAAGTACTACTTTCGACCACTAGATGTCCTACTCAAATTAATCATTTCTATGAAGAGAAATACAAAGTTAATGGACAGAATATTAACCAAACATTAAAAATAGGGAAATCTGACTTAGCCCACCCTGTTTTATAACTAAAAGATGTATTCGTGTTTAATATTGTATCATGAACGCTTTAGCAAGTAGTAGCTTTAATGTTATTAACCAAATTTACCCCCAAAATGAATATAGTGTCAAGGTAATGATAGCTCTTGATGTAATTTCAGAAGTGAACATCACTAAGCACTACAATGATCGTTAAAAGAAACAATAAATCATAAAGTTAGGGTGTATATTTAATGTTTTGGTTCAATTTCATATGACATGCTACAGTGTTCTGACGGATGGACTGTCTAGAGTTAGCGGTTCTTCCGGTTTTCCGTAAATACAATTCCAGTCTTGTTCTACTAAGCACGAATTCAAAAGAAAAAAAGGTTAAAAACTGATCAAAATACACCTAAGCAAAAATACCAAAGTTCTCCACTTACCTAAACTGGGATTCTCGGTCGCTAAGGGCGCAGATGCTTTACACTCATCCCCTCATTGTCCCGGAAGTAAAGAACTAAATTGGAATCACAGCGCCCCCTGCTGTTGGAATTCTTTAAAAGCATGATGCTTTGCGCCTGCTCTGACTGTGGCTGTCAAATCATGTTAAGACGAAAATGTGTCATTCAACTGAATCGATATGAATAATTACTTTAAAGTTTAATTATTCTATAAATTACATACATTTTCATGATATGTGGAAATCCCGATTACCTTATATATATCTGGTGGTCAATCTTGATTAATTGCACATTGAACCAATAAGAGCAGAGTGTGAAGGTCCAATTAGCAGGGTAAGAGCACAGTTTTGCTAAACATATTACCATGCACACAACATTATGGGTGACATACCAGAGATCAAAAGAGGACAAATTGTTGGTGCAAGATGGACGTGTCACTGCCAAGGACTACCAAACCATTCTGGAGGACCATGTGCATCCCATGGTTCAAACATTGTATCCTGAAGGAGGTGCTGTGTATCTGGTGAAAGATTGGTTTGATGAACATTGAAAGTGAAGTTGAACATCTCCGATGGCCTGTCACCAGATTTAAATATTATTGAGCCACTTTGGGGTGTTTTGGAGGAGTGAGTCAGGAAACATTTTCCTCCACCAGCATCACGTTGTGACCTGGGCACTATCCTGCAAGAATGGCTTAAAATCCCTCTGACCACTGTGTAGGACTTGTATATGTCATTCCCAAGACCAATTGACGCTGTATTGGCTGCAAAAGGAGGCCCTGCACCATACTAATAAGTTATTGAGGTCTAAAACCAGGTGTTTCAGTTTCATTGTTCGGCCCCTGTATGTATATATATATAAAATATTTATTGGATAGAATTCATATTTTCCCTTTCACATGACCGCTCAGATGTTTCAGATGTTTAGCAGCACCCATTCTCTGGATACATCAACATTTTAAAAGTGTGGTTTCTAAATTTAAAAAATTATCCATCATCCTAAGGTTCAAATACTATTTAAATTATGTGGCAAAGAAAGTGCAGAAGCAAAGAGTAATAAGGCCATAAATGGTACCAACTGCTGCTGCACACTGGTACCCAGCTGGAAGAAAGAAGATTAGCACACTATTCCCATAATCTGAAGGATACAAGGACAAACGTGGTTTTTGAATATTTCTAGTTGATGGTAAAACATGCATGGAGGGGAAACTGAAGAATCACTGCCACCAAAAAACACAAATCAGAAAAGATAGGCTTGTTTAATTTATCCATATCAACAAGTACAGAATATTGGAATAAATGTTAGGTTCCTTCAACCCTCCTCCTAAGCTCCATCAAATCATAGAAAATGTTTTTGAAAAGAGTAGCAGAGCCCTTTATTCCTTCTCAGTAACATAGAAATACTCTTAGAAATGTTATAATCTAACAGGGTTGCAAATGCAGTCTAAATAGATCAGAAACATTATTTATACATCTATTATAAGAATACCAGAATCTTAACATCAAACACAAACATAGTGATGACAGCTGAGCAGATGAAGGCTTTTTACATGCAAAATAGAGGGACAAGCAAAAAAAACGTAACAAGTTG
Organism: Jordanella pulchra; assembly: GCA_034780135.1. Taxonomy (NCBI): domain Eukaryota; kingdom Metazoa; phylum Chordata; class Actinopteri; order Cyprinodontiformes; family Cyprinodontidae; genus Jordanella; species Jordanella pulchra. The sequence goes on from JAUZNJ010000041.1 coordinate 46,294, forward strand.
CATAATAAAATTGCATAATTTTTTAACTCAGCTGACAAATGTTTGGTTTTAAGTACTATAAACATAAGGCTCGATAGTAAAGGCAGGCTTTCAGGATGCTCTTATAGTAAAAGGTTGATTAACAGAGAGTTTGGTTTCAGCGGTGAAGTCAAGTTATAGAACAGCATTTGAGGGTTATCACGGCAGTTTCTAAGCGGCAGAAAAAAAAAAAAACTGTAAACCTTCATCAGGTAAACCAAGGCAGAAATATGTGCTGATGAAACCTTTTTAACCCACCCATAAAATTCCAGTGCCTTAGTAAGTAAAATGTTAAAACTGTTTAAAGGCAGTGCAATCATCCCTTTAAAAAATGGATAAGTTCAGCAGAGATGTCAGTTATCGAGGAAAATGCCAACGTAGGTAAGGATCATGGTAAACGGAGCAGTGTTGGCAGTGACCTTCCAGGTGTCAGTCAGACAGAAATAGACTTCTGTCACTAGAGAGCGAGAAGACAAGCGGACCAGACATCTTCAGAGAGTAGGTGGGCTGTAAGATGACACCCACCAGCAGCTACGGATGCCGTGGATTCCTTATCTTCCACTCCAGTCCTTATGTTAGCAGCACAGCCCGACCTAACCTAGCCACACACCTGACCGTTCAGCAGCTGTGTGGAAGCAAAGTTTGGCTGATTTCAACAACATACATACTTGCTGCAAATTTCACAGGCTTCAGAGACGAGTAAAAAGCTGACAGGGATCAATTTAAAAGATGGATTTCACAAGGGTCATCAAGACAGGAACGGTTGCACCTCCTTCTCCTGTTTGGCAGAAATAAGTTAACCAGGAAGAAAACCTCTTCTTCATTTACTTTGACTCAAAAACAATATTTACGAATTGGCCACTGGCCTGGTAACTCTTCGGCTCTGTTAGAAAAATAATTGCATATCATAAACATACCTGTTATTACATGTTCCGTTAACCCCTACAGCAGCTAAGAAGGACCATAACACAGTATAAAGCTTTAAATCTTTTTGTAACAAGATAGTTCAGTGGTAGGACTGGTATTCAGAACCTGTAATCCATCCCCAAACTCCAGTGGACAGAAAACTGAAGTGATAAATTTATCCTTAACCAATGTTTATGTTGGTTTCTGAGAAACATCCTTATAAACTGAAGAGGAAAAAAAAAGAAAGAAGAACATTTAGTAACCGTATTAATGTGTGTTAGTTTCTTGATTTCTGTCCTTCCAATTTTGGTGACGTTATGTGCGAATTTTCCTTTTGTCCTCAAATAGCGAGCGGACCAGATAGACTTGAACCGCCGACACCACCATCATCACAGTGAGGTTGACCACCGACCAAAAGTTCACCCTCTCAAAGTTGCTTTCCTGGAGGTTCCGGTCGCGAGCTTCAAACGCCCGCAACAGCGTCTGGATCTGCACACTTTTTCCCAGGCGGGACTTGACGTTGTTGATGGTGTCCTAGAGGGCAGAAGGGAAATATATACACTCAACAAAAATATACAACGCAACACTTTAGTTTTTGCTCTCATTTTCCAGCTGGTGTGACCATCATTTGCCTCATGCAGTGCAACACATTGTCCTAGCATAGAGTTTATCAGATTGTCAATCGTGGCCTGTGGAATGTTGGTCCACTCCTCTTTGATGGCTGTGAGACAATGCTGGATATTAGTGGGAACTGCTACATGCTGTCGTATATGCTGGTCAAGCACATCCCAAACATGCTCAATGGATGACATGTCTGGTTAGTATGCTGGCCATGCAAGAACCGGGACATTTTCAGCTTCCAAGAATTGTGTACGGATCCTTGCAACATGGGGCCGTGCATCATCTTGCTGAAACATGAAGCGATGTTCATGGATGTATGGCACAACACTGGGCCTCAGGATCTCATCCGTATTCACTCTTAAGCTACAGCCTTAAACTTCTTTGTATTTAACTGGGATGTTATTGGATTCAAAAACAAAAAGATGCCCGCATTATAAAGTGGAAGAAACGTGTTATATGGTAAAAAAATATCTGTACAAATAAATATCTGAAGAGTCTCACATTTTTGTTCAGCTGACTTTTTTTTTTAAAGTGTATGTTGTTAACAAACCATGCGGGGGGACACACACGTGGAAGAACAGCACTGCTCAAATGAGACCAAAATTTACATTCCTGACTAACATGCAAAACATTTTGAGCATCAAAGTCTGGCTCTGCTGCGGTGCTGTTTACAGCTTAGAGATGGTTGTCCATTAAAAGTGAGTGTAACACATGAAAGTCAAACCAAAACAACTACCTCTATGGGTTTTAAAAGGATAAAACTGATTTGAAGTAATCTTTTATTTTGTACCCAAATATTTTCACAAGTTATATTCTTCAATTCATGAGTTCAATGAGTGCTGAAAGCTGAATTTATTGCTTATTTTGGTGTAATAGTCATTGATCTAATGTAACTAACTGCTAATATACACAAACATATATAAGTATACTCATAAATGCATTAATATATAGAGGTTTTTAATTAATCTATGTGGAGTTCCTGTTGGCGCGGTGTGATTTCTATAGATCTACTGAATTTACTGGATCAGGCATCCACCTAAACCTTTGAGTGTCTCCATGTGGAAGTGTGTAAATTTTCTCGTTGATAATATTGGCTGACTTTCGCAGCGTAGAGTACTGGAGATAGCAGGGGTATAAACTGGTGGAAACACTCACCCTAAAAACACAATCTCTGCAGTGGAACATAGAAGTGAAAACATCTTTTGGGGATACTTTTCTTCAGCAGGGACAGTAAAACTGCACTATCTATTTGTTGGTCGCAGTATTGAAGTTTAAGGTTTTAAAGTGACTAAATATGGCAACATTAAAGGATGCTGGTGCTGTAAATAAACAGTGCAGTCAGGTGTCTTCCTTCCTCCTTAAGAAAATTACTTCCCCTACATCTGGAAAACACATTTCCTGATCTTTACCACGTCAGGCCTCTGTGACTTCTCACACAAATAAGAGGCATTTCAACAGAAAGGGCAGTGCTAGTGACGAAACTGAGACAAGCTGCTGTCAGACACTAGAAGAGAGGTTATGGTTCATGTCACCCATCCAATCTCTAAGGGTTACTAATGTGATAGGTTTCCTCAGTGGGAGACCACAGAGAGACAAAGTCTGAAACACTGAAATGAAACATGGAAACATTTTAAACTACAGGTTGAGTAAACAATGCTGCCTCACCATAATGTCTTCCAGCTTCATGTCCAGAGTGTCTATCCCAATGACGTGTTCCTTCCAGTTGTCAGGGTCTTCCTCCGTATCCATGTTGTCCAGGATTAGCTCGAAGAACACGAGCTTCTCAGACATGGAGCTGAATGTGTTGTCAAAGCAAAACATGTAGTCCCCATCCTCAAGAGTTTCCACGCTGGAGGGCAGAACAAGCTGTGAGAGACCTTAAAAAATGCTAAATAAATCAATCAAAAGTTTTTTGTTGGCGTCCCGAGTTCCTTACGTGTGGACGCCGTCTGACTTGCGTTGATCGCTGAATAGCAGCTGTCCAGAGGGGGAAGAGATGAAGAAGTCTACATCCAGACCAGCGCCGTCTAACACCTGCAGGCGGTGAGGGTCAAGGAAAGGGGCTTAGATCCTACTAGGGTTCAAATTCAAATCTTGCCAGAGGCCAAACAATTCCCCCTAATGAAATGGCAAAAGATGTCTTTGCGTTTTAAAATGTACTTACTTCTATACAGACTACAATTATAAAGCCAATGTACTTTGATGGCTAAGCAAGTTTGTTGACATTATGTGCTTTAAAGGAAGTATTCATACCCCTTTAATATTTTACAATGTACATTTTCCAACCAGACTCCAATGTGCTTAAAGAAGTCAAGAGGAACAAAGTGTCCCTAAAGCAGCTGTGAAAAGCAATAACCATAAGCAGTTTTTTTTTCCACAAGTTGGACCTTTTATTTTAAAATGCCTAGAAGAAAGCAATTATTTAAAGAAATCCATAAGATGTCCAGGTTAAACCCTGAAGACACCATCCTGGCTGTGAAACAATAGTGGTGCCAGCATCATGCTGTGGGGATGCATTCCTTAAGGATGGAGGCAATAGGAGTTAATGGGAAAATGGATGAAGCTTAATACAGAGAAATCATTGTGGAAAATATGCTGGACACAGCAAAGCATTCAAAAACAGGAGAATATTTTCACCTTCTAGTGGGAACAAGACCTTAAATTCATCAATATTACAGTTTGTGGATTGCTCTTATTTTTCAACATTTTGACAATAAGAAATCTTGGAACTATGGAGTACTCAGTGATAGATTAATAGATGCGGTTCCAATAAAATACATCGATGTCCGGGCCTGTCGATGTCCTATCATGGGCTGTCACATAGGATAGGAAAAAAGTTGAAAGGGGTAAGAACACATTGGCAAGGCATTATGGCATATGTAGTTAGATGCCCCCCAACAAACAAATAAATAAATCCTTTACATTTAACTGAAACTCTCGTTTCCTTTCAAACGTCCATCTTCTTCTTTCCACTGAAAGTTAAAGCATTTCATCTTTAAGACACGAAACTAACAGATTTAGAAACTGCTGAAAATGTCATCCATGGCCAAACGGAATTGCTAAACTCCTCTGGTTCAGAAAGAGAGCTTCATTATGGGAGACAATCTGTGCACTGACGAGCAAAACTCGTTCCTGGCAATATAAAAAAAAATTCAACTGGTTCTACTGATCGAAAGGTAGTGACTTAAAATGCCCAAAGTCTAATATAGGCGACAGACAGTCCTATCGTGGTAAGGAGTTTATGACCTGATATTCAATTTCCAGTGAAGCTTCTTTCTTCATAGTTTGAAAGAAACACTCCTTTCGGCCGGCAGGTAAACTGAAGGTGAAGTCACTGTCCGTAGCTTGGGAGAAAGAAGCCAACACTACCAACCGGTCCGAGACTAGCGAGATTAACACGAAAAGCAGACACAGAAACACCCGGACCGGCTCCATGCTTAATCCTATGACTATGAAAGTCAAAATAAAATATATTAGAGCTTCAGTAGCCAAAAAATGACTCACGAAAATGCAATAAAAGCTCCGGTTAAATTATTTTCACGTTCAACTCAAGTTGACTTCTCTTAAACTGTGCTCCCTGGCGGAGTACGCCGCTGTGAAGTCAGGACCCCGCCTGTTTATAATATCAGTTTAGGCTATAGCTCAAATTAATATTCTGTGGCAAAAACATGTTTAAGATATTCTTCATTCGAATTTTTGCAAACCGAAATGTGGATGCGTCATGTTATCGATTAAAAATGATTTTGACAGGCAATTTTAAAGGCCTCCCTCGAATTGCACATTGGAAAATGAAGTTTTTGTAACAGGCAGGACAGACTACAACATTCTGTGAGTTAAATCCTTTATAGCTATTAATGACTAAAACGTAACAAAACAATAAACTGAAATTATGTATATAAAGCGTATTAAACATTGTAACTTTGAAACTTTGTAAATGTCAGTATTAAAATGCCCTTCCTTGACATTTCACACTTTGGTTCATATCAAATTTTGCATCATACTTCATGTCTCATCACATGAGGTTTTGTAAACCGTTTGTTATCCGAATATTCAAAATAATTTTAATATAATAGCTCACACACTTTTAAATAAACTTTTAATATTATCTGTCAATTACAATAGATAGATTGTAATGTGGCAAATTAAGATTTTTTTAAAAACCTTACAGCTTTGGACCCTAAGGCATATTTCTCAAAATAGTATACTCCAGTGACAAGGTACCTTAAAAGGTAAAAAAAAATAAAATTTGACGTGATCCCAACAGTATTTTTCGAGAACCACAGAGCTCTAGTAAAGAAACGAGGATAAACGAGTAAAGCAATTTCTTTGGAGTTGTTTGTAATCTGTGGTACAAACATTTATGTTGGCCCAAAGTGCAATCCGAACGGCAAAATGATATAATAAGAAATATTTATTATACAATCAATTATATGGATTTAAGAATTTCTATTATAAACTGCAATGCAACAGTTTAAATGGGGATAGCTACATTATGGTTTGATTGTGAGTAAAGAAGTAAAGGATGATATGGGAACACGCATGCACATGAAAATGGTGTATAATAAATCCAAATCTCTATAATACAAACATGTCTTTTCTGCTAACACTCACAACAAAATTATCTTGCCACAAACTAAAGTTATGCCCTGGTAATGAAAAAGGAACTGGACGGTTTTAGGTATTATGATATAATTAATAAGTTAAATTATTCTACAGTTAATCAAGTGGAGCGTTTTTTTTTATAATTTAATTGATAACACCGTTTTTCAAAATGTCTGTGATTTGGAAAGGAAAACAAAGAAGCGTTAATTGCAATTAACATTGCACAGTTTTTTCAACGGGGTGCCCAAATAAAAAAAAAACAAAAACAAAAACAAAAAAAACAATTTTTAAGTCAAGCTATTTGGTCTGAACAGTGGGGTGATTGTGCAGTAAGTTTAAGGCGTGCTTTTCTAGTCTGCTTATCAAAAAATGTGACGCGTCCACTTCTACAGCCACCAACTCATCGTCAATTCTGGAGGCGGTTTTTATTTATATATTACGCCTTAGCCAAGTCTCATACAATTGGTTGACAAATCGTTGCCTCTGCTGTGATTGGTCAACCGTGAAGTAGGCGTTGAATTAGGTGGAGTGCAGCAACCCGTCTATATCAGTGGCGATTGGAGCCGAAAACGAGGAGGATCAACGCTCTGCGAAATGAATCATACTCACCCTGAAGTGTGGGTTTGCGTCATAGCAGACGTTGACAATAATGTTTTCTAATTAAAACAGAATCACAGCTTACACACAACTAGTTTTCGGTGTATTGTCCAGCTGCGACAAACCAGAAACAAACCAAATAGCGAGGATGTCGGTCCCCGCTGGAAGATAATGAAGAGGCTGCGCGTTTTGTTGGTGTGCCTCATTGTAGCTCTCCTGTGCTGGTAAGCTTGGCCTCCTGCCTCCACACACCGTTTAACGGCATGTTTGACAATCACACGTTTCAAGAATAAGTTGACCACTTTTAAAATATATTTTTACCATGAATATGTTTCTATTGTTGCCTTTCGTGATACAGTATTTACAATTATGAATGTTTTGTTGTGACGAATTGCCCCTGCTACTCTAGCTAACAACTATCTGCATGTTTTAGCTTGTTTTGTTCAACATATTTGTGAATCCGAAGAAACGATTGACTTTTCTCTGCGTATCTAGCTAGCCGTCTTTGCTGTTTAATTGTGTTTGTTGGGTTAGTGATGATGCCAGCTGTTGATAGCAGCTCAGCTAGCTAAATCTAAGTTGATCAGTGTTGGCATATGTTACCCAGATGGTGTATTGCAGCGATCACGTTGGTCGATAAATGCAATATATGCAGAAAGTATACACACATGAGCACAGTTTTCATTTTCTTGTCATTTTTGGATGATAAAAAAATCACTTAAAGCTCGTTTGTTGTTGTTTTTTGGCTAACCAACCATCAAAATGACAATATTACGCCTATTTATAAAGACTATGGATAAGAAAAAAATGCAAGCACTGTCTTTTAAAACTATGTATCTAGTTAGATATGCACTAACAATCCAGACAGAGATTAGAATAGTTCCTTCTTTTAAATTGGCTCTAAATTAGGAAATCCTTAGATTTTTGTGGTGTAAACACACCAGAGCTCTGTAAGCAGGTTTTACATATAATAGCCATATAAAGGTCAGAAGCTTAGGTATTCATAAATGGTGATAATTTTTGTTATCCCCTTTTTGTATTGCTGGATGTAAGTAGATGGAAAACATCCACTGAACACAGGAATCACAATCTTCTAGGACAACCTTTGACTGTTGCATTTGAAATGATCACATTTATAATTAAAGCATTTAGTGAGAACATTTCTTTGATTGTCTTTTTTGCTTCGATACAGCACATGTGTTTGCTTAATCTCAGACGGAGGCAGCAGGCAACAATGTGTGTAGAATTGGATTAGCCCTCCAGCTATCGTGTTAACTTTATCCAGATTGTTAACACAGATACAGCCAACTATTCCGGTGGAAGCATGCAAACAAACAGCACTTCCCATTTCCTCTATTTCTGGACATTTTGTTGCTTCAGCCCCTCGCTATATTTGTCTTTAAAGATATGAAGTGGTTATTTTATGAATAAGTGGAAAAATAAACAGGGTCTATTTTAAATCTTTAACCATCTTTTAATTGGATTTCCCCCCAAGAAATGTCAAGGTGCTTTGTGTTCAGTTACAGAAGGATGAGCTTGTTTTTGTAAACACGGCATGTGAACACATCCTCATACCTGAGGTATTTTTAAAAAAAAAACTAATATAAAGGACATATTTTTTGTTTTTCTCATTTCCCCATACTGTTGAAATCAGACTTCTAGGCTCATGTTTCATTGATGTTGTCAGGGATTAGTTTTTGTAAGGTCGTCATTAATAAATAAAATGTTTTTTTAGCACAGTAAAGGACAAAACTGAGGCAGTATAAACGCCTTTCAGAGAAAAGTAGATGTGGTTCTTTTCGGTGGTGAGAAGAATCAATATTTTATTATTTTAGTTTGCATTTTCCAAGTAATCAATTCTTAATCATGTATATTTTTAAAAATCTACATCATACAAATTAAAATATATTGTAGCATTTTTTTCAATAAAAAAAGAAGAGGAAGGATAAACTTGAAACCACTGCAGGAATCAGTCCAACACTACTTTCTCTGCCTTTAAGTATGTTATCCAGTCACACAGAACGATGGAGACATTGTTTTCATCAGCTTCCATTTAATTTGACAAGTTTCAATGGAAATGATGAAATTCAAATAAACTGTGTGTGTTGTTACCTTTAAGCACAGATGTTTCATAAAACCAAATAAAATCTGGAATCAATTTAGTGTATTTATTTATTTATTTATTTTTTTTTTTTGCTGTTTCTTTTCTCCCCAAATTTGTTGTTTCTTTTTTCTTACAAATTCACTATTTTTATTTTAGATGTACACACATTTTTCTTAAAAAACAAATACTTTGAAAAATATTGATATAAAGTTTAATGAAAACAACAATAAAACGGAGCTCTAAAGGCACTTCGACTGTCGTACAAACCAGCTGATGGCCGTTCCCTGAAACGCTCAGCTGTCATTATTAATGCAAACCCTTTTTAGTGTGCTGCTGTTAGCTTCTGATCCCCCGGTGCCACCTCTCACAGATTCTCAGAAGGAATGGTTTAAAAAAAAAAAAGTGAATACAGGTTCTGCACTGACGCCAGGGTTTCCAAGGAAGCAGTGATTTTTTTTTTTTTTTTTCTTTCAGCTTAATAAAGCAGCTGCCTGTTTAAACATCGGTGGTAAAGGAGTTATTTGGAAATTTCAATCCAACATTGCTTACAAACTGCCAGGACTAACGCAGATATTTTTTTTGGTTCTTCTGGGACTCCTTGTCCTATCTATGCTGCACCACAGCAGACTGCTTTCAGTGGGTGTCATACTTCCCCTCCTCTCACGTTGTCAGCAAAAAGGATCTGACTGCTCTCACGGCCTGCCATCTCAGGCTGTTGACATCAGCATTGTTGGAGATTGTGTGTGCGTGTCCTCTGAACCCACCTGAGTGAAGGTGCATATTTCCACGCAGGTGAATTTCCAGTAATAATAGCTTTCCTAGCATACTCGTGTATTTTTCTCTCATTCAAATGTTGTTTTTTCTTGCATAAAGTTTTATAGCAGGTTATAACCGTATTTATACTCTGTGAAAGCTAATTTTATGTTGTTATAAACTACCTCAGAGTCACAAAAACAGAATTGCATTTTTTTTTTTTTTAGTTGTATTCGCAGCGAACAGTTTTATACAAAGGGTGTTTCCATAAGCTTATTAGATTCACAGTCACTGGAAGGTTATTATTATGTAACGTGATTAGCGCTTGAAAGATAATTCAGCAGCTGGTTTACCTGATAAAAAGTTTTAGCTGCGCTTCAGACTGTTGATAGTTAAGCAAATATGTAGATCAAATGCAGGATTTTAAAAAGCCTGAATTTTTGGATGCAGTTGAATATTTAATTTTGTTCATTAGGTTATACAAGTAGAGTTCAAATTGCTGTAAATTGATTTTCTTGTGCTTTTATCATTGATCCAGTGGGAGGACAGTGAAGCTTTGCTTGCTTAGCCTGTTTTTGCTCTAAAATCAGCTACGAAGAGGACTTTCTAGAACAGGTCTCTGACAGCAGCCATGCTTTATAGCACACAGTTCTAGTGTTCTGCACAAAAAATGAAACGACTTTAACACCATCATTGCAGATTAATTTAGGGTCTTAGTCATTAGGCCAAAATTATGCTTTGGATTAAAAAGGGTTCTTCAAATGCCTGTTAGAAATGATGTTTTAGTCTTGTTTATGTTTGTAAGTCCTTCTACCCATGTTGCTCTTATAGAAGCCAGCCGCGCGGCTCTAAACTAACTAGCTTAAGAAGCGCAGGGTGTAAACTAGGCAGGCGGAATTGACAGCCATCCACTTTGTGTGTTTTTTTTTCTTTTTTACAAGCAAAATACAGAATGGGCAAGTAATCACCTTAAAGTGTTTTGTGAAGGGGGGTGTGTGTGTGGGGGGGGGGGGGTGGGGGTTCTCATGTATTTCCCACCTTGTAATGGCAGAGAGCTGTTGGTTTGTGTGCAGCCACACTTATGTTTCTGTTCCTCTTGACTTGGCCTTTAATAGTTGTTGTTTTATCTGGTATTTTCCACTTTGATGTTGTCTACTGCGTAAATATCGGGTGTTTTGACAATTATTTGAGTTTTTCATAACTTAAATGCAGGTTCGAGAGCCATTTAAGAAAAAAAAAATGTTTCTGTAGATAAATATTTATTAGTTGATATTGCTTAAATTAAATTTGTTTTACTCGAAGATGTGATGAAGATGTGAAGATGTGATGTAAAGTGCGGTGATGCATTTGAGGTTCAGGCATTACTTATCATTTAAAAATATGCCAAAAATGTTTTATATTGCGCAAGGGCTAAACAATTGTTATTTACACGGAACACAATTTTCTATATGAGGTAAATATTATAAGTCCCATCAAGACATGAAGGAATAGATGCTGTCTGATTTGATAAGAAAAACAATTTTCTCGTGTTCAGAAATTCTCTGCATCATTTTACATCTCCTGTGAAGGCCATCTCTGTTTAGTATCTAGCCTGATCACATTAAATCAAAGCACTAATTAAATTGCAAAGATAATGATCGTTAAGTAAAACGAAAGCATGACAAATGTACTTAAAATAAATTGTATTTGACATGAAGTTACATGCAAATACAAACTCTTCATCTGATACGTCTGACAACCAGACTTGACGATGATCATAACAGTTAGACGATCATCATTAGTATTTATTCTTATAAGGTGTTTTCAATCAACGTGTTTTATAGGAAAGAATATATAACTAGATGCTCTTTACCCCCTATAACACCTCAGAAATTGTAAACTGCAATCAATGTAAATTCTACCAAGTGTTAAATCAACTGACCAATAGATAAGTTAGCTTTAAATCAGACTTGATCCTTTACATTTTTTTCAAACTTTGCATCAAATGGAAGCACATTACTAATGCCTTATGTGGGATATTGTTCCTGACCACCGGCTGCAGACAGTAATGGACACTGAAAGCTTTCCTGCTCACTGTTCTTCCTGTGCTCCTTTCTTCACTGCATATCTCTGATATTATCGTAATCCATTAGATTTGTGTCAAAACGCTTTGATATCATAACTCCTAGCTGAGTTAAAGGCACATGGTTTAACCCAAGCTTTAAAAAGATTATCTGTGAAGAATGATGCAAAGCATTAGAAAATGTTTCTCAGTTTAAGTGGGATCTGGTATTCTAGTACAAATCTGTATCCATATTTTTTATAAATAGCCTTAATTTTAAGTTCATCCCCTTCTTTTTTTTTATTTTAAAGGGAGCATAGCCACATTATATCCCTACACAAAATAGACCAAAAACCTTTTCATCATGATAGAATAAAGTTTTATACAGCAAGCCTCCATCGTTGTCGCGTTTTGATTGTCTTTTTTGAGGCTAAATAGAATTCCTGCACTAGGTACAAAGAGCAGACGTAAACAGACGTGCGCCATCTACTGGCAGTAGCAGAAAACTATCGGAAAGCTAGATGGCGGTAGTTGATGTAGCTACTTAATGGAGCCCAATCGTCCTGCAGCGCTTCATAATGCAGTGACAGCTTGGAGTAGTCAAAGACCAACGGAAATCATTTAAATAATCCAATCTACAGGAACTTCTAGTGTATCCTTTCCTAGAGCCCGCTATCAGACCAAGTCGAAAGAAAATCCCTGTTCATAACATACACATAACATCAAGGTAGTAAATATTGCAATAAATAAATAAGCTAAAACCTTTAAATGGCATTAAATAAATGTTGTTTAGATTTTTAGGAAGTGTATATTAATGAGCCCTAAATTGAATCTGATCTTAAGTAATCTTCTGGATTTTTTTTAAACTATCACAGCTGCAACTTTTTGCTGCAATTTTTTAAATTTCTTTTCCCACACTGGATCTTGGACTTTGCTTTTTTCATCACTTCACCCTATTACTACTTTTTTTTTTTTTGTTTTTCCCCTATGCACATGGACAGCATCGTATCTTTCGTCAAGCTGTTGTAAAAATATGCAAAGGGATTTATTTACCAAGAAGCGCAGAAAATAAAGTTTAAAACACAAAAATGCTAATATTACTCCAGCAGGATGGAATAATCCTTCAGAAAAAACTTTGTATACAACCAGAGTGAACTGCTGGTGTATAAATCTAACAAATGTCATATAATGTTGCTATGCTCCTTTAAATATAAGACAGGATCCAATTCTGTTTTTTCTCCCGTTCAGGAAGCTGATATTTCTCTGGGAGGAGGTGATGTTGCATTCTGAGATGAGTTCAAGCTAGTAGCCTGAGGTTCTGTCGGTGGTTTGAAAGAAAATCCTTCTGTTAGCTGTGCTGATGAATCATGTTCTGAGGGTGGAGATCAGAACAAACCTCTTTAACAGTATCATGCATGTGTTTGCCTGTATGAGAAGAAGAAGGTACAGATCAGATAGAGCACAGAAAAATAGAAGCTTTTCTGATGATCAAGCTTGTTTACCTTATTATTAACGCATGAGTTCTTGTTCTTTGAGGACATTTGTGTTATCTTTATGCAGCCAGATTTCCATTATTTCCATTGAGCTTAGTTGATTTTTCTCAGCTCCTCCAGAGAAACAGAGGATCTTTTTTTCTTTCCTTTTAAATTTCCTGTTTCTTCCTCCTTCCCTCTCTTCCACCCTTTACCTTTTTTAGTTGTTTTATAGTTTTTCTCTGTTTTTACGTCTATATTTGTTACAGATTCTTACTACTTCTTTCGTATTCATTGTTGTCACAGACGGATTAGTAGCTTTTCTTTATTAAATGTCTTGAAAAGGGAAATTGGTGGAAAGAGGCCCGTGACAAACAAAATGACTTGGGGGAACATTGCGTGCTGAGAGGATGTTCAGCTGAATCCGATGCATAAAACATTCACCATCATCTGGCTACTTAAAGGAAAATGGCTGCGATTTTAGATAGTCAGACAACATCAGACTTAAAATGTATGTTGTTGTTATTTAGTCCATTAAAATGAATCTAAGGTGTTGATCAGATCCAAAATGATGCAAATTTTACTTCAGCATCCACCATTTACTCAACATTTTGATTCCTGTAGTGTAGATGTGAACATGTGATGCAGCAGTTTGGTAAAATGACTACACATCTTTTGGTTTGTTTTTTGCCGTCTGTCTCGTCGGTGTTTTGTCTCCGCCGCTCACCCAAACTGACCTGGACGAGATCTGTGGTTTCTGCTTTCAAACTGAATTATACCACATGAGTGAATCCTTCCCTCCCATTGTCCTGCCTTGACGTTCCCATGCCTGTTTGATCCCCGTCTGACTGGATCCGGTGGGTTCCTCTATAGTGCTTTAATGTTAGCATGGCTCTGTGGTCCTTCAGCTCCACAGCATAAAGGGGAAGCAGAGGCATCATATCACAGCTTCAGAGTAACTTTTACTTTACTCATGATTGTTTCTGGGATATAAAGCTACACTTATGTAAAGGGATAAAATAATGTGGGGGTTTTTTTTGTTTGTTTTTTCCCCTCAATTTCTTACTTATTAAAACTTGTAAACGTTCTGTGTCTTTTACCTCCCCTTTAAATGTGATTCCTTTAAAAAACTGAAATTAAACCAGCTATTTTCTCCATTGGCTTGAAAGGCACATTATTTGACACCATCTGAAACTGCAAACATCCTGAAACCTGAATCCAATGAGCTGCTCTTTACCCTTACACTGATTGTTGCTGCTGTAATAAATACAAAAATATGCAGAACTCAGGACTTCATTGTTTGTTTGGCTTTTTTTTTTTTTCTCTTACAGGGGGGGGGACAACAATCATCATATACATGACTTTGTTCAGGACTTATAATTAATTAGGAAAAAGCACAATGTCAAAGTAAATTGGACAGAAATGGAAATAGAAATCCCCTTTTGGTGCAACCCAAAGACTTTTCTACTGTGAAAAAAAAAAACCCTACGATAGAAAACCACTGTTGTGTTAGAATAGTTCAGTCAAAGCTTAGATATTAATTCAGTTGAGAGTCTGTGGCGGTGTGTTTAAACTAGTTTGACCGGGCTTGAGCTGTTTTTCTAAAATGAATGGGCAAATAAACCTGTCTTAATACTCTTGACTTTAGAAATATGTGAAAACTCAATACAATGCATTTAAGTTGAGATGCAAAATACAGAAAAATGTACAAGGAGTGGGAATACTATAGCAAGGCCTCTTAAATAGTAGTTTTTCTGTTGCTTTTATTGAATAACATGTTGAATCCGATCAGGCCTTTTTTCTGCTGCTGTTTAATGTAATATATCGTCCCTGTTATTAGACTTGATAGGTATGACGTGCAGTCCTCCACCCTCTACAGCCTTTGCTGCCTGGTGTTTCGTCAGAGCTTCTGTCTCGTTAACCTAACAGGATCCAGTGTCCTGCTCTTTCGTCATCTGATGACTTTACCTGCTTGACGTTACAAAACAGAGGTGTGTCTGCACAGCTCCCCTAAAGAAAAGCTTCTGTGTATATTGGGAAGGATTTGTGTGCGTCAGTTCTTTTATCTTTTTATTATTTCTGGCGAGGAAAGGCTTCCAACAGATCAAACAAGTAAACAAGTTTAACAGTTGGCTTAAACTAATATGTACTACATTGGTATGTGACCTTTCAATGTTTAAATTCAGTCTTTTATTAAGTCTTTAGCTCTCCTTCATAAGAATCAAGGTGGTGATTTTATCTCATTTGGAACTGCAGAGTTCATGCTGATGCACGTATTTTAGGCTACCAGCAAGATGGGAATGAAAGTTTTTAAAACCTTAATTGGACTCAAGTTTCAAAAAATACTAAACATCTTGCAAATGTGACATTAAAATAAGCTCTGCTTCCGAAATATTTTATTATTATTTATTTTGAGAAGCACAAATTAACTCTCATTTACAACTCCAGAAGATTTGGCAGCTTTCCATAAGTGTTTTTTTTTTTTTTTTTTTTTTTTTTCCTCATTTGCATTTTAAGCAAATGAAGTTTCTTTTAGAATAATTCAGTTACTTTTAGTGAGGAACGTTTTAGCACAATCTATTATAGGGTCACTTTGCATGTCCACCTGCACTGAAAGTTGGTACTGAGAAAACTGGTTGAAGTCACTAAGCTGAGAGGAAACGAGCAACTTGTTTTCTTCCGCGTTCATCTTAAAAAAAAAAAAAAAACCACAATAGTATGATCCCAGGTTGGTAAATAAAATGAGTATTGCTGAAATGTCAGACAAGATAAACAAGGCTTTTTATTGTTTATTTTTATGACTGAAAATGTTTATTTCTAAAGCTTAGTCATACATTTGTGGTCCAGAAACATTTACTTTCTGATCTATAATGTATAATGAATCACTTAAATCTATATCAAATACAGAGATCAATAGCAGTGATTTTTGATAAAGCTACTATTACAATGTTCGATTATAAACCTTTAAATGTAAGAAAAATGTCATCCTCTTACACATATTCAAAATATTTGACAGAAAATGTTCCTATTAAGTAGTAAACCGCTGGTTTTTAGTTTACAGAAAATTCTAGATCTCTTTTCTCAGCAGATTTGGGATCAGTTCTGTGCTCCTGCTAAAAGAGGCAGAGATCTGGCTTCTCCTCTTGCAGCAGATTGGTGTCTGCAGGAAGCCGTGGCTCTGTGGGCAGCAGCAGAACTATTTACCAGTTCAGCCACTGTCTCCTGACTGCTATGACGACACACAAGCGGGGCAGGATTATGGAGGATCAGCAGGATTTACAACAAACTGCTGGTCTACATTGTTTCATGGCTCAATGTGAAGGAAAGTAGACCTAACTTGCACTTGCATATAGCCAGTTGTCCCAATCGGGGCTTTATAGGGTCTCACTCCCTTCCTCCTGCCCCTCCCGCTCCAAATAGTGATGGCATGTTTTTGTCTGCTGGGCAGATGCACTGGCCTACTTTTTCTAGGGAGGTCTGGCACATCTCCCTGCCCTACAATCCTCGTCTTCCCCACGTGGATCCTGGATTCTCTCCTGAGCTGTTTTTTTTTTTTATCTCTGCTGCAGCCTGTAAGGATGCAAAAGTTGTCCTTAATTTAAAGGGAACTAAATCCTTTGAGTGAAAAGAGCTTGATTATTTGGGCCTCCTCTCTTCCCCAAACACATGTATTCTAACGTAAAGGATTTGAACTCTTTGTTTTCCTGCAGAGTTTCTCCACTTTACAAAACCTAACTTTACATAATATGGTAAAAAAAACAAAAAAAAAAACAAATGCTGAGGTTTAGTCAAAAACATCACAAGACTTTCCACTCAATCAGAAAAGGATGGTCGGTGGTAATTACTTGAGCGTCTGTAAATGCTACCCCTTGTTGTTGTAATTCTGTTAATTTGCTGTTAAATTTTTGCTTTCATTTACTTATTGCAAAGAGCAACAAGCTGACATTGTGTTCAGTTCAGGTGAGTTAAAGAGAGCAGCTTATCCGCTCCTGTTAGGTTACCAGCAGTGAGAGTTGCAGTGTAATGCTTTTGACAAATGGCTTCTATGAGTAGGCAGAATTACAAGGTTAGCTTAGGGTTTCAACCTGGTTAAAAATAAATGTGAGGAAGAGCAGGAACAGAAGATGCACTTTGTTGCACGTTTTCATGCTCACTGCCTTTGAAGCCTTGTGTTCAACAGGAAATATCCTGCTGGTGAGGGGGATGAAAGCACACTTTGCATGTTGTGTATCTGGTGATAATATTGACACACTGTGGGTAGATTAATTCTCTAACTGAGCCTTTTACAGAACCTCTGGGCTGTTTTTAAAAGGCTACCTGATTCATAATGATCTCAACGCCTGCAGGAAATATCAGGGGCTTTGGCAATGTAGAAACTGTTCAGCCTGGTTATTAAGACGCTGCAGCCGGGGAGCCTTTTGTGGCCTTTGGGGTGGAACCTAAAAGCTGAGCGATGTCTTGTTTAAACCCTTAGGTACTTCTCAAGAGGGCCAGGAAAATGTGGATGGAGACGGAGTAAGCAGGATGGTATTTGCTTACTGCTGAGTCATAAGTCATCTTTATAGCTGGCCCTTCATTTGGTTGGCCCCCAGCTTGTATTAAATGCAAACTGAAGCACAAATATCTTGTTGATTTGTACATTTCTTTAAAGTTGTGTAAACATCTGGGTTTAAGCTGAAAGTAGGTCAGTATGCCCCCATATACGCCCCCAAAGTAGGTGCTCTCAGATTGGCTACTGGCTTTTCCTCTCCTCTTTCCTGACTTTCCACTTTTTTTTTTCACTTTTTTTTTACTTTTCCAGGAATTTCATCTTTCAGGACTTTCTGTTCATTCATCACTACGATGTTTTAGGAGCCCAATAAACATCCTGTGTTTAGTTTGTGTAAGCATTTGATATTCAACTTCAGTCGAAACCTATTTAATCTCAGTTTTTGCATGTTTATAATTTTAATGTGAGACTTTGTGACTGAACAGGTCCAGTAAAACTCTGGTAAAAAGACTCCCAGTATACAATATTTGCATTTGTCATCATGGAAGTTCATGGAAGCTGTATTTTATAACCTATCAAACAGCAGATATGTTGGTTTGTGACCAACATATCTGCTGTTTATCTGATTGATGGAAGGTTAAAGAATCTAATTATGCAATTCATCCTTTATATAACTTATCACAAAATAAATATTTAGGTCTAGCTCAGGATCATTTCAAATCCAAACGTTTTTACATTTATTTCATCTTCATATATAAGGGACCATTTTTTGACATTAATGTGTGGAATCTGGTTTTATTCAATAAGTTAGAAGTGCTAACATTAATGGGGAAAAGGGATTTCGGGATCAGTTAAAGTGTGAACTCTTATTAAATTCCTCTCATTTTGGCTTTGTGTGAACAGATAGTGTGGAGAAAAAGAACACTGGTTGTGGTTGAGTGATACTGTAGACCACAAATCCTCACTGGTTATCAGTTAGCTTACTGGATCCAGCATGTCTGTGGTCACTTCACAGCTTTCACACTTGGAGAATTTTATCATTGTCTCTGCTGGTATATTTAACTCCAGAATTGCTCAGATGATCTGCTTTATCCTGGAGAGCATGGCTGCACTCTGCTGTTGTGTGGAAGGCTGAAATCTGACCTGCAGGTTTCATATTTCTCACCTTTTATTTCTTTTTGTTGCAAAGCAAGATTTCCAATCATCAGTGTTTAACTTTTTTTTAATGTTCCATTTTAATGTTTGTCGTTGATCTTTGTCTTGTTTTGTTTTTTCCCTTTTAAATAAAAACATGTATTTAGTCTTTGATTGCTTGTACATATTTTCCCTGTAATTTGCTGACAGTTTGTTGAATAATAAGATAATATCTTCAGGCAAAGTAGACATTTGAGTACCACTGAGTAATACATATGTAGATTGGGATATTCCTGACATCGGGAGTTTCCTTACAATTACAAAACTTTGTAGTAAATTATTTTTGTTGGGTGAAACATTAGTTGTCCAATGTTGTATATTTTAAGGCTGGTTTCCTGTTTGCTTTAGATGTTTCCATCTATAAACACAACTGATTGAAATGAATTGATAGGCTCCTGCAAAACTTGGTAATTGACTAAAGTGACCAACTGTTTGAATCAGGTTTTGCAGGAGACACATTTGGACTCTTTGGATTCCCATTAGGTAGAAATGCCAGACACCTGATTAAGCTTCAATTAATCAGGTTTGAGTTTGTGAAATGACATATTTTATTTTTTTTTAATCAGTAACATTTCAATCTAATAATACACTTTTTAAGAAAAGCAGATGGTGAGTGGGAGTGGGTGTTGGAGGGCTAAGTCGTCAAACTTTGCTCCACTAAATTGGAAAAGCTAAGTTAACTGTAGACGGAGTGGGTGGAGGGAAATGTAATCATGAACTTAAAGTGCATCTAAACCTGATGTCGAAGCTTAACACCACCTCCGGACAATTTTTGAAAATGCCACCAAAGCGGGAAGCAAACTAGTCTGCCTTTGGGTTGGGGATCTGTGGAGATCAACCAATGCAGATTATTTTAACATTTATCTAACCACTCCTTGATATGTGGATTTTTGAGGCTCATCTTTGTTGATTTTTTTGTTGCAATATTACTTTTTGTGCCCGTTTTTACATAAAAGCATGGTATTAATGCAAGCTCTTTACAGAATATCAAGACAGGGAATCATCCAATAGGCCTCTCACAATTGGAAACATCGCTGGCCTGAATTTCCTAGAAGTTTTTGCGATAAACAATAATATTGTCGTTTTTAAACCATTTTAAAAAATTTTTTTAAACGTTTGCAAAATAATTTACGTATACCCTCTTAAAGGGAAAAAAAACAACTTTAATTTCTAAGGAACAATGGAACTGGAAGACTTTTTCGTTTACCTTAATAACAGAACAACACAACACAAAATGATTAATAAAATGGGCTTTAAGTCCTTGTTAACAAAATATGCACTTGCATAAAAAAAAGACAAAATCAATAAAGTGTAAATGAAAGCCTTTCAAAACCCAAACAATCTTTTTTTTTTTTTTTTTTTTCTCAAGTCATTAGTGCTTTCGTACTACTGTGGACTTTCTGTTTGTTACAGGTGTGTTTTTTCTTGGGCGTTCATATTGGGTGTCTATAACTTGAAACACTTTCCAAAATGCCTGCTTTTCGGTTTGTTTTAGCTTTGTAAACAACAGCTCAAAACATGTCAGCACGGATTATGGTGTGGTCACCATTAGATTATTGATAGTTTTCTTTACGCAGCAGTAAACGCCTAAAATGATCAAAACTTAAAATGTTTGCCACCCTACAAGCCTCTAGAGCTTGAAAAGAACCATTGGTCTTCAATGATGATATCAGACCTACCTTTTGACATCAGACCTACAACCAAATCCAAAACAGCTGAATCAAATGACTCTGTTACCTTCTCATCATGCCTACAGACTTTGTGCTTATTTTAAGTAACACCAACAATAGTTGTTTGGAGTTAATAGTAGAACTCCAAAATCTTTCCCAAAGCTTGATAATATATCTATTACACATATGGTTTCATATTGAAATTAATCTTTAACAATTATTTTTTTTAGGCTCTAGTGGCCTTTTATTATATCATTTTTACTGAAAGTAGGCAGACAGAGAGACTGGAAAGACATGCGGCAAAGGTCAACTCGCCCCCAGACGGCCATGTTGAGAACCAAAGCCTCAAGTTTCACTTGTTTCTATTCAAAATCACTTCATGTAACAACATGTTCTTAATGGTCATTATCTGTCAGCTCTCAACTACCATTTGGAGTTGATGAGTAAAATAAAAACAGTGAAGGCTGTCTTGATGAGGGGAAGCAGATTTGCACAGATGGTCGTATCTTATTACTTGTGGGCATCCATGTTGGTACTTTTCTCCACCTTGACAACGAGGGTGTCAAGGTGCTAACAAGTGTCCATGTAAGCTGGTCTCCAATGATGCAATCATGTTTGACTCTTACTGACAGAGGGTGGACTTTCTTTTTCTTATCACAGTAGATGTTATTGTTTACTGGATGGACTCTTGCTTAGTTTTCATTGTATTTTTATCTTATCTACTCCTGAGTTGCTCGTCAGAAAATGAGGTCAGTCATTTGTTTTATGTCTCAGTTCCTGGTTGCTTTATCACACCTAACCTTTTGGAACTCCTTGGCCTTCCCTTACCTCTTTTTATGGATTCTGCATTATTAAGCTTGATTATGTACTTGTATTGAATCTTTAAAAGCAGTACCCTGTACTTAAAACATATCCTCCTGTTTTATTTTCAGGCTGTGTGTCTGTAAACAGGGTTCATAGCTGCTTCAGGGCTCTTTGGCATAGAGTTATCTGACTTTCAGGAAGCTGGAAGGATTGTTAGTGTAATCCAAGCTCAGGCGGGATGGTTTATCAAAACGGTGTAACCAGGAAGAGAACATGAGGTGGAGATGATTTAATTACAGAAAGCAGTTTTTATTGAGTTACTTGTAGGGATGAAACGATTAACCAGATGAATTGATGATTGAAAGAAATCCTATTTTTTAATGAATTGAATCCTTTGAGTAATGTGTTGTGGTATAATCACAGAGACTCTAAAACATGCCGTTCACTAAAAGGATAACCTTCCTGCAGCAAAATAATCAACAGATAAATTTATTGCTAAAATAATTGTAGGTGCAGCTCTAGGTACTTGTGAAGACAGACATATTTGTGTATAGCTGGTTCCTATATATTATTTAGTTGTTGTTTTTTCTGTGCTTTCAATTCTCTTTAGTAGATTTCTAAGCAGAGGCTTCTTTGTTTTGATCTCCTGCTTTGGTGCTAGAAGGCTGTTTATGCTGCGTATTTGCTTTTTCCTGAAATAAATGCAGCTGCTATTGTTTTATTTCTGATGTTACTTTCTTGCATTGCTGATCCACGTCACTGTCTCTGTTGCAGGTACCCCGGTCAAGATGTATATTGTTCAGAGCAGAGCTCGTCTGGCTCAGGTCACTCTGCCCAGGAGGGAGACTCTGACAGCCACGAGCAGGAGCAGGACTCCACACAAAACAAGGTGAAATCTTAGTGCACCTACTCTCAAACATAACACCCTTTAACGTCTGACATCCACCGCATATTTCAGAATATCACACGCTTCCAGTGGCAGGACTTTCTCTGTAAGTTGCAACAAAAATAGAGGCGATATTTAGAGAACTTAGCTCTGCTTGTTCAGCTCTTAGATGGTGTAGCTGTATTAATAGTCTCAGTGCTTGTGCTGAGATGAATGAGTTTGCTGAAATCTAAGAGCCTAGTGGATATTGGAGTTGGGTCTTCCACCACTATGACCCACTAACCCCTTTCACTGTACCAAGGGAAAAAGGTTAGTCTGAGGAATTGTGCATATGTGGTCATAGAGTTCACTAATCCTAGAGACTTAGATAGACGGAGTGATGGAGGGGTGAGGACCAGCAGCTTAAATCCACCTATGGTAGATGTTACTGTGTACCGAGTTAGAAGATTTGTGTGGAATTGACATGTTTGCTGCTTACATCAGATCTGAGATCTTTATTAGGAAAATAACTTCCTTTGTTTTTCTTTTTCCTTATCAGCTTCTTGATTTAGTCTGCTAAAGGTTTCGGGTAGTTTTTAGTTCAGAATTGGTTAAACTGTGAAATACTGAGGGGTTGTTAGGTTAGAGCGACCTGTGCTTGGTCTGTCTAACTATTTCAGAGGAATTCAGATCGGGCCTGTTCAGTAATCTTTTGGTGGATTTTCCAGTGTTAGAATATTATCCTTTCCAAAGGTCGGCAGCAATGTTTGTGAAAACTTTCAGACGAATGACTTTATAATGGAATGATAGGGAACCTTTTCATGATCTTGGTATGTTGCTGAAGCAGAGTGTATTTGCATTGCATTTTACATGCTGAGTGTGACGAATCTGTTTACATTTATTCCAGTACAAGAAAGTAAAAGTCTGGACAACCAATTTATTTTTCTGTTTTTTATTAAGAAACCTTCACATTTTATTGTTTTTTTAACTCCCTTAAGAAGGCAGATTTAATTGCACTTAAACCAAAATTAACCTTATTTTAGTCGGTAAATAAAAAAGAACAACAACAAAAAACTGTTTTCCACCGGAGAAACCAGTGAGAACAAAGTACATCCTGTTTAATGAGAAGTTCCTTGTGAACATTCACCACTATCTCACTTTAGTGTGAATAAAATGTGTCACTTTCAGCTGTGATATGTTTGAGGTTTTTTTTAGTGCCTTTTCTTTTTCAAACTATTTTTAACTGCTCATTTTTCACAGCTCCTTTTGTCACCTAGCAGCATTTGACTCAACTTGGGTCTTCACTATGCTTGTATGTTTGGCTTCTTGGTCACTTTGCAGGATCCAGATCTGCCTCAGCTTGTTGTGCTTATTGCTGTAGAAAAAAGTAACTAATTACTTCATTCATGAAGTAATTCAGTTACTTTGTTGATACCTTACACCAAAAAGTATTTTTTAAAAGTAACCTATTAATACTTTTTGAAACAATTTTTTTCTTAAAATGCAAATATTCTTGTCTCTTACACTTGATTTGGTGATTGTTTGGTAAAATTCCTGCAATACTGCTGGAGGGATTACAGGAGAGAAGATATAGATTAAAGATCCACTTTAATGTGCAGCGCCATAATCATTTCACAGCAATGTTAACGGGATTTTATCAGGCTGAATACTGATTAAAATTAAAGAGTACAAGGATTCTAATATATAATATCATGGAGAGTTTGTGAAGTACAGCGATGGGGGGGGGGGGAAAATGATTTCCTGGAATTTGTAGCATGAA
>JAUZNJ010000041.1:87107-123377 GCA_034780135.1 Jordanella pulchra
ATATACATATTGCTTGACATTGTTCACATTTTGAGATTTTTTCAACACGTTTTATTCATTCATTGGGTTCTTATATGGCAACAAGGACAAGTACAAGTGCTGCTTTACACATCAATATAGTGAAACATTTACAAATGCTTCTGTACAAAACAAGTCCAGCTCAGTCAAATTACTAGTTGTTAGCAGGGATGAAGTTTCTCTAGTTTTTTTTTCTAATGCGTTAGGATTCATTGAGTACTTTGTGTTGTTCTGTTACACAAAGTTAACAGCAGTGAGGGTATTTTGCAGCAATCCTTCCTAAAACATATTCAATGCATTGACTTTTTTTTCCACATTTAATGCTTTCTTAGATTGAACTTATTTTTTTATTTTTAAGCATTTCTTTCTTTGGTCTTGCATCACCGTTTTTGTTTTTCTGGTTTACAGAGATCTCTCGTTGAATCCCATTGTCAACATAAGCGAGAAAGTCTTCTTAGGATTTCTGGACCTAAATTACATGTACGTGGTAGTTAAGATTGTATCTGAATTAATATTAACTATCTGTTTTTTTTTTTAAACAAATTCAAATGCTTTTTCAGATTTTTACCACAGGACATAGGTTGTCCGGGCGGGAACGTTTCTTGGCAAGAGGTGAAAGTCAATAAGGGAAGGCGTCTTTGCAAGGGGCAGAAAAACATGTGCAATCAAACAGGACAGATGTGTAAGTTCACTTTTGACCACATAATGCATGTTAGACATGTAAAAAATCTTTTTTTGTAATGCTGACTTTTGTTGACATGTATCTGGAATCCATAGCAATGAGTTGTCCAGAAAACTCCCTCTGTGGTCCTTACGGTCCTGGATTCTTTCAGTGCAAATGTGCTGAAAATTATCATGGATATAAATGTCTCCGACAGGTTTGTTCATAAAGCAACCTTTTTTCTTTTTTTTAAATCATCATTCTTATGTTAATATGACTAACAAACACATTTTTCAAACTTTCCTACAGGGTAACTTCTCACCCCTTAAGGTGTTTGGGCCCCTAGCAGGATCCACAGTTCTGATCTCCTTCCTGCTGTGGGTCACGCAGAGACGTAAAGCCAAATCACTCTGAGGCGGAGGTGCTTTTAATAAGACAAGAACCAGAAAGAGAAAGTAACGCTGACAAAGCCCACGGTGGCAGCATGCTCCTTTGTAAACATTTCACAATTTTATTTTTTTGGTGCTGCTTTGACAAAAAACTGACATTTTTAATATGATTAATGTTGTATAATTTTAGGGAAAGATAAGTTTTAAAATCTGATCTAATATTTTACAGGGATGCTCACTATTATTGCCTCATTTTTATTCTATGAAACTAGACTGACAGATTTTAGCTATCTATGGATGACTGTGGAACAAGTGCTTATTGTGTGTGAGTTTACACACAAAAACAGATTTTATGCACATTAAAACAAAAATCTAAGCAACAAGTTACTGCATGCTGACAGTGTGGTTTACTTTGGGGAATAAACAGTAGTATAAAGTTTGAACCACCAAAACCTCAAATTTAGTTGCACTCCAGTAACAATTTTAACCTTTTCAATTCTGATTTAAATGTACTCAGGTCAACAAAGTTAAAGAGTAATCTTTATTTATTTAAAATATATATTCTTTTGTGGCAGCTTGGGTTTTAAAGCAGATTTTCTCTTGATAATGATTCAATTTTCTTGCTGTTATAGAATTGCCTTTTTGTCATATATGGCGATCTGGATGTCTTTAAGGTTGTGTTCAGAGTTATCCTGCTCAAAGTTCAGGGTTTTAATAAAGATTTTAAAATATTAGTGTCTATTTTTATTTTGAAAAATTGTATTACTTCATTTGTAGATCTTATCTACAACTGAGTATTAGGGCCAGACTAAAAATGAATGACAGTAAAATTGTAAGATTATAACTTCCTTCTCCTAAAACTACAATAAAAATTCTTAATACTATAAGATAAAAGTAGTAATATTACTTCATTTGCTGCATTGCAGAATGAAGTCGTAATGTTACGAGATTCAAGTAATGGTAGAAAAAGACTCTAATATCTGATCAGCACAGCCAAACAGCAGTCTGAGCTCTGCTTGTAAAACATAATAGCCTGATAAATTGATGGGATTAAAGGTTTAATATTTCCTTATTTGTTAAACCGATATTAAAGTATAACTTCACTAGATTTTCAACAGGCCTTATTTCAGCGCAGAGAATGAGAGCGAGAATTCTCCTTAAATCACTTAATTCTTGCAATATTACAACTTTAATCTTGTAATGTATTAATCTGCCGGTCTTTAACCTCATATTGTTACGGGTTTAATCTCCTAAAGTGACTTTATTCTCATAATCTTACAGTTTTCTCATAATCGGGCCCTAATAGTTGTACTTACCAGGTGTTTCATCGTATAATTCAATCCGATTTATGACCCAGGGTTCTGAGATTGAGGAAAAAAAACTGAATAATAAAAAAAAAAAAAAAAAAAAAGTAGGTTGATGGAATTAAGAGGTTCACAGTCACCATCACTAACTTTGCTGCATAGTTCCCCATTGTGCTGAAAAATAAAATCACATTTTCAACACCATTAGTTTTCTGTCTGCAATTTGATCTTCGAGGTTCTGGATGATTTGTGAACTGTGCGATTCCTGAGCAGTGAAGTTCTTGCCCTTCTGGATATAAAACAATTATACCATGTGTTTAAAGTAATCCTAGTCTGCAGAAGACTTTTAAGCATCACTACCTTGAATACAACAATCAATATTCTTGTGCTGACTTTGGATCATGTGCCGACTTTGAGGGGGGAAAAACTACCTTTGTGCTTGTTTATAAAATCAGGTTTTTAAAATAAACTTCCTTCTTTCAGAGCTTACCATCCCATAACATAGATGACTACCTGAACATGTTCTTCAAATGGATTTATTAATATTTACCTTCTAGCATATTTCAGTCTTTAAAGGACAATAAAAGCACACAAATGAAATCAATTTAAAGGTTTTTGCCTTTTCAGATATACATTTATTGCATGCTGAAAGAACGATCTTGCGCGTTTGTTGTGCAAGCGTTCGTGCAGACAAGCCGATATGGAGGACGCTCACTGATCAACGTTTTTGACCCGCAGCACCACAGGGACAGAAGTACACGGGATCATTCCCAGCTCTGTGATGACCAGATCCACGAAATCAGGAGGCGTCACATCATACACGAGGTTCAGGAGACCCAGGGAGGACTCCTGCTGCCAGTTCTCCAGCTGGGTCTGCCCGTTGCGTGTCACAATGAGGTCATCGGGGTCATCTGGAAAAGAACAATAAAGATGAGCAGGCGACCTATCAAAAAGTTGATAAGTTAGAAACCATTCATTAACATACCCAGTTCATTAGAAACGAATGAGTCTGTCTGCACCCTCTCACAGAACTTGTAGGTCTCACAACAAACCAGCACAGGCACGTTAAAGGCTTTGGCCACTAGAGCTATCTGGGAAGTTCCCACTCGAGACATGACGTAACCATTGGCCAGGAGGGCATGCGCTCCCAGGAACACCTTGGACACCTAAAACAAAGGTCAGAAAGAACAGCTGCTTGTAGAGGAATTTTATGACATTGAAATGTAATGGCCTCTTCCCGATTACCTCTGGAAGGATGTAGGATACAGCTGAGATTAGGACATAGGTGCAGCTGATGCCTCTCTGAACCAGCCGCCTCAGAGCCTCCCGGCCCTCTAGCCGAGGCCGGCTGTCTACAACTATAACGCAAAACTTCCTGCCTTTCTTAAAGGCCTCACAGAGGATGTGGTTGACCAAAGAGGAGCTGGTGGAAGCAAGCATGAAAATCAGGTCATGTAAAATTGGAATAAGGAAGAAGGTAAATAAGGAAAAGAAAGTGTTTTGGGGGGAAAATTAAAATAATGAAAGGTCAGAAGGATGAGTGAGCCTTACCATCCATAAATGAGGATGACATCTCCATCACTTATCTTTTCTATGGACGACTCTGCTATAGCTGTAGCAGCAAGCTTAATCTTATCTTTGATGTAGCACTCAATGCATTGGAGCAGTTTTTCTTTTGCCTAAAAAAGAAAATAGAGAACTAAATTACAAATCCAAACAATCTAAAAATTTGTTGACCCTCCACTCCAGCCTCAAAGTGTTTTCTTACGGACAGCGAGCTGAACTTCGCTCAGACCACCTCCCCATAATGTTAAACCAACCGCTCATACTGGAAAGGAAGCCTGATGCTGCCACCGCCGTGTCTTAAGTTGGTGTATTCAGGGTGATTGAAGCATTTTTCAAGTATTTTCACATTAAAACCTTTAAATCACCTGTGGCTAATCCTGTGGAGAAACCTGTGAGGCTTGGACTTCCAGATTTCTTAAAAGTCAAACAATGGAAAAGCTTAGATATAATCTTTGATGCTAATTCTACTAATGAAAGTCAAGCCAAGTCTATCCAACACTCAGTGGTTAAAGATGCAGTAATGGGGACGTAATGGTTCTGCACTGAGCCTAAAGAGGAAACACTGGAATGAAGAAGGAGGTCAGCAGCGTGGTCGTTGTGATAAACAGAATGTGGAAAAGTTCACCGTTTACAGGCAGACACTTACCTCTTCCTCCTTGCACTGACTGGGAATATTGGAAATCTCCTTCTTGACGTATTTGATGGCGTTGCCCATGCTGGCTGACAGAGGGCGACACTGGTTCAAAAAACTGAAAGAAAAAAAAAGACAAACAGCATTTTAGACAAAATAGAAAATATCAATAATTCCACTTGAACAAAAAGTGACACAGAGATAAACTCTTTAGATACCTAATATAAGGTTTCAGTCTGTTGACCAGGTCCCTTGAGAGCTCCTCATTGGGAGGTGTAGTATAGTCCCTTATTACCTGAGCAGGGGCAAAAAAGTTTACATTTTAGGGTTCATCATTGGGTTCTTCAGTCTGACTTTTTTTTCCACTTTACTACAAATTTTTACATCATTTAAAACATTTCAAAAAGTTGAAAATATATCAATATTAAGCTTTAGTTACATCCATCATAAAAACACATCATTTCAATCTAGGTTTCGACTCAGCTGTGTGGTAAGGAGCTTTTTTATGAATTTTATTGGCCTCTTAACCAACTCCAATGTCTTATCGAACAATGTATACATTTAAAGAGATGTGACATCAACAATTTCACACACAAAGCAAAAAGTCATATTTCTAACAAAAGAACTGATTTTTTATCTTTTACTGAACTGAAAAGGTTCAAATCAATTACTAGACTGTCTGTCTGCCTTCAAGGTTGAATATCAGGTAAGAAACAGTTTATCCTTTTGGGTTAATCAAGTCAGAGTGAAGGTTACAGCGACATCTAGTGGCTCTTCAAATACCCCCACTAGACAGATTTATTGTGGCTTCAAAAAAAGAGGGAAAACGTAGGATGCATGCAATGTGCTTGCATAGAACTAGTTAAAACACAAATAGGTCAAAGTGTCAGATTGCACTGTTACCATTAAATCACCACAGATATTACACTGTGCTACTGTTTAGCAGCAAATGAGCACTAGAAAGAAGATTTGGGACAGAAAACAGTATTTGGATCAGCACCTGTTTGAAGGCATGCAGAAGAGCAACTGAGCGAGCATTGGATCCAGCCACGATGCCCTGGGAATACTGGAGGCCCAGTCGAACGATAGCAGGGTGAATCACCGTTGAAGGAATGCTGCAAACAGTAAAAACACTTTCAAAATATAACTTAAATGACTGAACATGGTGACAGTGTTTGGGAGCAAACTGAAGAAATCAACACAAACAAGCCCCTGCTGAGCTCACCTGAGTTGCTGTGTTAGTGGGGCTTTGCGGCTGTACTGGTGGAGATGAGAAAACAGGCTGACTTTGTAGCCATAGTCTGATCGCAGTGGGATCTGAAACCAAGATACACGCACACAAAAAAAAAAAAAGACTCCCAAAATTAAACTTACAGACACTTAGAAAACTAAAGAAGCCAAAAAACAAAACAAAAAAACCCAAAACATCAGATTTTTCTCTTTTCTCTCCTAACATAATTACACATGCTAAAGTGATTTTGCAGGAGACTGTGTTGGTTTATAACCAACGTCCTGAGAAGCAAGAAGCTTAGATTGGTAAGCAGCACTGCAAAAAAAAAAAAATTTAACACGGCCAAATCCAACACACTGAAGTTATTAAAAAAAACAACAACAAAAATAAAACACAAACAACAACAAGAAGTCATTAGCAAACATTTTAAAGGGTCTATACTCGACGGCTTATACCTTTTTAGCAGAATTTTGCCCTGGTGTCTGGAAAACAATGTTCATATCATGACATGCAGTTTTAACTAACAGCGACTGGTTAGATCTACAACAAAAACAGATTTTAAACAATTTGCAGCTCACTTAAGCTCACCTAATAAAACTAATATTCTGACACGTAGTTAAATATAAACTCAAATACTATTGTTATTGTTTGTCACTGATGATGGCATCAAAGACAGAGCACCTAACATTACTGATCATATCATATCTTTTTAACTGCTTTTAGATTTTGTCAAATTACAACCACATTTTCGTTGCATTCAAAACAGATTGGTAACCGACACAAGATGGCACATGGAGGGTTTCGAATGTTTTCACAAACAGAAAAAAATAACAAGTCAAACATTTATATATTTGTTCCAATTACTTAGATTTACTTTAGTTTCATAGCCATCAATTACCCTGGAAAATCTTATTATACGTTTGTGGAGTTCATATGTGTGTAATGTCATCATAACAGATGTGTAACGCTTTGACTCTTTATGGAGCACTGTTTAATCTATTATCAAAAAACAGAAAAGAGAATGGCTCAACTGTGCACCTGCCCATGCATAGTCATCTACCTACACTAACCGACTGCATGAGGAGAGCATTAATTAGAGAAGCAGTCAAAAGGAGCTTTGCAACCTTGGAGGAGCTGCAAATATCTGAAGCTCCTTTCAATAATCCATAAATAAATGTTTTCTTTCTAAAAGATTGGAAATTAGAATGACGTATTGAAAGAATATATACATTTTTTTAAATATTTGACATGATGTAGAATTTTTCTCCACAACGATGTGCCTTTTTGCCTAAATCTATCCTCTAAAATTTCAGAAACACTAATTAAAGTATATAGTTGTAAGATGACAAATGAGAACAATGAAGCGTGTATGAACGTTCTGCACTTGATTGAATTTCTTTCAACAACTAATAACATCGAATCCATCTGACCTGTTGCCTTTCCAACTTCTTGGCCAGTTTCTTTAAAACTTCGGGATTGTCGACTTGAACGTGTTCTGGGAGCCTTTTCACTACTAAAAAAACGAAAACAAACAAAAAAAAAAAAGACAAATCTCAAAAGTATATATTTTTTAAATCAACCTACAAAAATGAGCAAAAACGACATGCCCTCAAACAAAGTTATTTTATCTCCTCAGATAAACCAGTTAAACTTCGGTCAAATCTGTTACCTAGTTTGATAATATATTGTTAATTTGTGGTTATAAACTGTTACCTGGCTGCAGCTCACTCGTGGCTCCTTTGGGTTTGCCTGCAGCACCTTGCTGTCCAGGATCTCCTTTCTTGCCCTGTTTACTGGCTCTCTCAGCTTCTTGCCTAGCTCTCCGTTCAGCTTTCAGTTCAGCTTTACTTTTAGCAGGCTTATCTGTGGAGGTGGAAACTGGGGTGGGACCATCTGAGGCAGGCACGGAAACTGGAACAGGCACTGAGTAAGGAGCTTGAGAAAGGAGAAACACATTTTAGGATTAAAGGTTGTTTACAGCAGGTGCTCAAGATTTTAAATTTCACCGGCAAACATCCCAGAAGTAAGTTTACTTTTCTGAGCTGTGCATTGTGTTGAAGGCTGTGGTGCTGAAGCAGCCGAACTGACAGCCTTCTTTTCTTTCCCACTATCTGCTGAAGGCTTCTCATCCTTTTTCTCTTTGTTTTTTTTCTGCTGTTTCTTCTCCTTCCTCAACCGCTGCTTCTCCTCTTTGGTCAGCTCTTTGCCTTCACTCTGTTTAAACATTTAAAGGGTATCATGGCAACCAACTAACGTTAAGCTATAGCAAGTTTAAAAGGACTGAAATAAACCAACCTTCGCACGTTCGATGTCACCTATCTTCTCATTTCCATCTGCAAAAACAAAAAGCGAAATGTCATGAAATGAGGATTTAGTTATGTTAGGACGAGCCAGACGGCTGAGACGATGCTGATAAAACACTTCATTCCCGAACTTTACAGAGTGCTAAAATAATTCATAGCGGGGATTGTCGTAGTCTATAATAACAGCTTGGCATCGTTAAAAAGAAGTACACATATTAAGAATCAATAACCATTAGAGTAAAACTCTAAAAAAATGATGCAACATCGCTACAAGGTCTACAGTTAAACTACAATATCTATGCTAACGTTAGCAGTACTTGCATCTGAAAAATATGAGTCCGTTAAAGGAGGAAACTACGCCTCATTAAATCTAGAAGAATAACAACTTTCACCAAAATAAGAAGTGGTTGAAAGAAACAAAAACAGCCTAAAAACGAGAAAAGGCGCAGCTTTTACACATTCTCAAACTCACCTGTCACACGGCTGTCGGCCATCTTTACGATACGGCTTTACTTCTTCTGCTGCAGCAACAACCGTGTTCAACCAACAGAGCCCTCTTGTGGAAGCATATGCTGTTGGCCGAACACGGTTGTTGCTGAAGCAGAAGAAGTTAAGCATATATTTTGAAAGAAAAATACAAAAACTCAATGAAAAAACATATGAAAATTTGAATTTTTGTGCTATTTACTCTCAGATGCGTCCAGCAATCATGTTTAAAATCAGTTTAAACTAAGTCAACGTTGTCAAAGTTCTCTTTGGGATTCATATTTTCCTTGAGAAGAAGATGAATAATTAGTAAACTCTCTTTTGATGTTTATTCTATTTTACATTTAAAATTCATGCTTGCAGTGCTTATTGGACAAACACGTGCCATTTATGATACCAACACAATTATGACGAAGTTTTTGAGGCTGTTGCCTTTCAGCAGGGAGGTCCTGGGATCAATTCTCATTTGGGGATTTTCTTATCTTTCATGTGCATGTTTCTGTGTGCAGGTGTTATACAAGTCTTTGTATTTTGTTCCTAGTTTTTCGACAGAAAATATATTTCTGTTGGGTAAATTTGCAGGTTTAATTGCCTAGAGGAGTTTGTGTGTGTCTTTTTACTGTTTACTGTTTGTTTTAACTGTTTGTTTTAACAGTTTTAAGAATGTAAATGACCTGTCAGCTGTCCAGTATGTAAACAATTCCTCCATGACTTCGAGTTGGTTTAAAACCCCATTAAGCCTGGTGATTAATAAACTAACTCATTTAAATAAAGCCACCAAACAAATTAAGAATAATTAGAAATATAATAAAAAACACCACAAAACATAAGACATTTTTCAAAATATTAAATTAGACTAAATTAAAGTTCTCCTCTTTCTGAGGGTTCAAATTATATTCAATATGCAATCTGGTCCTTGTGTATTTCATCTCATTTTTCTTTAGTTATAAATACTTTTAAAGTTCTTTAAACCATACAAAGAGAATGGCAAATAAAATGTTGTCTATCAATCAAAATGCTCTTTATGATAAATAAAATCTTTCTTCAATGCATGCTAGGATGTTGTGTAACTATCGACTCTTTAAAAATAATTGTTTTAGACTCAAAGCATCATTCACAAACTTACATTTAAAGTAAAAAACTGAACAAAAGAGCAATAAACCAAGCAGGAATAAAAGTTTACTGTGATTTTTACCCTCAAAACTTCATAGTTAGTGGACTGGTTCAACAGCGACCTCAATGTTTGATTGGCTTGAATGACACATTATGAGCTCATTTCACCAGCGCTCTCCATGGTGCTGATTTCAAATTTGTTGTAATTTCAAAACTTTTATTAACTACAATAACCTTTTCTTTTCCAATAGCAATTTTAATTATCATAATGTATTTATTGTATCTACAGAATTAGATAATACTGGTGAATAACTATGCAGTTTGCATTCAGGTCATGAGCTGTACAAGACATTGATTCGCTTTCTTATATTAAGTTAAGTGCACTTCAATGGAGATTGTGTATTTTCCTTGTTTATTTCCTGTTGGCCTCTCTGTTTATGTGATGCCCCATTTCCTGCTGTAGTTCACAGGGAAAATATTCGCTATTAGGACAGTAAAGTTTTCTGTCTATCTATAGATTTTCTACCACTTATTTCAGCTTTAGTGTGTCGGTTGTTAACAATTTCACTGATACTGTTTCCTGTCTAAACAGTTAAAACATTTTTTGATGCAGATATCTGATTGGGTTGTAAGGAAATATTTCTATTTTGAAAAGATGTGACTAAAACAAAAAGAAAAAAAATCCAATTCATTTACGTATTTGAAAATGAACAGAGAAAAGGGGATACATCAGATACGTACAGTGTTAATTATCCTTTATTTCTTTTGAAAAACAGACATCTATACTTTAATGACCAAAATCAAGCTGTAATCTATGATCTTCACATTTTCTCAAACTATTACTCCCAGACTAAGCAGAACCATGTCTCTGATTCCCCGCCGACAGAATTCACGACGCGGTAGCTGGTTGAAGGGGACCAAACCTCACTGAAACACCTGACTTGGTTCCGTTTGACCAGCCACAGCAAGGCGTGTTGCTTCGGCTGAAGTGCAGAGCAAGACAGAGGTAGAAAGGGAGCCAAAGAGACAGAGAGGGAGGGAGAGGGAGTAAGAGAAGAGAGAACAGGAGGTCCTCTTCTGTGCTACCTGATGAACACAGAGTAAAATAAGGTTATTAAAGATTCAAACAAGTTACAGCATTGAGCATCAGTGTGTTACCAAGCAGACAATTTCTATTTTGAGGTTTGGGAACCCTGACAGCTGGTGACATCTCCTTTCCTACCTCCATACTCAGCCCTGCTGGGGCGAACTTTCAACCTCAGTGACAGCTCCACATCCCTGCCCTCCCTCCCTTCCTCCCCTCGTCCTTTTTTAACTTCTGTGGTTGCTATAATGGGTGACAGCTGCGGCCGGTCAATCCTCCTCGACTGTCAGCAGTTGGGGCAGGGCAGGAATTTTTTTTTTTCAAGTTGTGTCCCTGAGACCCCGCTATCAGCAGGCCTGGGGAGTAATGCAAACCATACACGTGCCTAAGCTGAAGGAGAGGGAAGCATGCCTTTCACCTGTTGCCCTCCCCACACGCACACATATACACATATGAGCTGGGACGTGAGAAATCCAAGCTACAAGAAATTTAAGAAATATATTTAATAACAAAGAAAATCAGACATTGCTCCTCTTTCCTGTGCTCTCGATGCTCAGGCCCACCTTGAAACCACACACTTCCTTACATTCCATAAGTGATGTATTAATATGGGGATATAAGGAAGCATGTCCTCGCAAGGGGAAACAACTGGGTTCATCTCTCCTCGGCACACAAAGACACCCTTTCATACCCGCCAGGGAAGAGCTGCAGCAACAACTGTCTATGTAATGGTTAACTGTGAAGAGGGAGAAAAATGGCAGCATAGGAACATTTTTAAAGCGAAAAAATAAGCTTGGAAAAGTACAATTGAAATCTCTGAGGGGTTTTAAAGTACCTAAAGACAAAGAATTTGATTGATGCTGCAGGAAGTTCTCAAAAGCCAATGGATTTTTTATTCTCCCTGGAATTGTGTTATAGCATTATACTATGTTAATATAAACACAATAAATGTTAAAAAATAAATAAATATAAAAACAAACAAAAAAACAAAAGAAAAAAATTGAATACATTTTGTAAACTTTTTTGTTTAGCCTAAGCTGTCTAGTGACTGCTGTTGATGAACCTGACCGGATATGAAGGCCTCACCCCCAGCTCCCCTTCCGATTAACTCCACTTTGTGGGCTTTCTTCTTGTTAGATAGAGCAGAAGAAAGGTAGCTTCTCTAAAGTAATTAGAGTTTGAGTGTCACTCTTATGGACTTTTCTCTTTCCCTGCCTTTTTCCTGTGTCACACCTCAGTGTCCCCCTACGCTGTAGGAGGTGTCAAGCTCTAATGTGGTATGTCCCTGCCATAAAAAAGCTCAGAAAAAAAACTACTAACAGCTTGTCTTACTTCTAAATTTTTGTGAATTTCTTTTTCTTGAAAAGAAAACCCGTTAACCCAAAGGGAGTAAAAATAACTATTTTCGAATGTGACCAAAATATAGGAAACCTCTGTTTGATTAAAATCATTTAAAAATTAGACCAACCTTAGTTCATGTCCCTGAAGCTTCCCTTTTCCTTCCATACATTAATGTCATCTGTTTGCTTCAGCTCTCTTTGCGACCATCCGTTCTCTTCTGTATCTGGCCCCGTGGATTGTGTCCGCAGCAGGCCATGCAGACCGGCCTTTTCTATACCCACCAGGAGCAGCCCCCCTCCAGTGCAGCTTCCCACCTGTTGGTGTCCTTTAGGGAGCCCCGGGCCTCTCCTGCGCCTCCTGTCCGGCCCAATCAGGACCCTGACAGGGAGGGGAGCCAGTCCTGTGAAGTCACACCTCTCAGCTGTTCACACTGAGCTCAAGACACCCTACACCCCTCTGCCGTTCCTGTGTTCACCCCCCGCCGCAACCCAGCTCACACCCCACCTCACCCTGCCTCTATTTTACAGAGGATGTCAATGGCTCCTTTAAAAAAAAAAAAAAAAGGCGGAGAAACTAGGAAGCAACTGCAAAATAGGCGGGTGTTGGTAAGTTTTTGGGGAACTTTCAGAGCCACAGCTGAAGACAAGTATGTCGTTATATCTGAGTCCATATGTTCAGTTATAAGAGCTAATAAAAATCCTTTACACCTTTATATGAGGATGCTGTGGGTCGTTTTGAGACGCAGATGCTACAGGAGGCATGACAAAAACCTTAAAAATGTTTTTCACTTAGATAATACACAGGAATATTTCAGAAACAGGAGTTTGTGTGATCTTTTGCTTCTGAAAATAAAAGATTAAAAGCTACTTAGGTCTGAAAACAACAACCCTCCAGCACAACACCTAGAGGAACTCAGGAAAGCATTCAGAAAACGTAGAGGACTTTCTAATCTCGTCACGGTACAATCCTCAACGTTAATGTATTTTGTTTGTTTGGAGGGATTTTATTTTAACACACGTCTTCTCCAGATCAAAGGAGTTGATCTCTGAGCATTAATTAACCTTCTTACCACCGATTCTCTTGAATTCAGGCATTAAGCTGAGTCGTTCTAACGCACAAATTATGTTCTGATCTAAATATTATATTATCCACTTAAACTTAAACTTAGCTCATATCCTCCCAATGTGATTATCTTCTCCATCCCCCCAGCATGATGCTGCCTCCACCATGCTTTTCAGGTTTATATCCAAAGTTCTTCCCCCCTAAAAAACATCCAACACACCACTAGGTTTCTACTGAGGTCGATTTACACACAAATGAGCTCTAATTACTGATAAAGGGAGTTTTTTTTACAAGTACTTGAAAAGTGAAAATCTCCCTTTTGTGCATCTGCTCAGAAACATCTGTATGATCATACGATAATAGCCACCATCTAGAGGCAAATGGGCTGAATGCAGGGGTTCATTTTCCTCTGCAGCAAGCATAAGCCACTTCAACTAAGGTCAACACCTGTGTTCTAAAATCAGCAGCAGGGTTGGGTGCGACAGGAACCCGGACCTCATTCACAGAAAGCTCGGGCTCAGTGAGGAGGGCTTATATTGAAACCCAACTCTCTTGCTATTTTCAAGGCACTCGCTGTCCACAAATAGAAGCCTCACCTCATCTTTGTAGCTCCCGGTCATTTATTTATTTTTTTTATCCCACAGGATGTTGTCTGATTCTGACAGTTGTTCAATATTTCCGTGGCACAGAGCCAGGCAGTACAAACAAATGCAACATTTCCACTAATGCCTGCGATGTGCAGCGTCCTTGCTGCTTTTATGATCTGGATGACTGCCAATATCAGATGGCTTCTGCTGTTGAGTGGGGTCTGTAAAGACACATCAGAGTCCTCTTGTCGATATTAATGAGGACAGCTGATCGCTTTTAATATGGGCTTCACTTTCAAGCATCTGCTCCCTCTTCATCATGTGTCCTCCTTCACGCTAAAGAGCTCACCTTTCAATGTTACACCGTTCAGTTTTTAACCATTTATATATAAAATCTACTGATTCCTCTCAAACAATTAAGCAACCTGCACTTGGGACGCAGACATCACCATTCTTCATTCTCACTTCAAATTGAGGCAGAGGGGTTATTTTTAAACCGTGTTCACATACCAGGGCCCCCATTTGCTAATCACTTTGTTCCCCTTCTGTCATGCCCGCCTGCCCCTCTGCCAACATCCTATTGCCTCTAGGGAGGTCACAACAAACCTTTCTTGGCACGAGGAAATAATGTCCCTGCGGACATCAGGTAGGAATGAAACAGATTCGTAATGGAGCGGTTTCTTCATTTACACTGGTATAAATAAACTGGCAGCTGACATCTTGCATACTTGGGATTATCCTTGTTTTCTCACAGGAAACTTCACATCACTTTGAATAAGTATCACTTTTAAACGGCCAGAAAACGGAGACTGTGTTTGAGTCAAGAAGGAAACAGGTGTTTTATGGATAAAACTTGTTGAAGGGAAATCTAGGACCTAAAGTAGAAGTGAACTAACTGATCCTGATGAGATAAAGCAGCTCAGTGTTGCTGACTCAATACGTGGTCTGCCATTAATGCCGCTCTCTTGTCCTTCCCTTGGCGCACCAGTTGCCCGGCTTGAGGTTGACGCAGCTGTCGAAGGCAGCGCAAACCCGCGTGGTAAGGCAAAAAGGTCAAAGGTCAGCAGCATTTATGCGGACAGAAAGAACAGGTGACGGAGAGGTAAGGCTACGTCAGGAGGCTCACATAGGGGAGGACAAAGGGAATTTGTTGGGAGATTTAATATATAAGAGCTGAATGTGGTCCATCACTGAATGTGGTCCCCAGCAACAGATGAGAGTAGTCAAACCTCTTCTCCTCCAAAGCAGGCCAACAGGAGTTGTACAAAAACAGAAAAAAAACAGTCTGGACTGAAAAAAAAAGATACTGTATAAATGTAATGCAAAAATCTCAAAAGCTCAGAATTAAGAGCAGGAATACAACATCCTATTTGATGAGACACAAAAAAGCATTATAATACCAAGACAAAAGGAATCATCAAATGTCAAGTGATTTTTAATAAATCACAAATAATCAAATCTGATCCAAATAACAAAGATAAAATAATGTGTGGCTCATCTAAGTTTGAAGTGGATTTTAAAAGGAGGAAACAACTTTCCCAGTTAGTTTTGATAACTTTAGTAACTTTATAGATAAATCAATTTTTCAAAAATGATTTTATACCTCATTTTTTGAATTTAATCGGGTTATCGTTTTCTAATATGAAAGTATTTTTTGATCAAGAACATTGAAGTGTGAAAAAAAAAGAAATCTGTGTGTAGTTCCTGCTGCAGGCCTTGTATATAATCTCACCTGAGAATGTGCATAAGAAGAAATGTTTTTTGGATAACAGATTTGATCTAGATAAAAAAAAATGTTTTGCAGTTTCACTAAGAAACAGTTTGACTAAATATTTTCATAAAACTCGTAGATATGAAATGAGATAAACAACAAATATATTAGACAGGATAAACATCTTCTTTATGTTTAAATTAAACATGACAACTTGCTGAGTCATGCTCTGTATGAAGAACACTGACCAAGATTCAGTGTGTTACTAAAACCACTGAAAGTGTTAAAAAAGGAAACACAGTCCTGACTTTTCTCACCAGCTAAACAATTAAAAAGGCTTCAAAGGCCTCTGACTGTCACTCCAGGGTCCATTATGAACTTAATGACCTGCTGTAAAGGTCATGGGGTGACAGGTGAACTGCACTGCTGTACAACACACTTTACAGATCACACCAGAGCAAAAGTCGTCCTGAGTGAGTTAAACGAACTCTGCCTGAACTGTAAAAACACATGTTATTCTTAAAGCTGGCATTTTTTCTTTACATATTGTTTGTTCTGCAACTGGGCAAATAAACAAATTGATAAGAAAAAGATTTGTCCATCCTATTTTTATTTATGCATCTG
This sequence comes from Jordanella pulchra, assembly GCA_034780135.1. Lineage (NCBI taxonomy): Eukaryota > Metazoa > Chordata > Actinopteri > Cyprinodontiformes > Cyprinodontidae > Jordanella > Jordanella pulchra. The sequence continues at coordinate 103,219 of JAUZNJ010000041.1, forward strand.
TTTATTATTCCAGGATCCTTTAGTGTGTTGTATACCTATACACTCATTTATTTCATTATTAGATGCGTTGGCTCAATTGTTTACGCAAATGAAAAATCTGATAGTCGCACTGTAAAAATGCAATACATTAAATAATTAATGATATTTTTTTCAAGACTTAACAAATGTATGATGTACAATCAAAAACTACAGGATTAAGGCTTTATTGAGAAACTACTCATCTGCTAAAATTTCCTTATAAAACCTTGTCCAAGATTTATATATACTGGTAGAAAAAAGAGAAAAATATGTAATGAGAAGAAGTTCTGTGGTAATAAATTGCCCTGTTGATGATAGGGGTTAAATAAGAAAGGGTTATATGGTTTGAGGTCACAGAAAGGCAGCAGCGTCTGAAGCTTTCAACCAAGATACAAACTGAAGATGGCCTAAACACCACTAAGGATTGTTGCAGACTCTGTTAATGCTTTTCCATATATAGTTTCTTTGATTTTCACTTCCATCAAGTTAATGTAATGTGTTTTAAAGCTTAAATCAACTCAAAATAATTTCTTAAATATTACAATGAATTCACTCCACTCCAGTAACCGGATCCCACAGTCCCCAGATCCAAATCAAACAGATAAACACTGGAATGTGGCGGAGATCTTCATCATGGATATACAGGAGCTGCATGATCCTATCATGGGAATAAAGACTGAATTCTCTAAGGAACGTCTCTCTTTTAACATCTGTTACAGAGAATAGAATCGTGACATTGACATAGGTTCTTCTTCTAAAAAATGATTTTTTCTAAAATGTGTTTTCATTTTATATACTTTTGTTAGAAAAACATATTTAGAAATATTAAGGGTTTCTTAAACACTAAGAAGACTCAAGTGTGAAGCACAAAGCTGTTAACATAACAGCGATAGCATCTAAATGATTCTATATTAAAAACAAGATTTATTAGATTTTATACAGGGTCTAAAAAAAGCATCAGTTCCAAATGTTAAGTTTAGGTTTGCTGAAGCCTCTTGGTTTGGGAGTTTGCCGAATTTATGGTAAAAAGGGTAATTTTTATAATTTTTAAGTAATAAAAATGATAAAGAAATGCCAAATTACAAAGTTACTGGACTTGGAATCTAAGACAAACATCTTACAGATTTTACTCACAGGTATAGATCTAAATATTATTACCTTATATATTTATGTCTGTTAGAGTGGATGTTTTACTTTCACTATCTCAGGCTTTCAGAACCTTATAATAGAGATTTTTTTTGGTGCCTCATGTGCATTTTCTGCTGATCCTGGTGAAAGAATGAACAGAATTTTAACATTCAAGTGCTTGTGGGGGTAGTGAGTCAGGCAGTTGTGCCGACGCCCGTTAAACAGAAACGACAACTGTAGAAGACAGCAGCAGCAGTGATACAGAGGTAAAACAGAGCTGAGCTGTATTGTGGTCAGAGAACAGGAGATGAGCTGAATCAGCGAGGATGTGTGAGGCCAGAAGCAGCTGGAGTCATCAGTGCTCACTGAGCTTTTTGGTTCTGCTGCTGTTTGAACAAGAACCCAACTCTTCATCAGTTCTCCTGTTTAGTTAAACTCCGTATTATTTTTCTGAATCATTGTGGGTTTCATTCCAGCTCTCTTCTGCCACCTTCTGCCACCTCTTCCGCCATTCTTGATTTTTTTTAAGATACCAAATTAAATAACGACAGTAATTAATGACTTGCACAATTCTGCTCATGATGCAGCTTTAGCAGATTTTAAGAGTTTTTAAGCTTCTTGTTTTCCTTGTAGAAAAATTTGTAGGAGTAATTTCTCATACCCAATCTTTTAAAGGAAAAGATAGGAGAATGTCATGTTCTCACGTCTTTCCAGTTTCTCTCACCTGATCTTCGAAATAGAAGAGGTGAAACATGGCATGACCTGGAATTCAGCTAACTGACAACTGAGACAGAGTGGCATTGAGGATTGCACAGTCTCCATAACATTGAGCAGAATTACAAGGGCATTTAAGGAAAAAACAATTTTTTTTGTACCATTTCCCAGAGCTGGATGTGTTTAGTTCACTATATTCTACAGAAACCTCAACTGGTACTGTGTGCTCTGGACAGATGAGACAAAATAAAGTTTTATTGAGGAAAAAGGCTGTATGTAGATTTGTGTAAAATAAAAGAGTATATGCAAAACTACCTCAGGCCAACTGTTAGTGATCCTGCAGATCAGTTTTTCTTCTACTACTGCTTCCAAAGTTCTTACTTGTTGGAATGTGTGGCATCATAGACCCATGATAGAGGTTATTGGTTCTTTTATTTTGATTATAATCTAAAACATTTGTACAAATCAACACAGATAAGGTTCCCTAGACATAAAATCCACTTTCCTCTATGGGTTTCCATATTTGTACGCTTAAATGTTGTATATAACTTGCGAGGGCCGCTGATGAAAATAAATTATTGCTGAGCACCCAGAACCATTTATATCGATTGTTAAATGCCCGTCAGTCTATATGCTTTCTATGATAAAGATGACACATAAAATACTACACTTTTGAGAAAAGGGAGTTGTGTATAATATCAACAGTTAGAGATCCCATAAATGTTGGGTTGATTTTGTTTCAAACAGTAATTTTTTATGTGAACAAAGATTCTCAATGTAATATTTTGATCCCGCTTCACAGATCAATATGAGTTTTTTTTTTACAACATGGTTTCTACATTTCTTAATATATTTGGTTTAACCATAACAGTGGCCTATAATTTGAGCCCCACATTAAGTGAGTTATTAGTATTATTATAATAGTTTTTAAAGGCAATGTAAGTAACACTATATTTGAGGTATTAGTTAAACTACTTACAAGAACATTAAGCCCTATGTAGAAAAATATGTCCTCTTTAACCCCCACAGCCACCCTCCTCTTTGCCCCTCCATACGCCTCATGGAGTGACAGCTGTGGATTCACCCCAAAGTCACATGACACATGACACGGGCAGGTGGGAGAAACCTATGCTGGACACCCCTACCCCCACCTACTCCCAATTTCTCCCTTTTCCTCACACATAAACACACATGCACTTGACTGCACACTCTTTGCTTTTCAGGGTGTGGCCTTTTTGCATAGTTGGAAAGTGTTTGTAAGTCACGCTGCATGATCTGCCAGAGACAAAAATCAGCTACAGCTCCAGTTCCTGTTTGTTGTTAATGTCTCTCAGTGGTTCCCTAAAAAAACTCTTGGCTGTTCAGGTGCATAAAAGACAAATGATTTTTGAGTAAACTATTAAGTAAAAGACACACAGTTTTTTGACAAAATTTGATAAAGTTGACTTTTGTGGCCAGTTTCTTGATAGATCTTTAAAAAAGATGCACCGATGAGGCGTTTTCTGGCCAATACTGGTTTACGGCTCTGTCTGAAGATTCATTTCAAGCTGTTCTTTTTAGAAGTTTATTACATGTTTAAGAGCTGGTGATGGTACAGGTGATAGTTTGGAATCCAGCTAAAAAGGAAAGTCACAAGAAATATCCAAAATATTGATCAAAAGTGCCCCTAACCCATCTGTAATTTCTATTAGACTGATATAAAGTAAAAAAAAAGTTGATTGAGAAAGATGAGAAATCTCAGTTTTGAGAATAAGAAAAAAAGAATTGTCTACTTTTCTAACTTTCCACTACTGTTAACATTCAGAGCCCATTGAAGCAAAGTTGTATGATACAACCCACTTATTGATTCATTAAAAGTGTATATATTGTTCCACAAAAATAATATGTAAAAGTGTTTGGATGTATATTTAGTACGAAAACAACTAAATTATTATAAATAATGAAGGTTTGAGAAAAATTGAAACTCCAGAACTTCTCGGGATTTGAGGAAAACTGTGTTTAAAGCCAACAGACAGCTTGAAACATTAAGGTGAAATTATAAAAATCGACGCCTTAAAAATTGTTTGGTTCATCAATGTAAATGTATATTGCTTGTTCAAAGACAGCAGACGAAATTTACCAGCAGTACAAAATGGAAAGTCAGTGTTTAGAAATTGGTTTTGGTTGCAACAATTGGTTATGCTGGTTTGCGACGATACTACAGTTCTTATTATTTTGTGTTTATAATGCTGTTTTAACATTTTTATGTTTGTAAATATCTTCAAAATATTAAATGTATTATATTTTATAAGGGCGGAACACTATTTGCAGGGTTTAGTTTCAAGGGGTAGCTTTTATCAGCGGAACTAGAACGAATGGAGGCTTCCGTTTAAATCTGAAATATATTTTAATGTTAATGTATAATTTTCAGGTCAGCTCTCAATTACATGTTGTATTTTAAGATTATTCCACCAACCGATGTTATTATTTTTTATACATGATATTGTTTATAAAAAAAACGGGACAACGGCAGCCGTTAGAACCGTTTCAAAGTGAAACGGTTTTAGTGGACATCAACAAGCAAAGGTCGGTGTCACCAAAACGTTTAGCTCTATATGCTTTCGAAACAACCTTTTATGATTAAAAAAAATAATATTTACATTCTTTGCCTAACTTAATTATGCACATTAAAGCACTGTCATAGCCCAATATTTTTAGGCTGCTGTTACTGATAATATTTAACAGGTCAAACCTTTTATTTTTAATACATTTCCTTTTAAAGACTATGTTACAGACAACTGGCCGCCTGTCCAAAGCGCTACAGCTCACCCTGGCGGTCATCAAGCCCGATGCTGTAGCTCATCCTTTAATGTCAGAGGTATTTTTTAATTTTTTTCTTCTTTTTTGCGAATTGTACTTCAAGCAATATTTCTTCTGTAAGTGTCCAAACTGTTGTGCTTTAGTTAGGTCGAGTCCTAACTGTCTTTTAGCTCAACTGAAATTGGATTAGTAAATGTAAATATGATGGTTTTTGTGGTCTTAATACTATGAGTAATAAGAAGCACTTTCCAAACATATTTTGCAAGTAAAAACAGAAACGTTTGCTTTATATGTGATCAGTTCCATTACTCTGAGCCCCCTGAAAGAATCTTAGACCAACAGCTTGCCTTCAGAAGTCACTTTATGAGTAAATAGAGCCTACTTGTATGTATAAGTATAGATACAGCTCAGAAATTTTATTAGTTAACGAATAATGGAAATGGAGTTAAAGGGGGGTTAGGATGTAAGACAGTATCCACAACTTTGAATATCACAAACCACGTGTTTAATCCATTGTTTAAAAAAAGAGAAGAAAGTGAACGATACAAATCTATTCAACCAAACTGGTGGGCTGGCAAAGGAGGGCTTTAATCTGAGCTGCTGAGTTCCATAGTGGGCATTTGTGTCGACAGGACAATTATTATGCTCCTTTTCCACTTGGCTTGGTTCTACTCCACCAATATTGAAAAAAAATCACAGCTTTCTCAGTTCCTGTAGGTTTTTTCAACTCTGTTCAGGAGAGGTAGGATCATAGATGAATGGAGCTAAAAGAGGCCAGTTCCAGTGCCAAAAACATAGTAATGGAGATATTTGAATATTGCTGGAGCTGATGGGATGGAACCAGGAGTTACTATTAAAAGATGTGTAAGAAGAAGTTCTTTCTCTGCATCTCCTGGTGTAAAAACACAACACATCTCTTTTGCAAGTGTACATGAATTGAAAGGATGTTTTAGAGTTTACAAGTATAGACTCAGGTAGGCTTAATACAAATGAATTTCCCTTATTTCCTAAAGAAGCTTTAATGGTTTTTATCACTCTAAATTTTGGCCATAAAGTTTGTTAAAGACAAACTTTAACCTGAAAAATAAGTTTGTTGACAAAACCCCAAAACGTTTTAAACCTGAAAAATAAAACAATGTTCAGAAGGAAAAGTACTTTTCAGATTCTTTTTTTTTCCCGAACTCACAGATTTAAAAAATTTTTTTTGGTCTTAAAACTTATGGCCCCTGGTTCAGCGTGGGGGGCGGGGCCACAGATGATGACACGTTGGCTAAACAATCTGTTCACAGCTGTTGCTTTCAGGGACTGTGGGAACTACAGATTTCTTTATAACATCATAAATATTCTATGTGTATGTGATTGGTTTAGAAGCAAATCTTAGATTGTAAATATGATAAATATAAAGAAAGGCAGGGTTATAAATGCATAAATATAATAAATATAAATAAAATATAAATATAATAAACAGATTTGCACAGCAAATCAACGTTATAACGAACGTAGTTCTGCATGTTGATTTTTCACATAAAACCCAACAACAATCAATCAGGTATTTGACTGTGAACTAGACATGTGGTAAACCTTTGCAAGTATTAATTCCTAACTGCAGCTAGCACTTAGAGTTGATCCAGACATTTAGTTGTAGAAAACAAAACTAAATCTTTTTTTTTTTTAAATCCCTTCTTTCAGGCTCTTCACCAGACAATTTTGGAGAACAACTTTGCAATCATCAGATGCAAAGATCTGGTGTGGAGAAGGCAGGATTCTGAGAGGTTTTACGCCGAGCATTCAGGTGTGGATAATATTTATTTATCTTAAGACTTTACAGTAAGGAGTACACTTTTATACTTTGTTTTCCCATGTGATAAAAAAAAAAAAATCAGCCACTTATTCTAGCAGTCACAAGGACTTGTTTTTACAACGGTTCACACTAGAGCATTCTACTTCTGTGGAATTTAGAAAATGTGTGCGCTTTAAATGTCAAATATAAAGTTTATAAAAAGTTAATTCATTTACTCCCTCTGTTTGATCCTCAGAGCGATTCTTCTATCAAAGACTTGTTGAATTCATGTCGAGGTGAGTCAAAGCTACTGCCACATAAATAGATAATCAGAATTTGTTTCATTATTTCTACATAATTCAATACTGAATCATTCAAACTAGTTTTGAAAGCTCTTGAAAATGACTAACCTCTGAGGATAGTTGGCTCAAAACATCACAGCTTGTATTGAATGCTAAATAAGACCTTGGTAATCAAATGCGAGTACAAGTTTACACTGCTTTATGAGGGGAAAGTGAACCTTCAGGAATTTACTGTTAAAACGCTGTGGATGTATTTTTTTCCCTATCAGATACTGAGGCTATATTGGTGAGAATAGATTCCCTGGTGTTTAGGAATCCATTTTGTATATATTTGTGTAAAAAAAAAATAGAAATTATACAAATTCACTATCTTTCTATTACTATTGGATATTGTTATGTTGTTAAGAATCTGCATGAAGTTAGCAAAAAATGATGAAAAAGATTGAATTTTCTGAATGTTTATTCCTGAGTGTGGCGAAGAAATGCTCCCATTATTTTAGCAATTTTCGCAGAGCCACCATGTTTAGAAAAGTGCCACATGCAGAGAGCTCAGGGTGGGTATGGAAGAACATTTTTCATTCTCGGCATTAAAACAATGCTTTTGTGGCAGTGTCATTTTTCCATTTAATTGGAATTTTTCAGATATGTACAATATTTAAAATGTTCTCTTCCAAAATAAATAAAAAGTCCCCCACAGACTAAAATGCTCTGTTATAAATTTTCCTCTAGTGGTCCAATGAGAGCTTACATTTTAGCCAGAGAAGATGCGATACGTCACTGGAGGGACCTGATGGGACCAACCAAAGTCTTCCAGGCCAGATACACATCCCCCGACTCCATCAGGGCTCGCTTCGGCCTCACAGACACCAGGAACACAACTCATGGCTCAGGTGAATTAGGAACTGTAGTGTTTACAGGACTATCAATATTTTCTCAACATTTAATGTGGGAATATATTCCAGTTATTGCAGTGAAGCTTCAAAGACGTATTACATATGTTTTCATTTTGGGGTATCAATTAATTGATTCTCAATTTATCTCACTGTTTGAATTAAATCCGAAATATCTCTTCGTGTTTATGCTCATTTAGAATTACCAAAATAATTAGTATTTGCTAAATACACAAAAATTACCATGAACAGTTAAGGGAAGTCAAGGTGGCTTTGAAATCTTTTGATTCATTTGCTTCCATGTGATTGAGCACATCTGAGGTCATACTTGTGAATGTATCTTAAGACGCAGCTTATTAACACTGCTTGCTGGAACGACATGTGGATTTTAAATGATTTCGAAAAGCAAACTGGACCTCCAGGAGTCTGGAACGAAGGGGAACGACCTTCTGAATGAGCTGCCTGAAGCTGGTTAGAGTATTAATACCCGCAGTGAAATGAGTCCTGCTCTGATGTGAACTGAAAAGCCCTTCAGCCAGGAAGAAGCCATTACTTCAAAAGGAACATTGAAAGCAATATAACTTTTTTTTTTTTTTTTTTTTACTAAGAACTTACTGTTTGTTTCCTTGTCCTGTAGTCCAGTGAAACTACAGTTGAAGTCTTTGTTCTTAATTATCAATTTTATGGTTGGGAACAAACAGGTGTTGGCTGTGACCCGAAGCTAACCGGCTAATTATTTACTTACAATGTGACTTAAGGGCTAGCAAGTTAATGTGTCCATTACAGCGCCCCAACTCTCAGTCCCGAAGAAATCTGTTGTTGTAGCTAAAAAAGGAATGTGACAAAAGTCAGTCTCTAAATATGATTGAGTTTCATCGGTTCTGTAAGGAGGAATGAGCCAAACTTCTAGCAAACTATTGTAAGAAGCTGGTGGAAGAATACCCAAAATACTTGAACCAAGTCATAGCTAAAACACACTGCGACCAAATATTGCTTCTGAACTTAATAATTTCTTAAAGATTTCTCTCCATTTCGGACATATACGATATAGAAATTCCTGTGGTCATCTTTACTGACCAAAAACACATCAAATGTAGTTTTGGAAATAAGCAAATTATGCTTAAGCAAATAATGCTTTCCAGTCTATTAAAGCCTGATTGTTTCCTGCTTTTTAAATTCACTGAGTGTGGATAAAAAAAAAAAGTCAAAGATCATCCTGGTATAATCTTTAGATGGTAGTTTGAATTTTTCCAACACTAAAAGATTTAAATTCAATTAAAAATTGTTTCGTTTTTTTTATTTTTCCAGACTCTGCAGAGTCGGCACAGAGAGAAATCGGTTTCTTTTTCCCAGATTTCAGCGTGGAGCAGTGGATGGAGAAGGACGAGCCGTTGTTCAGATCAGGACGGATCCGTTATGATGATCAAGACCAGATCCACAAACCTCTATCACCGAGCTGATCCTGGAGCAGCTCAGCCCTACTCTACAACTAAAGCTGGTTCATTTTACAGACTGTGTTCAGATGCTGCTCATGAGGAGTAAACCTGCTGTTTGAAAATGCCAATTTGTTGTGATGAAAACAGAGGCTTCTAGGCTCATATCACATGACTTTTTTTAGGCTCACTGAGCTATTAGAAACATCTAATTCCATTATTCTTGACTTACCGTGAAATCTGTCGTGAAGCGTTACTTCCTGATGGGTTTTACCTCTTTTGCAGCACTGAGGATTAAAGTTCTGAACTATTCAACCAAACCAAATGCATCACATTTTAGGACTTTGACATCAGAGATATGTAAAAGCCTCTTTAGAATATTAACAAGATAGATTTGTAGAGAAGACTAACGTAACCACCTATTCAACAGTCATTGTAAAATCCATCCAAATCATTTTGGCAAAAGTGTACAATTAGATTTCAGTGAAGACAAAACAGTATTTCTTCAGAAATAATCTGCACAAACTCAGTCAGTATAGCTGATTCTGATCATTTATGGTGTCTATCAGACACTGCAGGCCGACCACTTTCCCAACTCCTCAGATATATATATGGCTGTTTGCACAGTTGGCATGTAGTCAAATCATACGTCTGCATTTCATTCCTAGAGCTGGAAAACACTATTATTGTAAATAAAGGAACAATTTTTACACGTTGCTAAGGTATTAAGTTCCATTGAGCAGCTCCATGGCTTGAGGGATTTTTAATGCTGCTGACCAACGATTGCTCACAAAGAAGGCAGACAAAAAAGTATACAGAGGATTCTTTAAAATGCTCAATAACTAACAAATATTAACTTGTAATTTGCTGAAAACCATCAAAACAAGGCATTTTGCACATCCTGTGCAATAAATGGGGCAGGATGCTGTATTTAATACTGATCATCATTTAATACTTTACATATTTACCTGCATGACTACATATTAGGCTGTGAATTCTTTAGTGTTAAGAATATCCATCAATATGTGGTGGGGGAGTGGCAGGTCATACAGGGACATGGATAAGATGGTGAGACTAAAATTGTTTGGTGGAAAATAAACACTGTACATTACCCTAGAATAATGCTGCAGGCATGCTTTGTTTTAGCAGGGCCTGGGAAGCTGCACAGAGCTAATAAATAGAAAGATGGAAGAAAAAAGGTGTTGGACGTGACAAGCCTTGAGACTAAAATGTAAAACTAGAGACCAAAGCTCGTCTACACCAGCTGTACAAAAAGAATAATGACAGCAAACCATAATTGATTCTAACTTTTATAAGAGAAACATATTTTTTTGTACTTTATTAAAAAGCAGAAGTCATCAGATAGAAAGAGAACACTATACAGTGCAGAGCAACCAGATGCAGTGAGCCATTTCTGTCGTTGCACTCTATGCAGGACTATGAAACGTCCACACTTGTTTAATATTCAGCAACATGAAATAAAACAAGTTTTGTGTATTATCTTCCAAAATCATCTTCAAAGTGATGTTCTTTACTTTTCTTCTGCAACTCGGCTGAGTTCATGTTTACTAAAAACACTGACATCTCATGATTTTATGGACCAAATACAAATACAGAAATACTTTACAAGCAAGTCTTTTCAAGACATCAAATTACAAGAAAACACATAAAACTATAAAGACGATTATTGACAAAAGTCTTTTGCTTCCATCAAAATGTCTCCAGCAAAGCATGTGTAGCAGATTCAGGGGATTCATTTCACTCTCAGACATTTGCCAGACTTCTTTCACTCAGGTGTTTTGTGTGGCCACCTGTTTTATAGTCTCCACTGGTTTCATAACCTCATAAGTAGTTAGGGATTTCTTAACCTTTCCATTCTTGTCCACCTGATGGATGCTCTGGGTCACCGTGATAGTCACCTGCTTTGTTGACATTCTGTTGTCCTGCCATTTTGTCTGTTGACGCAATAATGATGACTCATTAGAAAATTATAAATCTGACAATATACACAAAGAAGCATTGTTTATTTCGATCTAATTGAATAGAAAAAAATGATTCTTCTATGTTCTATTCTTTAACCAAGCAGCCCTTACAATTTCCTCAGTGTGTAAAACACTTCTGCGCTGCACGGTGGTGCCTGAGGAAGGTGGCACCTTGTCCTGCTGCGGAGAGGTCAGCACAGACGGTGGGCTGCTGGGTTTCACATCATTCAGACTGGCCTCAGACACGGCTGAACAAACCTTCAGATAGGCCTGAGCAGGAGGAGGGAGGCCGTCTTCAAAGAAATCTGGGACTTTAACAGAGAAGAAACACATGGGTCCTTTAGTTACATTCATCCTTCAAGACACAAAATATACATTTCAAGTTGTAAAAAATCACCAGTACTATCATGCTCTACTCTCCCCAAGAAATATGATAAAATCTGAAAAACATTCAAGATGAATGAATTCTGCTGCAAAACACGTGCTGCACATTCTAATATCGTTTTAATTTAATTCATATAGAAGTATTTTAAACACAGTCAGACATAAATTTGCATAACTTTAAAATTTATAACAATGGAGTAGATTCCTTTATCTTTTATTATTTTTTTAAGGGAACTATGAAGTATGGGAACAAGCAGCAGAAATCATTTTAACATCTGCAACAATCAATGCCTTTAAAAAAAGTTACTATAAATAAAATATCAGTTTCGTTTGGTTTAGCACAAATAAACTCAATTATTTACTTCAATTAATTATTAGCCTTATTGATAAATGTTATTCACTTGAACCTGTTTGAGTCATATTTAATTTATCTTTAATTATTAGAAATATTGTTTTATCTGGGAGGATGTTCCGTATGCAGATGGGGCAGACTTCAAAAAAATCTGTATCTCCACCTCTGTTTACAAAAGACTCAAAAAGGTCAAAAAAGTTCGCTTTGAAACGGCTTTGTTACATGAACTTCGCCTTTTTTCTAAGCAGCATGTATTTAAGCGCAGCTGTTTCATTTTTCTCCATTCTTAGCATTTTTTTGGTTGTTGTTTTGTAACACTTTTGGAACGCTGTCTTCACAGTTACATCAAGGATCCTTCATTCAACACCAGCTGCATCGGTTGCCATGAGAGCAAAGTCCTGTTGGAGTACAGTGGCTTTTGATGCAGCCTAATTTCCCTTTTCAGTGATTCATCTTTACATGGCTTCAAAGAAAAAAAGACTCACTCTTGAGTGCAAAAGACAAGATAAAAAAAAACAAAAACATGAAAACCCTATACTGATGGATGTTAAAAGCTAATGTGTTGCTGCATCTGCCTAACTAATAAGGGATTGACTGTCTTCCGTCATATTCCAGAGAAATATTTAAACTTGCACTAGAAGGATCAACTATTCATGTATTTTGGAAGCTTTTTTTTCCTCTCTGCATTCATCCTGTCCTTCATACCAGGGCTGATTGTTTTCTCAGACGTAGAGCCGGCCTCAGAGTTCTCAGAGGGGATGCTCTGGATGGATGACAGGGGGATATCTGTGTCTGTGCTCGTCAGCCATGTTGACTCCGTCTCTTTAGTCCAACTTTCCAAGTAGCGAGGCTCTAAAGCGTCCGTCCGGCTCCCCCCGCAGCCCATAGCTCTGCCTCTGCAGGGGCACCTTCAATTCCCTGCTTGACTCTTTTAAAACAGGGAAAACAAGCAGATGCTAGAACCTTGTTTAATCATGGAAAATGCTTCTGCTGTTTTATAGAGATGATAACTATATATAAAATGTATTTGATTCTCTTTAATCATATTAATGGTACTTACAGATCAGCACACAGCTGTGGCGGAAGGTACGAGTCCTCATGGGCTTAGTGTGCCGCAATAACTGTTCTTAAAAGAGTTGAGTAGGAGGCAGAGCCCATGTTATGTTGTTTCTCCATAACTCATTGGAGGCAGCATCCGCTTTTGATGAAGCAGGTAAGGGATCAATTAGCCATAATGTTTCCACCTTTATTAAATAAAAGCAAATAGAAACAGGGATACTTGTTTTTTTTGTGTTTTGTTTTGTTTTATTTGGTTAATTCATTTTTAGTTAAATAAAATTAACATAAGTATTTGAGTTTTGTACTTTTTTTGCAACAAGGCATCCTGGTAATTCCTATAGTTGAAAATTATTTGTGGATAAAAAATGCATTTATTGGTTGAAAATTAGAGTTGTACCAAATGGTATCCTCCCAAAGTGGTAGTGGAGAGGATGGGAATCCCTGCCTGAAATCAGCCCCCTCTGATTACTTGATTACCAGCTTATGGGATGCTGTTTGCGCTGTAGAAACCAATGCTATCCCACTGCATTGTTTGACCAGGATGGATACCATCATACTCAGCTCTGCTGCTCAACACACAAATGTATTCATATACAGGTGTGGCATAATTGAAAGTGGAAAAAAAGAGCTCTCATTCTATTTTATATTCTACTTTCTAGAAGCATCGTTATAAGACATTAATGACAGTAGCGTCTCTTAAATAATAAGAAAATAAGTAGGTTGTTTACAGTCAGGCCTTTGGTGGGTCATATGGTTCAATGAGTCAGCGGACAGAGTAATATACCCACATCCATGACACGAACACGCATGTGAACACACGCGCGACTGTCATCCCCAAAGGCAACGAGGAAACGCACTGTTACAATGATTACCAGCAAAAAAGGAAATCAACAAGGCGTGTGACTGAAACACAAATGGTGTTATTGAGAAGAGAGAGGCTTACAGATGATGGAGGCTCCGTGTTTTTACTCCCCTCTTCTCGTCACTGCATCTGCCGCAAGAGCTCCAGCGTCAGCGTGTCGTCTCCCACTCTGAACTCCAACAGGCTCCTAATACAGACACACCCCCTGATATTAAACACAAAAGCTTCAACCATCTTTCTGAATCCCAGGGATCTACGAACACTTAACGAGCGCTAAATTGACCATCCAATGTCGCGAAGATGTGAGCATCTGTTGGATTGTAAATCAAAGTAAATAGAAATTACCTCAGCAGTTGCTAGGTAAACTTGAAACTATAATAACGGTGTTTTTTTTTAATAGTGACGCAGTTCGTTTTGGAGCTATTGACAGCAAAACGCTTTAATGTCTAATATTTTCCTTCCCTAACTTGCAACAAAACACTTATTTATTGTACACAATAGGAATGCAACAGTTTACGGCGTCCAGATTACCACCATGTACAAAAAATGGATACAGCCAGTTGCATAACTATTATTACTGCAAAGCATTTATCCTTGCACTTAGGAATTATCCTGCAATTTAATTCAATTCAGTTAATTTATATAATGCAAATTCACAGCACATGTCATCTCATTGGAGTTTACAGAGAGAATTCAATCAGATAATACAGTCAGATTAGATAAATGTTTCTGTCTAAGGAAACTTACTGACTGCATGGAGTCATTGACTTTGCAATCATCCTGGATCAGCATGTGCCCATAGTAGACACTGGCTTACATTTTGTCTCTAAAGCAAACTCTTTCACCAAGCATGCATCCAGCGACAGTGGAGTGGAAGAACTTCACCTTTAAAAGGAAGAAACCTCCAACAGAACCAGGCTCAGGTCCTTCTGCTGAGAGAAGCAGACATACAAAATGAATATGGAAGCACTGATCCGTAAATACTTTCTTTGTTAGAAAAGGTAACAGAGTGGGAAAGAAACAGTTCAGATGAGCTCTGACCCAGTTTTCATACAGTGTGGATAACTAAATATGTGCATATACTTATTAGCAGGGGCTTAAGGAGATTCTAGTCTGTCCAGTGATTTATTTGGATGTTGTTCTCGCTTGTTTACTTGTTGGTACAGTGTTGATTGACCCTGAACTGGTACTGACACCTATCTGTTTTTGGCCCACCTTCAGTGCACTATGCCCCCTACCCAAACACCTTTACCACTTGTTATATTTTACTCAACTATTTAGCAAGCTGAATAAGGCCTTTCGTAATCTTTTGATTTGGAGGCAAAGAGTTCCTCTATTCTCTCATTCTGGAGTATTAGTTACGTAGTTAAACCCCTAATTTTATGTTCTCTCTGCTTTTTCTCATTATGGTAGCTTCGGTTTTGAAAATAAGTGCCATTTCAACCCGGAGTGCCGATAGCAGCTCGGTCTTAAAGGCCGAGGAAGGAGTGCCTCCAGCGAAATCATCCGGGCTGGAGGGAGAGTCACCATGAGGCGGGGATGTAGCATGAGAAGCAGGCCTCTGTTGCTGTGTAGACGATTTGACTTTAGGAGGCATATCAAACGAGAAAAATGCCGAAATACTAGAGGGCTTATAGTAAGGGGAAAAGAATCACACCGAAAAAGCGATAGAAAACTATCAAAAATGTGCCTAAAATAGCAATCAATTCTAGCTGTTGCGGGAGCTCAGCCAGACACGTCCTACCACGCCATTCGCTCAACCGGAAGTCTCGTTATGGTAGCTTCATCTGGTCTGTTGCTGTTTCGTTGCGATACCATCTTGGAGACCAATGTGAGCTGGGCTGATTATAGTTAAAGTTGGGTCTGTTTTTCAGTGTTTATTCCTGTTTTTCTCTCGACATAAGTATGGGCCAGCTTTTACTGTCATTTACTTTATGTGCTCTCATCCATCCTTTTTACACAAAAACTGGATCAGAGCTCGTCTGTTTCACTGTTTCTTTCCCAGACAGAGCTACCTGAGGAGCTAGTTTACTGTAATCAACCCAGCTGATATTTGTCTCCAGCCACAAAAGATAAATGCATTAATTTGTTTTTCTAGATCCTATTCGGATGTAAGTCCTTTAATTCTGGAAATATTCTTGTGGCGATAAAAGGCTGACTTAGTAACTGCCTTTTCGTGCCTCTGAGAGTTCAGGACTGAGTCTATCATGACACCAAGATTTCGGCCATAATCAATGGTTTCTAGCTGTAGTAGCGGAAGCTTTGAGCTAACTCTGGATCTCTCCTCCTTTGGTCTGAAAATTACTATCCCAGTTTTGTTTTTATTCAGTTGGAGAAAATTATATTGATCTATTGTAAGCATCTAGCCAACGCTCTGACAGGTTCATAGTCACCTGGCTACATTGTGATGTAAAGCTTTGTATCGTCTGCATAGTTATGGTAACTGATCTTGTTGTTTGCTATTATCTAAGCTAAGGGGAGAATGTAAATATGAAATGGGAGTTGTCCCAGAATGGAGCCTTGAGGAAAAAGTTCCCTACTGACATATAAAGGTTCCTGTCCTTCAGGTGGGATTTAAAATAGTCCAGTGTGGCAGAAGAAGGGCTGACCAATAAAATTTAGTGATCAACATTATCAAAGGCTGCACTGAGGTATCAGCAACGTGGTTCTTCCAGAATCTGAATTTATACAAATGTCATTGAACACCTTAATCAAAGCAGTCTCTCTACTGTGGTTGGCATGGAAACCTGACAGGAAGACATCAAAGTAGCTTGTTATTGTTAAGGAGGCATTTGCCTGTTGAAACATATATTTTTTTAATGTTATTACTGAGGTAGGGAAGATTTGAGATGGGTCGGTAGTTCTGCAACTTGTCCAAGCTTCTCTTTTTAGCAGTAGCTTGATAGTTGCTATTTTTAAGGCCTGGGGAATTGAATCTGACTCCAAAACAGGCAAAAAGCAGGAAAGTGCCTCAGCTGAATGCTGTCAAATATTTGTAAAGTTATTTTAAAAATGATCCAGCTTTTCAGCATGCTTTGTGTTACAGAGCATTGATATGTGATATATAAATATCTTTTCTCCTAAGATCTCTCTCTATATATTTATATATTTGTAATTATCTTGCTAGTAGATATAATGGACTGGTTTATTTCAAACAAAGAACATTATAGACAATAATGAGTATCCTCTGCAGAAGACTGTTAAAAATCTTCTGCAGGTCCTTCCTTCCTGCAGCTATATCCACATCTACAGCTAGTCATTGAAAAACTGCTTATGAGTTACAACAAAATTTGATTTCTCTTTGGGATGAAAAAAGTATTTTTGAATTTTGATTTGAATATAATCATTTAACCCAAAGAAGTCTTCTTATCTTGGAATAACAATGTGGTTTAAGGCGTTCAGTCTTGTTTAAACATACTTTAGCAAGGCTCATTAACCTGGATGATTGCCTCTTCAACCAGCAGGGGACACTCCTGGTTCATTTCTTATCCATTCCATTTTTTTACTCTTAAACAGGAGCTGAAACCTACATGTCAGCTTACTGAATCCATAGATGTCAAGAGTTGGTGCATTGATTGTTTTATTGGAGGTGAAGTTAAAAATATAGGTAAAAAAACAAACAAACTTGAAGACGGGCACTAACTCATCACATCATATTTACATATGACAGTTAGTCATCTGTAAACAATAACAATAGAAAAATGATCTCAAAACAAAAGTGAAAGGGAAATTATCTTTACTGTTTTTATTTTATAACCTCATACTTGCATGAACACCCATTCAAGGCTCCCTATAAAAGTTAAAACTGCCACTTAATTTGTTTCCTTTATCTAGTTGAACCCACATCATCAGAAAGCACTTGATTATTTCTCCAAAATTATATTTTATTGATTACTTGTGTTGTGATAATTTTCACTTGGCAACATGGTGCACACACATCACAGTTCTCTGCTGCAGTAAATATAGTTTTCTCAAGACTCCAAGAAACAATGAACAGTGTTCCTCTTCCAGCTTTATGGGCCTGTTTAGAATAAGCATCACGTCTTCTGATGTAAGAAAAGCTCCTAACAAAAAGCAGCAGAAGATACTAGTTCACTTTTATCTTGCTTGTGTTTCCAAGTAATAATATCTGACACGCATCACTGAGTACTGGTTAGGAAATCACTTTAGGTATTTTTTTATGGATTAAGCTCCATGTACAAGACCTTACGAAATGCACAAGAGATAAAACTGAGCTAAGACACGATTAGAACAGTACTGTTCAAAAATAACAATAGGGTATCAGACATTGTTTTATTTCTCACAACTACCTAAGAGTACTAAGCATTATCATACTCTGGTGACTTGATCCCCTCCCACATCCCATTCCCAGGTCACCTGGCACATGAATCTCTTAGCCTGTAGACAGTCTGGTCAATACAAGGCAGGGTAGCTTTGATTTGTGCACTCTGCCCCCATGTCTTATTGGACTGCTGGTCAATAGACCTGTCTTCTCATTACCTTGGCAATTAATGTGACACATTGCCATACGTCACACTGGAGTGAATCATGGTTTATCACAAACCATTAAAATGCATGTTGCAGCATAGTCTCAATTAAATCTTAGGAGACTCTACGCCATGTAGGGTTCATCATCAGCCTTAAGATTAGATTACATAGCAGGGTTTCAAAAGAAATTCAGACTAAGTAAACATAAGTTTTAATAATAACATACAGCTAAAATATCCAAACACTTTGCATTGTTCCACAATTGATCATAATCATAAAATTGAATGTAATTCTAATGAGATGTATTTCATCTAATCTTCTAAGCTCCTTCCAATGGTGTTCCAAATGTTGCAGTGTTATCGTAGCCTGGCTAATTTACACCGTGTACATGGTCGGAGTACGTCAGTCTGGCTAGCCAGGCAAGTGTTATCTACACGACTCATAAGAATGTAAGAACAAGTTTTCTAATGGTTTTACTTTAGCAAAAGGATCCCTTTTCAGTTGGTTCCATAAAGGCAAATATGTGGAGCGCATAAATAATGTTGACGGATTCTACAGAATTAATCGTTGATGTCTACAGCCCCTCTAGACCTACCATGGGCCTCTTGAATGCTTCTCTGATTAATGCTCTCCTTTATTTTTCTCACTTTGGACTTAATTTTAACTTTATACAAATACAGCTGTACTTTTCAACTGTTTGGTGAAAAAAACAATATATTCATTATCTTTCACTTCATAATTATGTTGTATCCTATTTCCTTTGAGATGCTATTTAAAATAACAACAAATGTTAAAGAGGAATGACAAGACAGCCTGATAAAAGCCAGTAACAACACACCTCTTAGCTTCAATGCTTTTACACTGCAGGAGGACTTGAATTTGCAATGTTGCAACACAAATTTTTAACAGTTCTATTTATCTTGCTAAAGTGATGAGAAAATAGTTTTTTGAGGTTAATGTTACCATAACTACATTTTTTTTCATCTGTGCAAGTCATATTGCATTTTAAAGTCAAGGTTAAGGAGAATGTCTGAAATTTCCCATTTGGAAATTATTAAATTTGTAACCACCAATTATTTTGACTCCTTGGTTTTAGATATGTGGGCAGGTGCACTGGCATGTAAAGGTGAGGTGGTGCACCCTCCTTGTGGCCCACTTGTTAAAAAAGGTATGCTAAAGCACCCGCTCTGGAGCCAAAGTGCGTACTAAAGTGCTCTCTACAGTGGTGAGCACACGCTAAATGCTGCCTGTTTTTTCTTTCTGCACCTGTCCTTTAAAAAGTCTGTGCATTTTAAATGGTTTATTCATTAACAGTAGTGGAATCATCCATTGTGAGAACACAGGGCGACCAGGCAGCATCAGCTAGTTAGGCTGGGAATCAGATTCAGAGATTGTGCTGCTTGAAGGGGACTTGCAGATTGCATCCAGGAGAACTGCTTGGGAGGAGTTAATAAGGCTTGCTGGAGAACGGATTCGGAGACCAAAGATCCAGAACCAATTGTTTGCAGAAGATGGTGTTTACCAGGGTTCAAAGTGCATTGGAGGGTGAGCCATGTTCAACCAGTAGGATTTTCTGATGGAGGAATGGACCACCGCCAGCCAGGAAGGGAGAACCAGGTAAGTAACAGAATATTTCAGCTGCAGAATCAGAGTTTCCAGAACTTGATGGGAGCAGAAAACAAGGAAAATTTTCACAGGCAACAGAGGTAAGAACAGAGAGGCTAGAGTTGTACACTGTAAAAAAAATTCCGTTGTTTTTACAGAAAAAAACTGGCAGCTGTGGTTACCAGAAAAATTATGTAAAAAATACAGTACAGATGTAAACAACTTTACAGAACAACTTGTAAATTTTACTGGTATTCAATGTACAATAAACGATAACTGGATGTTAATTCACTAGTATGCAATGTAAAATAAACGATAACTAGATGTTAATTTTACCAGTATTCAATATAAAATAAACGATAA
>JAUZNJ010000041.1:123477-189538 GCA_034780135.1 Jordanella pulchra
CACAAACACGCACAAACCTTCTCCAATGGATTTCCATGATTTAGCAATGTCCCTATCAGCTTGTTTGAACGTGTACCCTGGCAAGCTGGGATCTAGCATATCCTCTTTGAGCCAGCTCTCCATAAAGCAGATGATATTGCTATGCCTAAAGTCTCTGTCAGGTTTCCCTTTCGCCATGAGCTCATCCATTTGTTTATTTAACAAGTAGACATTAGACAGTATGATCACCAGTAAGGGGTGCCTTTTGCTTCCTCTCAGTACTCTTACTTTGCCTTGTGATTCCCACTTCCTTAATTTAACTGCCACATCCTTAGTCCTGTTGAGTTCTAGGTAGTTACCAAATATATTCAAAAGACAGTCTCCTGAGATTCCTGCAGATTTCAGAAACAATTTGTCTGTATGCAAGGACAACACTTTTCCAGCATGAAGTCCTTCTCCCATATATAAAAAAGGTTAAAAGACTTTAAACCAGCCACAAACAAAATGCCAATATCCAATTTTATATTACATGAAATGTAGGTTGCATCATCCACAAAAACACACAGTGAAATTTGGGGCAACCACAAAGCTGCACCCCCAGAGTCAAATATTCTTTAATGATGAAATGTTGAATTCCTGGATGACTGCTGGTGCAACAAATACATTTTCGAAGAGCCTAAATTTTATGTAAGCTACATTCATCCAATGATCAGATATAGATGCTCAAAATGCATGTGTAGGTAATGAATATTATATACATTTCCCTTTTGAATTAAATCAATAAAATAAATAAATGGTTAATTAACTAAGATGTGGCGGAAACCACCCCCGAAGGACACCTGAAGACCTCTCTGTTATTGTCAGCTATGTTTGCTCCAGCCTCTGTCAGGATGATTTCATGCTGCTATAGTTACACAGAGGCCAGTCCATGACTGATAGTCCTCTGTGTTTAGGTAGAAGTTTGCTGCATTGGCTATATTATATTATTTAGCTGGAAAATAATAGCAGATAAACTGCTTTCCGTTCTGCTGGTCTCTTGTGGTCATATTTTATATTTTTATCGTTTTGAAAAATTTCTTATACTTTCTTAGACTTTACATTTCTTAGACATTTAAGTTTAGTTCTTAGATAATTTAGAATTCTTTTTTTTCTCCCACTTCTGTGTTTTATTTGAGAATATCTTTTTAAGAGCTTCTTTGCCACATGAAGTACTCCAGCTAAAAGGTTAGCAAACAATAGATCAGATGAAGGTTTCAGATGCATCGCTCACATCTTGTGCCAAATTTTAACTTTTTTTTTTCTTTTTGTCAAGGACATGACTTTCAGATACATCCACCTGCTCTATATCGTTTTCTGTGCTTTTAACTGCCAACCCAGGTTTTCAGCTAATAGCTCCTTGAACGTCTCTTTGGAGGAGCAAAAATAGTATCCCATGCCTGCCAAAATAAATCTATAAAGTGCCTTTTATGTAAATACAATTTGGAAGTTTTAGTAGTTGTTCTCTGCTTGTGAGAAGCTGCTAAGAAATGTTGTAGATCCGTTGTTCTCAAGCTTTTTACCATCTCACATCCTGCTAACACATAGTTAGATGTGGTATTTTGCTTTTTGGGCGAAAATGTTTCCCCTCATTATTTTCAAATGCCACTGGTAATTTTGTAAACTACTTTCCTCAACTCAAAACCTTGAGACATTCAACAAAGGACTCAAGAAACTACCGGGTTGACAAAGTGAGTCCAGTTTGAGGAAAGATAGAGATTGCTTAAGTTAAATGCTAAAGTGACAAAATCATCTTCAGACCAAACATTTACATTGTCCCATTTAACAAAATCCTACTATCAAAGCGGTGCAAAGGATCCAAACAATAAAGCTGGGTCAGAGCATGCAGTTAGGTTAATAAGTAAGGAAGAGCTGAAGAGAAAACCACATGAAACCTAAATGCCAGCTTCACAGAGAAATCTGAGCACTCTTAGAGGCAGCAAAGGCAGCCAGTAATGGACACCTCAGAATAAATACAGGCTCTACTTAAAGAAATGATCAGATAAATCCTTCTAAGCTGCACTGAGGAACTGGCAATCATGACTGATTTAAATGGATTGAGTCTATGGAGGGTTAGAAAAGTCCTTACTGCCTTACCAAGTGATCTATTTGCTTGATTAAATGACACCACAATTTGACCACCATAGAACAATAACCGATTTTTAACTAAAATCATTTCTTAAAAAAGAAACACAAAAAGTCTTATTTTATTCTGACTCATTTTAGCTCTGCTTTTCTTCTCCAACAGGTTCAACAGAAATCTCGCTGTGAGCTGGCACCCAAGTTAATCAGGCAGCATGGGACAACAACCAGACACAACAAAGATACTGCATATATATATATATATATATATACTGTATATATATATATACACATACCCGCCGTAATAAGGTGCAGGTCTCTTTTAACAGCATCAATATTTCAAATACTATACAGATATATTTGTGTTCACCTGTGGTCATACCTGTATGAGCGAAACGCATTTGTGCTGGAAGTATTCCCTCCATTTTGGTCTCATTCATCCTGGCATTGTCCTCCTTTTGATTCATCTTTCTTTTATAAATAAGAATAGTTAGGACAACTTCAGCCCATTAGGTTTATTAGCAGATTGGCAGCATCATCTAAGGCTTGTATTTGAAGGGTTACATTTTTAAAATGGTCGCTGCACAGGAGATTACCTGAATATCTAATCTGATCTAATCTAATCTAATCTAATCTAATCTAATACATCTAACGAAACCTATCTGTTGTTTAATCTGTATTTATACAATGAAATAGCATTTATGAAATAAGGAAAAAAGGCAAAAAATACAACAGACACATAACATTTCTGTAGAGATTGTATTATATTTCCAAAAATATATGTACAGTCTATTACAAAGATTACAAAGCAAAAAGAATCGTCTATGTAACAAGAAGTTATCTAATTAAATCATCTCACATTTCCGCTGTTGGGGAAAATACGTTTGACCAGTGAATATTCTCAATACTTTCAACACAGAAAAATAAATAATAAATCAACAATTTGCATTACTGTACAAGAAACTAAAGGCAACATGAAAACGAAGTCTAGGTTAAAGATGAAAGTCCTATCAGTCGTCTTTGGTCCTAAATGAAGAACAAAATATGTACAACAGAAATCCTGTGGATGACAATAATTCATCTGTGAGATACAAAAATATAGTGCATTTTCCATGTATTCAGAGCTCTACTGAGTAATAGGTGTAAAAAACAATATAAATAAATTGTACAAGTTTTACAATTCAAACATACTCAAAGATCCCCTCAAAGCTCAGCTCTTTCTGACACCATCAACAGTGTGGCTGTCTTTGGAAAACTCCACCACCTCCCCAAAATGGTTCTGTCCAGCTTCTCGACATCTTGATTTGAAAAATAACTTCATACTCTGTCATTCCTGATTTCAGCCACTCATCTGTTACCTGCATTCTTCTGCTTTTTTTTTGGTCTTTTTCATACATTGTACCTTATTTTGTTTAAAAAAAGATGATTTTACTTTACTTTCTTTTGAACCAAAATCATTATAATCCAGAGCTAAGCGACTTCAAAAAAAGCATGCCAATAAAATGAGCAGGGACCCACACCATGGTGGTTTGTAAAAGTTGCAGGTGATTCGGACACTAAATCGATTGTAGCCTGGCGTTAATCTCAATTTGGCTTCAACTGCTGCCTCACAAGCAAATAGAAAAAAAGAAGAGAGATCTTCTACAGATGGGAGTGAGGAACCTTAGAGCCGGGTTGTAAATTAGAGCATGAAGTGAAGAGCTGGGTGAGAGAAAAGGTGTCGTCTGTAAACTGGGGAGTTTTGTGCTGACTGAATGACTTCATGCCTGTATTCAATTCAAAGGTCTGGCTGAAACCCAACTGCTGAGCTCTGCTGTATGGGTGAAAGAAGCGGGTGTGTGACAAAATCTCCTGGTCAGGGCTAATTCCTGGTGCATCCTCACAAAGGGTGAGACCCTAAGTGCTAAAGACCTACTGTAGGTGTGGGGTTGCTGTCTACCTCAAAGTCAACGTGCATATTTCACTGGTTCACTTTGATTCAATTAGTCCAATGTGGTTATCAGTGATCAGTCGTTGGTACCTTACCTGCTGCAGAAAAATGTTTTTGTTACAGTCTTGGACAGACATTGTTGTATCTTTGGCCTGTCCCTGCATGGATATATTAGTACATACCCTGGTATTATGGGGATGGAATAGGTATCCTAACTGTTATTCACAGGGCTGAATATACTTTAAAATTCTGTTTGTACAAACAAGCTTTGGACAGAAAAAGAGACAGTGATCTCTCTAAAGTCAATGACATTGTAGAGAAAGAGGAGCAATTTTGCTATTTTCTCTGAAAAACATACATATAAAACTGTTCCTATAAAAAGCAGAACAGGAATCCATCGCTATTCTGGAGATTTTTCTTAAATGATGAACTCTAAGAAATCAACTTAATTTTCAAAGCTCTCAGAGATTCTCTATCAGATTGAAGCCGACCTGAAGATTTTCATTACTTCCACATCAGAGGAAACGCGTTTCGATCAAATAAAGCATCAGTTGGAACTTTTATCTCATTGCACAGATCCAAGAGTTTGGTTCAGGGTTCTGAGACAGAACACAACAGATTTAAAGGCTGCAACAGAGAAGATTTAAAACAAAGTGACCCCCACAAAAAAACAACTTTATCTTAATGCTGCTCTTTTAGCATAATCCAATCAGCCTTTAGTCTTCTTCTGGTACATAGAAGTCTCTGCTTTTCTACTGCAGGTAAGGAACTCAACTACAAAAATTCTGTTTTTATGCTGTTAGAAACATTTTCTGAAATATGACAATTATGTAGTGTGGTGGTGGTGCAGGGGTGAAGCACGTCACCCATGTACCCATGTCTCAGTCCCACGTTTGAATCCTGGCCTACTGACCTTTGCTGCATGTCTTCCACTGTTTTTGTCTGCCTACCATCATAGACAACAGACTTAAAGGACACTAGTACCTGAAAATAACCTTCAAATATCCAACAGTTATTAGCTATTTTCAATCAAATAATGAATAAACCGTCTGCAGCATCTCTGAGACAAACAGTGAGCTCAGCCTCCTGTGAATTTACTGGGACAACATCCAAATCATTCAAAGGTGTTGGACCCTGATGTGGTTTGTCACATGCATGTTTTATGTATATTTCTTTATTTTTTTAGGCAAAGTCTGTTGCAAAGCTCGGCTGTTACCATTAAATTGGAGATGGGTGTTCAGTGGGGAAGAAATGTCCATCAGTGTTCCCACCTTCAAAGGCGACAGAATCGAAAATACAGAAATGTTATTGACTAGGTTAGGCAGCATCTGACTTTATTCGTAGATTCCAGTTAATATTTAACGTCACCTTCAGGAAAATGTGATTCTTTTATTTCATGGCATCTTTACATACCCAGCAGTGAAGCTGTTTTACAGTGTTCATTAGCTATAGACCCGTTTCAACACTAAAGCAGTGCTGATCCAGGACACACATTATTATTCATCTTCTTGTTTTCAATGACTGTATGTAACTGCCTTATTGTTTCATCAGAAACGTGTGAATGCACAGAGATGCCAAAGGGTGGTTAGAGCTTCTGCTGCTTTTCCTATCCCTTAATGACCTTAAGGTTGAAAACTGTGGTTCCTCTGTGGCCTTTTTAAAATACCAGGAATCCATTGAGGTTACAGCAGCAGTGAGAGAAATCGCAGTTGTTTTTTTGTTGGTGAGCACATTCCCTCTTTAGATGAAAGCGGGATAAAAACATTTTTCTATCAAAGTAAATTGCAATAAGTCACATTCAGCTAACAAGAAAACCTTTTAGATGTTTTTGAAGTGGAGACAGATGGCACCAAAGAGGTTGATCAGGTTTAAAACACATCGTTCACCCCCTACAAGCCCCTCTTTCTGCACCGTTTCTCCACACAAAGTCACACGGAAGAAAACAGGAGCACATTTCAGTGCGTGTCCCACCGTATCCACGCCTGTGGGGACGAGCACGGAGAGGCATAAACAAACAAGAGGAGCTGCACGGCCGCCTGCAGAGGCAGGACGGAAGGATTTGCCAGCCAGGCCTGCGTCTGACGCAGACTCCATCCTTTGGTCCTGCGTTTTTTTTTTTTCTTCCTCAGAATCCGACCCCGAAGGAGTTCTTTGATTTCTGGGTGGTGCAATGTGTTGGAGGATGATGTTAGCATGGCTAATTGGCACCTTTTTAGAGTTTCAAATGGCGCGACTTTCATCTTTGCAACAACTCTGTTCGACATTTCCATGCCATGTTAGATTTTCATCAAATGTTTACCACATCATAGAGGCAAAACACAACATGATTATTTCATTTGATGACTTGGCACGGCATGTTTCTGAGCACTCTCCAAAACGTTTCAGGTCACAGAAGTACATTCCTTCCTCCCTTTCAGGGGGTGACGGAGTCTTTCCAAAGGGATGGTCAGCACACAACAGCACGCTCACGCCTTTCATATCTAGCACCTTAAAGGATCTCTGGTGAAGACTGTTTCTCCCTGGTAATTATTGCTCTTTTAGTCAATCTCTCCCCCTCTTGACTCTGTTATTCCTCTGCAATCTCTTGAGTTTGTGCACACCAGATCAAGTCCAAGATCAGAAGACACAATACCACCAGTAATAATAAAACTAAAAAAAAAGTGACAAAAAGCCCTCCAAAGGAGCTACAGAAAGCATCACCATTTAAGTACCTAAAACGTCGGCAATACTAAATCTAAACATGTTTTAAGGCAGTATGACATATCCTATGTTCTGGGATCCACCCTTTTACATTATCTGCAGCTTAACAATTTCCAAAAAAACAAACTTATGTGCAACATTTCAAGCATAATAGTGGCAGAACGATGGGTGGTTGTAAATTTCCTACAATCTTTGAACTGTGCTCGCAGAGTTTTACCAGTAGCTAAGTGTCATGTTGTTAATATTAAGACAAACAGATATTGCTACTCTGATATAAAAATCGGGTGATTAGAGGAAATAAAAATGCCAGTTTGTGCAAACTCCTTTCAACTTTTGAGATTATAGTAAAGCCGCTAACTTTATGGACTGGAAGCAAACGTGTCAGGATGCAGTTAAAACATCAAAAACACGGTAAAGAAAAGTCAAAAACTGCAACCAGTTCTGTCCAACATGACTCAGCGCAGCGCAAACAGTACCTTGAGGTCTGCGATGCAAAGCTCCATCGGCATCTGGATAAGATTTACCCTGTTGTCACATCAAAGGAGAAGAAGGAAAAAAACGTCCTGTGGATGCCACAGCAATTCTTTGTGGCAATCACACAGAAAAAAGACATTGGAAAAAGGAACCAAAGCAAGTTTTTTTTTTTTTGTTTTCTTCTTTGTAAAGGAAATCCACATCTACTGTGTGCGCTTAATCCAATCATTAAGGTAATAAAACTCCTTTCCAACTCGCCCCTTTGATATGTGGTTGAGTTCTGAAGCGCTTCTACAAATAGGAAAGAAAAAAAGTCATCTCATACAGGTAGTTGCTTTTTGTTGCTGTTTCTTGCCCTTTCCCTCTCTTTAGTGCCCTTTGAAGAAACGGACCTCATTCCCTCGCCGAGGAACAAAGGAATGATTTCCCTCCAGACGCAGCAGGAGGAGTCAGACACAGCAGATGTCCGTGTACTTTGACCACGGCGCCGGGTGCGACCCAGGCGCTGCTCCAGATAAGTCTTGCTTGAGTTCTTTTGCCCTGACCGACGGGTCCCGTTGCAGCTCATCACACCTGGACACCGGTACCATGAAGATGCAGCATCTGGGCTCTCATAGTCTGTATGCTGCTCATGATCTTTTTCTGGTGGCCCACTAGAGTGATTCCCAAACTCATCACATCCCTGCAAGACAAGACAACACATCAGTTACTGTATATATTTATGGACTTCAGTGTCAGTGAGCATCACATACAGCAGGGAGGAGCAGGTTCTGGACACAGTAGTTGCAAACAACTCATATGGATCAGAGAAACTAGAAACTACTCCATTAATTATGAGGGATACAGTAGAGAGAGATAAACAGACATAAAAAATAAGAAACCAAATCTCTCGTTATTTACAAAACAATCATCAGTTAATAAAAGGCACTTTAGTAATAATTAATGACAGATTTTTATTTCCAAGATAGGCAGTCCGAATCTCCCCCACAATCTTGCAGTCCTTACATTAAAACAACTAACGATATTGTTTACAGGCCTGTTTCTACACTTCAAAATAAGGTTGGGCAAAAATATCATCAAGATTTTTTAATTAAAAAAATCTCGATTTTGGTTTTATCACATTCTTGTGTGTATCTTTGAGAATAGTCTCTGGTTGGTGTAACTAAAACATCTCTGCTCCAACTAATGTTATTAAAACTATTAGTTTTAAGAATTTGAAGATTCAAATAAAGTGAGTTTTTTAACAAGACAATGATCCCAAACACACAGCCATGGGACCTCTGGAAAAAATCATCCGTTAGAGTGGCCTGGAGATAAATCTAACTGGAAAAAAAGAGAACTGAATATGATAGTTTACAGAAAAAGAGCCCCAGAAGATCCCACCTGAACTATTAATGGTGACATGTTGAAATGTTTAAGGGTTCTCTCTGGTCAGTGAGCCTCATCTGATCAAACCCATCACAAAAAGCTCCTCCAAACTTCTCTATCTTTGTAGGAATAAACGACAGCATTAATGGAGCGTCCTGATTTAGCTCTAAGAATAGATATGCATGGGCAATCCAGCTTTGCTTGCTCATGGAGACAGGTTGTGATAAATGACACGAGGCAGAAGCATAATAGAAGGAGTCAGTGAACTGTCTCACATTTAGGAGGGAATCTTCACTCTATTTTATGAGCCACAAAATGAGAGAAGGTTTCAGATGAATTGCTTTACATTTTTAAATGAAAACAGTTCTTTCTACCGTATGAGGTTAGAGCTCATTTATAGCGTTAAACTAATATACAGAGCAAACCAGCAGGCAGGCAAATAAGACTTCCAGTGGATGTACAAATACATAGAGTTAAAAAAAAAAGATGTGAATGAAGCTGCTGTTGATAAATGAGCTCAGCTTCTCTGGGTGAAACCAAAACACACAAAACCCTTGTCGAGCAGATAGACTATGTTTTGTGAAAATGTGAACTTTACAGAATCGATCAGCTTAGAAAAAAGAAACCGATTAGCCTTAAGATGGCAAAATAAAATGGGCTGTTATTAAAACAGCTCTGGCAATAAACAGAGAGCAGAACAAGGGAATTTTCATAGTTTAAAAAAATAAATGTTTGTCAAATAAATGTTGACTTTGGTTCTTTGATGTTCAACACATAGTTTATTCCCAAAAATACATTAAAAAACCACAACAAATGAGCTAATAGGGTTGTGTGCTAACACCTTTGGTTATATTATTACAAAAAAAGAAGACACAGCATCACAACTAAGATACACTATATATTAAGCAAATTCTACTCAGTGGCTCAGTAACAATCTCACAGTGCGACATGCAGATGCTCTGTCTGCACACAGGAAGATTTGTTAATTTAAATACGTTACATGTTCAAAGTGGCTTTTGCCAACAGGACTGTTTAACTTGTCTTTGATTAATTTGGCTGGTAGTTATTTGCCATAGACTGTATAAACAGGTTTGTACTTTCATCACCAGATGGTCTTTAGGATTAGAAACAAAAGGCATCAATGTCACAGCATAGATTCAAGTTTAAACTCTTTTTGATTTCGTATCCTTCGCCTTCATCTCGTTGTGTGTAGCTGACCTTGTATTATTAACTATCCTCCATTGTTTATCTTACTGCCATAAGACTAAAAAAAGTGTCTTTCTTAAGTGAGATTATGAAAAAAGGAAACTTTTTGGTAAAAGAAAAAAGAAGAGAAAAGAGTATGCCTAATTACTCCCACCTCAATCCCACGCCTGAATTCTAATTACTTCTCATTCTAAAGTATCCATGCATCCTCCTCCCCCTGACATCCAATTATCCTTGTTCTTCAACACTTTAGGTTCAGCCTGGTTCTGTTTATTTGGTAAACCCACCCCTGAAACCAGCTAAATGTTATCAGAAATCCTCCCATGTTTGTAGTCTGACCACAGTGTACACGAAACGCTGCAGACAAAAAAGGCTGTTACACTTGTGGTTTCTGGAGTTTCTGTTTCACATGGTCCTCACTGCAGAGGTTTTAGGCTTTGTTTTCTGACAAAGTGGTACTGTGGGCTCCTCACACCCAAGTAAAGGGAGGAATCAGACTAGAGACTCTAGTTCCTACATCACTGAAAAAAACAAACAAACAAATAATTTTTATGTTGTTATTCCAACTGAACAGTCAGCACAGAAGAAAGCAGCAGATACTTTGGAAAATTCAAGTACATGCTCCACTGGCAACCTTTCAAATTGCATCAGTGTTCTCCTCATGAATCTTTACAGATGAAAGACGGTGAAGTTTTAGTTTTAACTTCTTGTCACGATGCTATATTTCCACTTACTCAATTGACATCCTGGCCACAGACTCCAAGGAGCTGTAGCCGGCTGCTGTGAAGTTGTCTCTGTATCGCTCCATCTTGATGGCTTCCAGCCACTCTCCCACTGAGCGGAAAGCAGCGAAGTCTGGTGTGCTCTGATCTAACAGGGGGCTAATTGGTCTGCAGGATGAGCACAGAGAGACGTTTATGTCTAATGTGGAGAGGAAGTGTTTCACTGAAATTACAATCAAGCAAGAGGCGAAACAAAGCAGCAACCAATGGCATCCAGCAGGGCGGCAAATTGGAAAAAAAGGAGGAGAAAATATGCGTCGTATGGAGCCTTCGATCGGAAGAAAACTAATAAATACATGATAGATGAGGGCTTCTACTTTTGAAAAATATTTTTATCAATTTAAATAGATCATGGATCATGGAATACATCTCCCACAGTCTCCATATTATAAAAGGCTTTTTAACCAGTTGTAACCTCTTAGCTCAATTTCACCCAGTAAAGTATGTTCTGAGTGCAAATAGAATTCATCTGACAAATGTCAGAGTGAAGGCTGGCGCTCCCGCTGCTCTCCAAAGCACTAGGAACTCATTACAGAGATTGATCTAAAAGCCCTGTTATTGACCATAAAGCCATATAGAGGCTGCTATTCGAATCGATTCTCCAGGAATGATCTTCTATCTTTGAACGAGAGGCTAAACCATCCACGGGACACTTTAGATCATCTATTAATGCAGGAAAATCAAAGCAGAAAGTCTTTATTGGATGAGAGCACTTTTAAAATGAGTCATTTAGGGTTGATTTCCTTACCTCGTACAGGTGCCCACAGGGGTTTTTAAGGTGTTAGGGTTACGGATCATTTTATCCAGGATGCCAACAATCTGATCAAACTTTGGACGCTCGGCGCGGTCCTTCTGCCAGCAGTCCAGCATTAGCTGGTGCAGGCCTGGGGGGCAGTCCATGGGCGCCGGCAGCCGATAGCCTTCATCTATAGCCTTTATGACCTGAGGGACAAATAGAGACTTAACATGTCATCCACGTTTAAATGGGATTTTTCTTACATTTTAACAAAGAGGAAAACATCCAATATGTGTTTAGAAGCATTTTTTGGTTTCAAACCTTAGAGCAAAAACATATGAGCCCTTTAATGATAGACCTGGAACATTTTGTCACATTTCATGCACATTCAGGGGAAACATGTGAAAACCAACAAAAGCAGCATGTAATCAGGAACACAAGGAGAAATGCTACATGAATTTCAAAACAATTTTACAAACAGAAATCTAACAATTGTGTTCGGAGTTCAGATTCAGCCCCATTTACTCTGATCTGCCTAAATAAAATCATAGAAAACCAATTATCAGAAGAGACTGAATTACATGAACAGAATTTTATGAAAGTAAATTCTAATTTAAAAAATGAAAAACAAAAATTATAATAATAATGAATAATAAAAAAACAAGACTAAAGACACTGCCGAGTAAGGAAATAGTATGTGTAATTGTTTTTTAAGTTTGTATGTCAGCTTTGGTGGAAAGATATAAACAATTAAAACCCAAAGCAGAGCAGTTTAGAGTCTCTATGTCACTGAATGTTGGGTTTATGAAGCCCAGTTGACCTCAGAGGAAGGCTGCACCCATTGAGCCTGGTTCTGGTTCTTCCTGTTAAAAGGGAGTTTTTCCTCTGCACTGTCACTGCATGCATGCTTGGTGTGAGGATTGCTGAAGAGTCATCGAGACAATGCAACAAATGTTTACCGTCACCACCTGCTCATCCAGGGGAACCAAATTCTGCAAAAGTCAATGACTGGATGCAATCAGCTGGGTTTCCATAAACAGAAAACTTGAAACCAGTCTGACTGTAAATATCCTTCAGGTAATGTGTTAGTGTGAATCGTTGCTATTGAACCAGCTTTGAACCTTTGAAGTGAATAGAAACTGGTATAAATAGAAAGGAGTACTGCAGCTACAGTAAAACAAAAATGAAAATAAGATACATGTAAGTCCAAGATGAAACCATATAACAAATCATTAAATATATTATCTTATAGAGGCCATTTATCTACCAAGGCGATTTAGTCTGGTGAATTCTAAAGTTTTGTCGTTTACATTCAAATATGATACGTTCTGATTCAGAACTGAGTAATTCTGGGTATTGAGTTTGGTAATGCAGCAAACATAGGTCTGATATCCAAACACCTGACCTCACAACCCGCTGTAATCAGCCTGCAATCACTGAGCTTCATCAGACAGAACCACACAAAGTACTGATCCAATATTGATATCAGACATCGGTGCCATATCAGAGAAAAAACTCAAACCAGATTTTATCGGCCTGCATCTAAAATCTACGTTACTGCTGATAGAAAAAGTCCCCCTCTGTTATAAAGTGTACCACTGTTTTTGTTGTCTATTATTCTTTGTTTGAGTAAAGTCACTTAAACAAGCCTTTTGTAGTATTTTACTCCATAAACGTAAGCAGGATTTGAACTGATATCATACCAGGTCAATATCACTACCAGTCATAATAACAGCTGCAATATGGTATCAGAACAGAAATTAAAAACTTGTATCTGGACACCCCTACGCTCATTCAAGCAGAAAAAGCCATAACCAGAACTATATGCCTAAAAAAAATTATATATATCTATATATATTTAGATATAGATATATAGATATATCTATATCTATATATATATATGAGCCATATAGAAAATGAACTCTGCACTTTTAAGCAACATCATATATGAACATGACTTACAACAGAATAGGTGGAAAAATTCCCATTAAACTGAGTGAATCGGATGCAGGACTTTGCTTCATTTCCCACGCAGTCCCTGACAAGCCTGTCCAGCTTTGGAGGCTGCAGCGTCTTCAACAAGGTCACTGAGAATCTGCACTGCAGGGGATTAAAGCCCTGAGGCGTCCCCATCGCAAGGCCAAACTAGCAGCTGAACCAGCATCAGGTGGGAGAAGGATGGCGTACGGTCACACATTATTTAACACAGACTAAGTTCAACTGTCTGATGAAGACTTGTGGGTTGAAGCATCTCCCTCAAGCAGTGCTGTGGTGAATGAGGCTGGAGAGGTTTCCTGCAGCCAACAAAGGCTTTTTGATCATTTAAGGCTCTCTTTACTCAGTTTGTGGTGAAACAGCTGCTGCCGCCATGTTTCAGGCCATAAAACAGGATGTATTTTAGTCTGAGAACAAAGAGCTTCATCCCCATCCTTAATAAATACACAGTTCCTTGTGGATTAAATCATATTTACATTTTGAAACATGAATTCTTCCAGAAACAATTAGTCTTTAGACAAGAGGCAAAGAGCACTTCATTAAGTACGAAGATATCTGCTCTTTTTCAATCTAATTACGCTCCTAGTGTCTAGTCACACTTTCTACATCTCAGTGTAATTCAATAAAGAAAACAAGCAGCAGCACATAATGAATAAACAAACTTTGATTTCATGGTTAGAACAGCTCATAAAAATATTCAGCTCAGGCATTTTACCATGATCAGAACTTTTCTTTTTTCCCCTCAGCTGACCCTGAAAATGTTATAGTCTACATGCTTTTATTCTCCCCGTCTCCTCTAACGGAGCACAGTTGGAAAACAGTTTATTGAGCTAAACACAGCATCCAGGCTTTAAAGCAACTCTTAGGGAGGTGGAATCATGTTACACTAAATCCCTGTTGCTCTACGCCGACTAGCTGAGAGCTTGGGGTTTTTACAGACTCCTTTTACAGCGTCTGGAACAGTTCATGCTTCTCTGAGCTTCAGGAATCTTAACACAAAGGTGCATTTGAATCAAACACTAAAAACTAAACATGTAGCCTGAACACTGTTTATTTCTAAACTAGATTAGCTTTTAGTGGATCTTTTTAAGCTAATTTCCAGTTACATTAAAGTTTAAACAGATGTATGGAAGTAGAAACACCACAGGAGTGTCCAGTCCAGACAGACGGGTCCTGTGTTCCACATGTTGCTGTTGCGTTAATGCAGCTGAGCAGTTCTGTTATTGGAGTTTTATTTTCAAAATGTAACATGGTAATTTACATACCATGTGTTTCTGAGATACGTTTAATCATTTTTAGGAGAAAAAAATGAAATGGAGCTTATTAGGACACCTGTTCATCATTTTTTCCACCCTGACTGCTGAAATAGAAACAGAAGTGGAGATAGCAAGGTGGGCTAATGTTAGCATTCTTCCTTTAAAATGTATTAAAAATAAGGGCTAAACTTGCCCTTTATAAGAAGCCCATCCTCTGGATAAATCAGATTAATCACAATATTTCTTGTTGTTGCTCTGCACTTAAAGAACATACAAAGAGGCTTAAAGGCCACAAAGGGAACGTTTTGCAGCTGATATCTCAAAGTTAGCATCTTAGTGGGCGGAGCTATAAAGGCTGAGTGACAGCAGGAGGTCCAGAAAAAAGACGACTTGGAGGAATGGGCCCAAACTTGTGGATAATTACTCAGTACATTAAATACAATTCATGCATTTAAACCATTTTAGTTCGACCAAATACAACAGAAATATACAGATTTATGGGTTTAAATATCTAGAGTTCATAAAAATTATTTGGGGATTTAGTCCAGCCAGCCTAATACTAAATCAAGTTAAAAATGACTCTTTTTATTACTTTTTAATTTTGTGATTTTAATTTGTGAACTAAGTTTAATTCAGACTCACCTAAAGTTCAGGCTTTATAGACAGAATACAGTGTCTACAGTGATGTGAAGAGCTAGCAATGCTTCAGCTGTTTTGAGGTTAAGGAGTTTATGAATAAATTCATCCGATATTCTCATCAGGTCTGTTTCCATGGAGAGCGGAGGAAAAAGGTGTCAATGAGTAAAAAATGTTGCAAAAAATTCAAACAATGTTCTTGCTGAATCCCCACAGGATGTTTGCTGACATCTTGACAAAGCACAAAAAAAAAGTTCTGACATTGATGCCTGTCAAATAGCAGAGCCATCTTGTTTTAGCATTTCTAACAACTGAGCGTTCAATCAGCAATCTCCTGCTGGGGAAGGCTGGAGAATCTTAATCACGTTTCGCTATGATGCTGCGGGTGCTAAACGCTGGAAGCTGTACAGGAAAGGCCAGACTCAGTCTCCCTCCATCATCAATCAAAATGTGTCAAGTGTCCGAGAGCGAGGAACAGCTTCAAGTGGTCTGGCGCTGTTGGACTCTCTCGGCAGGAGTTGGCAGAAAAGCAGGCAACAGCACAGAGAGCTGCGGGTGAGTCAATCATTACTGCAATTTGTGACTTCTGCAGAAAAAAGTTCTGGTCTGGAAGAACTAAACATCTTCTACAGAAGGAAAAGAATAATAAAATGGAAATAATAAATCCTGATTACCTGTCTTTTAAATTAAGTTGTGTTGTTTTAAATCCTGCTGCGTATTAAATTACTGCATAAAGCCCTGAAATCTCAGTACTGTTTCATAACGTCAGCAGAAAGACAGAAGATGATTCTGGTGACTTTAATGTATCTGCAGCTTCCTGCTTATTTGAATTTTCTGCAGTATTGGGAGCAGGAAAGGGAAGATTGTTTTTTTTCCTGTTTTTTACTCAGTCGTGTTTTTTTGTTTCTTTTCAATTCTTTGAAATCCATGGCAATATTTGTTGTATTATTACTTTAGGGATGTAGAACCAATCTGATGTTGTTCAGGTTTTGCTCATATTAAATATCTGCTGAGGCCTTTATTGTCTAAAAAACATATCAAAATGCAAGCCAGCAATGTGTCAATGTGTCGGTGTCAGAGTGGAAAAGATTTTACACATCCCCACATCTGAACCCTGCTGACATTAAACCTGTGAGCAAAGTTCAGACATAAAATATATTTCTTTGTTTTTTAATGTGATAAGGAAGAATATTTTATTACAAAGAGTTTAGAGGTCATAGCTACAATTTCTTTTCCAAACAAATCAGTTTTTAAACATGAAATAAAGTGGTGCAGAATAAAAATATTAATCTAAAAAAGTGCAGTATATGAATCATTTTATTTAATCCAGAATATATAAATATCCACTAAGGAATAATAGGTTGATGCTCCATGAGACGGAGCTCAGGTCCTAGTAGCTCTAAATTAGAGCAGAGAAACAACCTTTTCTTACGTCTCACTGCCAACTCATGGAAAGAGGATCAGAAGTTGCTGTTTTTCTTCTCTACAGGTAAATTCAATTTTTGGTAACAAAAGCTTAGCATTAGCATTAAACAAACAGCCAACCAACTGCTAATAACCGGCCAGGAGGAGTTTAAACTGTATCCACTACCTTTAATTAGCTTAAAAGGTTTGATGAAAACCAGCTATAAAAAGAAATGAAGAAATGATGAAGAAATTAACAAACTTTAATTCAGAATATGTATGTCAGACTTTAAGGGGAGCTTTAAAAACAAAACACCTAGAACTCCTCCTAAATGAGACAAAGTCATGCTACCATGGATTCTAGAGAGACGTTAAAACCTCAGAGACGCCATGACTGTAAAAAGCGTTTGCTGTCAGTCGGATTGTGTTTGCAGCTTGAAGTGACAGAGCAGCAGCTGCATATTAATACAGACACGTCTGCAGTGTTCAAACAGCTGCTGCAGTGTTTGCAGTCACAGCTAATCAGATGAAGCTTACCTTTGAGGCTTACACAGGTGTGTGAAGGGTTAACACATTTGTTTAATTTTACCAGCTTATCTACAAATTTTCAAAACATATCATTTGCATCTTTGCTGCATAGGATTGTCTGGATAAATAGAAACTATTTGAACGTCGCACAAAAAAACGTCATTATTATGCAAATGAGCTGAATTGGTTTTCCTTCTTTTAATCTAAGTCTGCTGTTTTTAATATCTGGTATTTTTTGCTCCTACTGTAAACTCTCTGCTGTTTTCCTTTGACTAGGACCTGAATTTCCCACCGAGGAACAACAAAGAATATTTTTGTTCTTTAATTATATTCTAAATCAGCAGAACTCCATCTGACAATGGTGACAAA
Source organism: Jordanella pulchra (assembly GCA_034780135.1). Classification (NCBI taxonomy): domain Eukaryota; kingdom Metazoa; phylum Chordata; class Actinopteri; order Cyprinodontiformes; family Cyprinodontidae; genus Jordanella; species Jordanella pulchra. Next base: position 140,959 of record JAUZNJ010000041.1, read on the forward strand.
GGCCCAGTAGTATAATCTCAGGTATATGTAGAACATGATTGTTCCTGCATTATTGGGATTATTTTATGGGTTAAAATGAGGTTCAAAGACATCTAAAGTCCTCTAAGGAATATGTTTACCCCAAGATGACGCTCTGCTAAGACCTTCCATCAGAGCAGAGCTGCAGAGGTCAGATCAGATGTGGTTTTAATTTAAGGAAATTGTGTTTGATGACTTTGAGAACTGAGCAAAGCTTTGCAAATACAGTTTTACCTTCATTCTTATGAGGATAGTTGACAAATAAGATCTAGAATAAGCAGAGGTCACCACTTCAGAGGAGTATTAGTCTTTGAATGAAGAGCAGCTATAATTATCTCATTCATAACACTCGGTTCATTTTCCTACATGTTTAAATCTGGATTTGTTTTCAGAAATTTGATTATGTCATGGAGTACTGATCCAAATACACAGTAAGATCCCAACAGACACGTTTCCACAGGAGCCTAAACTCTGACCTATATAAACTGTCTATAAACTCAGACAGCATTCACTGGAACCGCTCCTCGCGTTTACAGTCCTTCATAGACACTGATATCAAAGGCGCACTGCATTACAAGTGTTTTCCACTTCTGCTATTTATATTAATAACCAAGCCAAATTCATGTTCTCATTTTAATACATGCTCCCCTTCAGGCGTGCATGATTACAGCGAGACTTCTTGAACTAATTAAGCCCAAGGTTACCGTCCCTGACGAGCTGCTCCCACGAGAGTCTTGTTAGACAGCTTTAAAAGTGCTCCACAAACTGGGATTTTTTTTGTCTGTGATTGTCTACATATTAATGGGAGGACGTTATCAGAAATAGTTATGCAGGGATCTGAGGGAAGCCTATGTTCTTCCATTCACACCACATTTCATCCAGACTCCTCAGCCGAGCTTCCGGTGCACACTTATGTCAACTTTCCTTTTTTTTCTGATTTAATATTTATCCTAATTGTACTTTTGTTGTTCTTATTTTTCAGTTTATACAACAAACATTACACATAAAAAATGTGTATTTTCTTTGTGTCTTTTTCATCAAGACAACAAATGAAGCTAAATTTAAAGTAAAAGGTACAAAAATACAAAAGTTTGAAACTTTTCTCAGAAAACTAGGAAGTGTTTTAACATTGGGTTCCCTGAGTCAGTACTTTGGAGAACCATCTACTGCTGCAATTACAGCTGCAGGCCCTCTGAGGTATGTCTCTAGCAGCTTTGCACATCTATAGCCTGAAGTTTTTGCCAATTATCCTGTGCAAAATAACTCAGTCAGTTTAGATGGAGAGCATCTGTCAACGCCACGGTTTCAGCAGACTGGCGCAGATACTCAGTTGAGTTTAGGTCCAGGCTTTAACTGGGAAAAGGTAACGCTAATCAGGTTGTTTAAGGTTGTTTTCCTGCAAGCCTCATGTCTATTGTTGCCTCTAAAATGTTCCTCTTGGATTCCTTGTATGTGGATGAATGTAAACAACCCACAGTAGGATGGTGCCACCACCGTGTTTTTCTGTTTCCAGGGGGAACCTAAGCAGCTCAGCTCATTCGTTAAATTATTTCATTTTTTTTCCAACATGGATTTGGATCTATAGCTAAAGATAAACCAGCAGCCCTGTGGAACACCAGAAACACTGATACTGTCTGCGTGAACTCATGAAACCCATCAGCCAGCTGAAGCTGGGCCTTGTATGGGTTCTTCTAAGCAGTCCACAGCATGGGAATGAACCGGAGTGTCATCATAAGACTTAGAAATAACAGTGATTTATTTTCCCTGCAGTGACTGGCTCTATGTGTTTTCCATGGGATAATCTGATGCTCCCTCTGGGAATAGAAGATCTGTATTATCTAATCCCTTAGAAAAAAAAGAATACACAGGGAAGGGTCTCATTTTATGTTTAAAATGTTTCAGGCTCATAAAACTCTCAATTCTGCTCTTTAATTATTAAACGTCTAACTTGAAATCCTAACAGGTAATAATTCAGATTTTCAATACTTGTAACCATTTTTATTCAGAAAAGGCAAAAGCTGAGCTTTTAAAGTCTTATTTATGCTTCCTAATAAATATTTCCATGTATAAAAAGAAAATCTAGAAGCAGTTTAAGAGTTTTTTTTTTTTTTTATCCTTGCGCCCTGTTGTTACGAGGTGATCTATTAAGTTCACAGTCTGCCGTTTACTGTCTGTAGTTACTCACATCCTGATTGGACATGTCCCAGTAGGGCCGCTCCCCGTAGGACATGACCTCCCACATGACGATGCCGTAACTCCACACATCGCTGGCAGAGGTGAATTTACGATACTGGATGGCTTCTGGTGCCGTCCACCGCACAGGAATCTTCCCACCCTGTTAGGTAAAATACAGGTCAGCTGCTGGGGGACAAATCAAATTCATGACATCCTGCATCTTCCCCTAAAACATCAAACAGAGACTTTTAGACCCAGAGCCAAAACACACAAAGCAATAAATCTACCAACACCTTCAGTCCAATAAAGGTACAAACTTAAATTCTTTATGAACGGTAAAGATGTGAAGGTGAATACATCATATATATATAGAGAGAAAGAGCTTATTGTAGAAGATTATAAAAATGTTTTTATTTTTTTTACTAAAACCCTTAAAAGATGATTTTTTAATAACTTATAATCTCCTAAAGAATGTGAGTTGCTACTGATAATTAATAATGTCTAATAATTAGCTCTTTTATATGATATTAACTCTTTTATACTTTAAATGTTCCCATTACAGTTGATTTTCTATTAAAATCTGCTTTAAGATGTTTGTCTTTCTCAGAAAAACATCATTTATTACACAACAATTAAAAGCTCCCTCTCATCTCTAAAACTGTCATTGATTCGAGTGATGACAGTTATTATTCTCATCCTCTAATCAGGAAATGTCTGATTTTACTGAATTTGCTTAAAAATATAAAGCTGGGGTTTTAATAATGACGGGATTTAGTTGACTTCGACAAATATGAGACAAAAAGAGGCTAAAGAGAAAGAGTGGAGAAAAAACAGGAAGATTTTTTTTTTTGCTTTATCAGGAACTTTATCTTGACTTTCATCTGGAACATGTTTGTATTCCGGCACCTTTTTTTCTTCTTTAACAGTCAGTTATACAACCTCCTGAATTAAAGGAAAAGGTACAAATTTCCTTCCTTCAGTGAAAAAAGTAATAAGAAAAATTTGTACTAACTTAGTGAAAAAATGTTAAAAGTTCTCTGATAAATCCATAATGGAAAAATTAAAGTTTCGTAAATAAACATTAGTCGGTGAAACTGATGTGCAGCATCTGAGCTGCTCATACGATTCACACAATAAAAGCTCCAAACCCGCCTTGAGCTTTTTATTGATAGTGTAGTTAAAGGAATATGGTCCAATGAAAAAGTATTCACACCACTGGAGCTTTTAAAAAATACATTTCCTAAATACAACCAAGATCATTTGATTGTATTTCAGTAGGATTTTATTTTGCAGGAGAACATAAAGAAGCACAAAATGTGCTCATCCAAGACGTTCACCTCTGTTTGGTTCAATCACAATGAGAACACACAGCAGGGAGACCAAGCTAACAGACAAAGGAGCATTTATGGAGAAACTTGGAGCAGAACAAGTTTAGAAAAGAATTTCCTAAATATCGATGAGCTTACGGAGCTCTGCTCAACCAGCCATCAGCAAAAAAGAAACGAGTATGACTCAGACTCAGCCGTCCACCTGACTGACAAACCAGGGAGGGAAAATGAATAAAAGGAACAACCTTACTGGTCCTCTACATCCCAGAAGGCATGTCGGAGGCAGCAAAGCAGGTGGAAGAAGGTGACCTACATGCAAATCCCTGCATGTGCCTCCCTAAACACAAAGCCTACTGTAACATGTGGTGATGTCAGCGTCACGCTTCAGGGATCCTCCTCCCCACCTTCTCCCTGACCTTTCTGCTTTGTTTCTGGGTCTCTACACTATTGAGAAAAGGGCTGCAGATTTATTCACTAATTCATTTGTTGATAATTTTTCAGTTGAATTGATGAATAATCAGATAACAAACAGTGTTTATAGTATTCATGGTTCATTGCAGATTATTTCCAAAATCGATCAATCATGAATATTTTCTTGGATGCACTGAATTCTTTTTAGTTTTAATGATGGAAAGCAAATATTAAAGGAAACAAAGCGAGTTTTTCAGGAACGCAGTGACGGTGCAGGAAGTTTGGGATTCTTCCATCAGTTGCTTCCGGTTGTTTTTCATGTGTGCTTGGCCTCAGCTGAAAAATATCTCCCATAAAACAGTTTCACATGCATCCAAATTAAACATCTCCTGACTGTTGAACTAAATGAATTAAACGTAGAAGCAAGGCCTGTTGGAAGAGCTCCTAAATTAAAGTTGGCTTTACAGAGAGCGCTGCCTGAGACTACCTGGACACGCTCATCTTAATCTGCTCTATTTTCATGCACCAGCAGCAACTTGATTAGAGAATTCAGACAAGGCTCTTGGTAGGAGAGAACAAGCTGTTTAATTGACTCACGGTTGTTGTGTAGACAGCCTCAGGATCGTCCTCTATCACCCTTGACAGGCCGAAGTCTGAGACTTTACATACGAGATTGCTGTTGACGAGGATGTTCCGTGCAGCCAGGTCTCGGTGGACGTAGCCCATATCAGCCAGATATCTCATTCCTGCTGCTATGCCCCGCAGCATCCCCACCAACTGGATGACTGTGAACTGACCGTCGTGTTTCTGCAGAGCACAGAAAAACACAGACAGGTCAGCCATCTTCAATGACCAGAGGAAGGGGGATTTAGGTTGCAAGGCTGCAGCAGCTTTCGTTAGAAGATTTATGATATTCACGCAGAGCAAAGACTCCCCCCCGCAGACTCCCTGCTCTCTGGGACACAAGGAGAAATGTAGAGAAAAGTTGGGAAAGATGCTGCTACTTCGGAGGTGATACTAACCCTGAGGAAAGCATCTAATGAGCCGTTCTCCATGTACTCGATGACAATCATGACCGGTTTTCCTGAAAGATGAAAAAAAAACAAAGAGCAGATGATTAATGAATATCTAATTTGAATTTGGCTTTCTTAATACCTCACAAAACAAGGACTGAACCAGAACTGATTCCGAGTTATTTATAGCTATGTTTCATTTGCTTTTAATTAGAGGTTCCCATCTGTTCCTTTTATTAGTCTCTAAATGAGAAAATGTTTAAGAGAGAGCAGCTTATTTAACCAGATGTACACCCCTGATCAAAATCTACGACTCAGCAAGTTATTAAAAAACTCCCTTCAAACTCTAACTTGTTTTTTTAAGATGAACAAAACTTTACAGGGTCTGTATCATGAAAAACACACTTTTATTAGCTTTAAGATGTGTTCTAATACTATTCCTTCATATGAATCATTGTGATTGGTTCATGTAAATACAATCATTTCCACTTAAAGGGGACCCAGTGGCTTTTTTTTATTTTTTTCTGCACTAGTAGGCATTTTTCAGACAGTAGGCTGACAGGAAAGGGGGGGGGGGAGACATGCGGGAAAGGACCACAAGCCGGATTTGAACCCGGGTCGTCCAGGTTAAGGAAGAGGCCAGAAGTGGTGCTATAAGATGCTGCAGCAGCTCTACGTGTCTTTCTTCTAGTTTGTAAGAGAACAACTAATATTTAACTTTCAAAGGCAAAAGACTTTGGAAGGCCTTTAAGATGGAAAAACCCAACAAGGAAAACTGCGTGTATAAAAAAAGACTCCATAAGGAGATGATGTTGATCCATTCAGAAAGCTGTTGATGATTGATTAATGCTTAGTAGTGAGAGGTTTCCTGAGGCTGAAAGGAACCCAGAGATGATGGGTCTGGACCTGATGTCTACTAGTGTGGACCCTCTCTCCCATCTTCCAGAACCAGTACGTTCATCCTTTACCAAATAAACGCTGTAAACTACAGTGTTCTGGTGAAAGACGAGGATCCTCTGTTAGCAGGGGTGTCTCCACATCACCAGATGGTGGTTGGAGGCCGTTTAATCTGAAGCTCCTTTGCTGCCCTCAGATGGAAATCAGTGGTGTGATCTCGCTGTCACGTCTTAAGCCATCAGGACCTGGAATTTTTCTCTCAGTGAGTAAATAAAACATCTTCCACCCTTTAATCTTTGCCGCTCCCTTACACAAACTCCAAATAAACAAGTTTATAGCCTTTGAAGCAGAGCTTTTTTATGCTCTCTCGAACATGCCGTCTCATGGTTACTGGTTACCAGGCTGCACCAGAAAAGGCCTTCATTTGTGTTTTCACAGACAGCCCAAAACAAACAGCATTCTTTGAGGTCAAAAGAATTTTGCTTTTTGTCCCATTTCCTCCCTCAGATCTTTGGAAAATTTAAAACATTTCTGCATCCTGCTGCAGCATCTTAACAATCCTGCCATGTTGACAGGAAGTCTGTTTCCCTCTACCATCGGGGGGGGCCACGACACTGAGACTCCCTAACACAGAACATGACATTTGAAGGCTGGTTTGAAACTTTCCATCAGCTGGTGATCCAGTTTGGGTTTAAATTGAATCTTTAATCAGTTTTTCTTCACTGTTTGTTTTCTCTCTTACTCGTGTTTTTATGTATTTACATCCTGATTTTGACATTAAATCCACCAAATCTTATTACTAATCAGAGAGCTACACATTTTTTGTTTCTGTGTTGACATGAAGGAAGGCTAAAGCTACGATTCCCACCTCTGGTCACCACCCCCTCCAGGTGGACCACATTGGGATGATCAAACTGTCCCATGATGCTGGCCTCGCACAGGAAATCTCGCCTCTGCTTCTCGGTGTAGCCCACTTTCAGCGTCTTTATGGCGACCGACACGTCCCGCTTCCCGGGCAGCTTCAGTCGACCGCTGCACACCTCCCCGAACTCTCCTGCGAGGGTTGAAATCAGTCACGAGTGAAGGGACCCCGTAGGTTTAAAAAGGAGAGAAAAACCTCATTCGCTTCACAATGACAAATTTATTAGTGTATTTTGAGATAAAGCAGCTGTGTAGTGCTGGAATACAAATTGCAGTACGACACCTTGTAACACCCGGGGGAGAGTAACCAAGACCTATAATAAGACATGCTAGAGATGCATAGATACTGTCATTGACCGCCTCGCTAAAACCCATGTGGCAGCAATTTTTCACCTGCGGTTATCTTCATGACTTCCTCTGCCAGATGCAGACCACACATTAATTGCAATGAACTTTTCCCCCTCCTTGCAATTGCTCTATCAATATAAGATGCATGAAGCTGTGTCCCCTATTCAAGGTGTAAATATTTGCCTGTCAGCATGATGTATGAGAGAAGGTAGCGACTAAACAGGAAGAGCTGAGGATGGGCTCACCTGCTCCAATAACACGCTCGATTTTTATGCAGGAGGCATCCAACTCCTTGGCAAATTGATGGACAGCCCTGTTTGGGTCCTCGTAGGTTTCGGGGTCAATGTAGGTTTTGGTGCCTGGAAATTTAACTGTAGAAAGGTAAGAGGATTACTGTTATGATTAAATATGCACACCGTGCAGCGGTGGGCATTTGACAGGCAAACGATTACTGAGGCCAGGGATTCAGAGGGAGCAGCTGAACCGTCGGCTGCTGGTGTCAAACGGACTTTACGCTCCTGAAACCTCTGTGCTAAGTGAGAAACAAAGATTGAAGTAACCAGTGGCCTGGGCTTTTTATCGGGCAGTCGGTTACTGTTCAACCTGTGCAACATGTTGGAAAATACTTCAACATTCAAAGGAATGAGTGAGAAAAGATATTTATTACAACAATGATTTTAGATATTTCAACAGCTCTTATATTCCTCAGCCTTGAAATAAGTTCTGCAGTCGGATTCCCTTTGTTTCATTTCCTTTTCTTGTCTTTTTGCTTTTTTTTCACCCTTAAAAGTTTCAGATCATCAGATCAGTTTAGCCAAAGTTTTTAATAACTTGGTTCTCCTCATAGACATGTTAACTTCTCATAGAAGCAGTGAAATGATGGCAACCCATCCTGATGCAGTGGGACCCCCGACATCCATGTCCTCACATTCAGATGCAGGAAAGACACAAATGAAGAAGGTGGGAAGAGCAGCTGTAGGGCGTAGCTCTGAATCATCTAATGACGTGTCCTTCCCTTTGAATGTAGACTGCAAGGTTAGCCTCGGCTACTGAACCATTACCCCACTGGGATCTTAAATAGGATTAAGGAAGAAAGTAAAATAGATGGATGGATTTTCACAAAGTCACACATGTTCCTGTGACTTCTAGCTGAGAAAAAGACCAATAAATATGAATAAAACAGTTCTGAAGACTTCCTGTTAGGGATCCTTTACATTAGAAGGACATCAGAATCCTGAGTATGAAGGACTTCCTGCTTCAATATCCCACTAACATTTTCCAATGCAAACCTTATGAGTTGTTGTCAAGCAGGAAAGATCAGACCTTCTTTCTTTGTCTTTATTTAAAATAAAATGTATGATGAGGAGAAATCATCTTTCAATGTGGCTCCTTATGAATGAGGCTAAAATAAGGTTTGACAATAAAGTCAAGCTGCAAAGAAAACAAGAGAATTAAGAAACCTCTATGGGAAGAGTTCATGAATATCCATGAGGGGGGAGTTGGAGGTGTGTGATGGAAAGGTCAGCAGTACAGTATTACTATTTAGCATAAAGGTTCAATTAACAAAGGAATTAGGATTTAATGCATAAAAAATCTCATCGGGGCTGATGGGCTTCAGATTGGACAAAAAACAAAACTGAAAGCCAATAAATCTAACATTAAAGCACTGCTACTATAAACAGAGCTGAAAAATCCCAAAAAGATCAGTGAGAGAGTTGAACGGTGGAAAGATACCCGGCCAACTGACTAGTGTAAACACAACAAATCCATTGTGCTCTGGGGAGAGGACGCTGGCAGCTGAGATTTCCCTCCACTTGCTCCCATAATTGCTTCGTCCATCCAAGATGTCAGTGGATCTGATAGTACACGTCTTATCACGACTTCCTCACTTGTACATGGCAGACAAATTGGGTCTATGTGTTGGATCTGGCTTCTGTCGCCCTGACAGCCACTCGTCATCCAGAGCTGCACACCAGATGCTTCCATTAAACGCTATCCACACAAGCTTTGTTTCTGTTTTCTCCTATTTTTTTTTTTGGGTGGGGGGGAGCAGGTGGGACTTTGAAGATGCTGAGCTGCATTTGTCAGATACTTAACGGCGGCCAGCCTGGGCTCAGCAGCATAGGCTTTACGCTTAGTGACACCCCTGACCCTCTGTTTCTAAATCAGCAGTTAGCCAACAGTGCGGATCATTATGGCTCCACTTGGAGAAGCTGTCTGCAACTGCATCTCCGGGGGCATCATTAGGGGTGGCGCACCCGTTAAAAACCTTCCATAGAGGACGACGTGCAGAAGACAAAACTCTGTCACTCTCTAAAAACCACCAGACCTTTATTTTTGAAGAAGCTTCCTTCACATCCCGGCCAACCTTTCCCTCCCTCACCGGCCGCGGCCACATCCCGCAGCAGAAGCTAGCTTGATAGATCCTGGCTGTGCCTCAAATGAAATGAGCTGGGATAATAGCCGTGCTGGGGGGTGCTAATGAGTTTTAATGCATTCTTCCTGCTTAGTCTGGAGCAGCGTGTGTATATACAAACTAAACATACATTTGTGTATTTTGGACAGATGAATACAAGCACTCACACTGGAAGTAGAGCTCCTCATCCCCCTCCTGATCGGCTTTGCTGTACCCGCAGTGCCTGTGTAAGGGAGGGGGGGAGAGAAAGAGAATGGCAGAATCAACAGGGAGAAATTAATATCCTAAATTGCAAGAATTTTAATTCCTCAACTAATGCTTTGTAAGACAAATCTGTTAAGACACCCAGCTGAGCTGTAGGAGCAGCAAAGCCAACAGCCTGGCTCAGGCAAAGCAGCTCAGCTCGCTAATAATGTCACATATCACACAACACATGGACTGGAAATGACAGTTTAACAGATCCACCAAGGACATGTTTTAATGTACAAAATTAAGAATGATATGAAGCAGCCAGGCCAAAGAAACCATGAACCACTGAGAGACGTCATCCACAGTGTGTCATCGCTGTCCCTTCGTCCTCATCCAACACTGTGTTTGCTTGGCCATTAAAAAAATGCCACCAAGCTGAAATCAGAGCAGAGGTTATGTTTGGCCTGGTTGTTCAGAATGATTGTTGAAGCTCAAGGACACTTTACAGTAACCATCCTTTATAAATGAGACCATTTATTAACAGATAACAGATTAATGACTGATAAACTGCATCTAAACCATTTATAAAAGGTAATTAGATCATCTTTTCCATGTTGGTTGATCTCTAACACTAACATCAGTGGACTTGAACCTAGCCTTTATTTTGAAGTTAACTTTTTAATAGGTGACCTATTATAAATAGTTTAGATGCAGTTTATAAATGAATCAAACATCAATAAACTATCTGGAAATCATTCATAAATGTTCTCTTTACCATTTATAAATGATGGTTTGGATGGTTGTTGTAAAGTGTAACCAGGTTACCTTACAGGGTGACAGATCCACAACAACAGAGCTTTTAGACAAACCTTGATGCATATTAAAACCTTTGAAGCCCACGAACTCACATAAGCAGACATTGTCCTCAAATTAAGATTGGTTTGTTTGTGTATGTAAAAAAAACTGAGTGCAATAAATATAAAATATTAGAAGCCATAGAATTGGTTCTTGGAGCGTCCCAAATCTCAGGATTTACCAACTGGAGAAGGAGGTTTAAAGTTTGGAGTCCAAATCCACACAACAAACCCTGTTTTGTCAATATGATCTAAAATCCTACAGTCTAAGACATTTTCAAATCTGAATAATAAGTATCTCACTGTTTTAAAATCATCTATTACACTTTATTTGATACTTTAGTGTCAAATAAAGAGCCACAAAAAACATCAAGGAGGATTTTCTGATGAATTTATAATGACAAGCAGGTTTGGCTGGAATTCTGTTCATGCAGCAGGATAATGACAATGGACTGAGTGGTTTGTGATGATGGAAAAAAATCAGCAGCATACTTCATCATGCCCTCTGTGTGTCACACACTCTCACACAGGAATGCGAGGCCAAAGCTCCCTCTGTGGAGTGGAGTCTTATAATGGCTCCACAAAAACAGCTCAAAAATTTGGTTGGAGGTCGGTGGGCGGTGGTGGGAGTGGAAAATGGTGCATCACAAGCCATTAGCGCGGCATGCCACAAGATGACGCGTGCACATGTGTGCGTGTGCCAAGGCTCCACGGTGGTGGAGGCTTGTGAGTGACAGAAAGGCTAATTGACAAGCGCAGACTCACAGGAGCGGAGAGTCAATGGGGCCCGCGAGAGCGTACCTTCTCCCGATGATGAAGCCGAACACCATGAACACCAGGATGATGGTCCCCGCCACGGCCACCACTGCTATGATGATGACGGGGTTCTGCTCACTGGAGACAATCGCAGCTGATGAGACACAAACATAAACAGCAGAGAGAGACAGAGAGGCTCAGTATGAACTTCACAAGACTGAAAACTGCAGGACAGACAGTAATTAAGTCCCAATGAACAGCATGCAGATTGATAAAAAGCCCCCCCCCCCCGATTATCTCCCCCTGGGACAAAACTAGAATAGGGGCTTTTCTATTTTAGTCGTCCTTATACACATGGCTCTGCTGTTTCAGAAAGTGGGCTTAATAGTCCCAGACGGCGACGGAGATGCCCTTCATCTCAAACAAAGGCGTATTCAGGTTGAACTGTTTCCTATTCAGAACTCTCATAGCTCTCAGACTGTTTGCACTGACAAACTGCTGATAGCTCCAAAGAACAGCTTGAAGCAGCTTCATATACAGTCCGTGGAACCGGCGTATGAGGGGGAAGTTCATGCATTTTAAATCAAGTGTATCTGAAGGAAAAATAGTGACGGAGAGAAGCATGCCAATATTTCATCAGCTGTTCGTATTTGGAAGCAATGGGGGGGGGGGTCTCCACTGTTGAATTACACACCTGAGGGTTTCCATCTTCAGGCTGTCACACTGAAGGCTGCAGCTTTGTGAGCTGGTCATGGATGCATTCGTTGGATTGCAACTTCCTACTCACGCTACTCTGGTGAATTTTTCTTTATAATGGACAAAAGATTTCTGATGTTCTTAAAAGTCCTTGTTCATGAATTTAAAAATCACTGTGATAAACTGAAGACTTTGTGTTTGCTGCTGTTGAAGTGATGCTAATGCTAACACAAGGTGCCAATGATGCATCGAGTTGTTTTTCAGATTGAGAGCAAAAACCTGATTTTTTTTCCTTTTGTTTTATTGCAGATATTTTCTTAATACCTTTTTGATTAAGAAGAAAAACCAAAAACCTACCAGTTACTAAAACTAGTTTCCCTTTGGGGTCAAATAGGTGGTTTTGAATTGCATTATATCCATTATTTTAGAAAAAGATCACACAATGACCAAAGTCTTACTGAAATGTGCCTCTTCTGTTGTATCTGAAGTTGTGTTTGGAAGATCTAAGGCAGGTTTTTGATTTCCAGTCATTATAAAGGATAGAGAAAGCCCTTTTGGACATTTTAAAAAACAATCCTCTGCTCTCCCAGGTTGGTAAACCTGCAGAAAATCTTGACAAACATCTACTATAGTGTGCAGAAAAGACAGCCTGGCTCTGGGCTGCTTGCTTTGTCCAACTCATTGCCATTTCATCATTCAGTTTGCCCATTTTGTACCTGTCCAGAAACTATTTCATGATCATATTTCACATGTTGTCAGTTTTTTCTCTCTTGGTATTGAAGTATTTCTGAAGAATTGTAAAGATTACACATTGCCCCAGTCTAACATGATTTAATTTAATAGTGTTTTATTTTGCACCTTTTTTTCGTCCTTCTGATTATATTAGGTCATTCTGATGCATTTCCTGAGGCGCAGACTCATCACACTAACAATAACTTCTATAGACTGGAATTGAGACAGAACCAGCACCTTCACCTCAACAATAAACTGGACTGGAGTACCAGCACTAATGAACTTTGCAGGAAGGGTGAGGGAAAACTCTACCTGCTGAGGAGGCTGAGATCCTTCGGAGTGCAGGAGGTGACTGATGGCATCAGCCATCTTTAATGAGCGATTTCTACGAAGTCAATGACACAGTCCAAGAGAAAATCTCACAACAAGCCAGTCAACTGGGATAAAAAGCGTCATCAAAGTGTTTCTATGATTTAATTAAATTGTCTCTGTAAAATACCATGAGATGAAATGGTGCTGTTTAAAGAAAATGACCTGAAACAGAATTAGATGAGGTCGTTTTTTGGAGCAGCAGTTTATTCACTGAGAGGAAGATGATGGAAAAGCTCATGAGGAGCAACAGAGGAGTTAACAAAGGGACTTTGACAAAACTAACGTCGCTGTTAGACAACTTCTTCAGCCCAAAGCACGAAGATCCTGCAGTGAAAGATTGCTGCACCTAAAGGGGGATTAAGGATCGTTATCCGAGATCCTTCCTCCCAGCAGCTGTTAAACTTAGAGATGCACAAATTTTATGTTGTTTTTTATTTACCTTTATGCTGTTTTCAGGCAAACATATTTTATTGTGTTTTTCAGTAACACATTTCATTTGATCCAAGTATGATGTTTCAGAAAACTGTAAAGTACTTTTATCCTCTTGTAAACTTTTTTCCTTGTTTGCTGCTGCATCACCTGAACTTCCTCGCTGTGGTTCAATAAAGAGTTATTGTATCTTCTGTTAAAACTTAACACAATTAGATTATAAATGTGTTATGTTCTGAGTTTTAAAGGACACTGGGAAACAATTGTTGTGATCTAATAACCAGGGAAATACTCCAAGGATTCCTCAAGGACCTTCATTAGTAAAACAAGAATTGACTGGGGCATACGTAACATTAATTATCATGTTGGATGAGAACCTTTTGTTTATGGAAGCAAAATGCTGGTAGGAGTTTTAAACGAGTCGACCTCATAAGTATTTATTTATTAAAGATTTCATAATGCAAGACATTTGGATTCCCAACCCAAACACCTCAGAGGATCTTCCAATAACACGCAGGGCAAAGCTAATGTAACTGATTAGATTTAAATGACTATATCCTCCTGACACTACAGGAGCTTGTCCTTGTGCTTAGTGATTTTCCTGCAGCATGTTGTCAGCATAAAGTCAAAGCAATTTGTGTTTGCTTGGCTTCAAAGGAAATTATTTCCCTGGGTTACTGCAGCCAAAGCTGGGAACACACAACAGGTTCTGTTTATCTGGATGAGATGAAAATCTCGCATTCCTGAAAGATTCCCTACTTTAACATTAACGTCCAGAACTGAACCTTCATCTGTGATCAAAGTAGAAATATGTTCAACAGAAATGTGGCTAATTATGTGTCTAGCTGGAAGCTGGTGATACAACTCCTGAAACCAACCCTTGTATCGTTTCAGTAGGGAATGATGATAGAAAATACCACATCTACTAATAAACCATACCACTGGCTTCATCTTTTTTGGTTGTTATCTCCAGTCTGGGTCCAAAGGTTCCGTATCCTGCCTCTGTTAAGGCCCTAATCTGGAACACATAAGCCGTGTTCGGTTTCAGGTTGTTCACGGTAGCAGAGGTAGACTTGGACCTCACTGTGGAGTAGATCCTGTCCTTCTGATCCTGAAAAACACAAACACATAGATTTATGAACTTTGCACCAGTTACATTTTTGAAGGTATATTTAAAAAGTGGAAATCCTTACTTTGAACAAGCAAAGATGAATCAAGATAATGGATGTAATTATCTGCTCTTTGTGACTATTTCAGACGACAACAATCAAAATTCTCATATTAATATTCAAATGAGGCTTTCTTTAGAGACAGACAATTATATTGCAAGATTTAGTGTAATGCACATTTCCACAGCATTAATTCAATGGGAGACACACCACTTTACCCGCCTGACTACTCAGTCTTTTTTTTAAAAGCAATTAAAACTTTTGTTTTCCCATTCCAGTTCCTTCCACTTTTCATGTTCTCTGATTTTCTTTTTACTTTCTGCTTGGCAATTGCCAATTAAGTTTGCTGCAGTTACTTGAAACCAACTGCTTCCACAGTCCACCTCAAAAGGTTTACAGAAGCTAGAATGAGTTAAACTCCTACTATGAAGATTTTCCACCTGTGATGGACACTTTGGTTCAAACAACAGAGCCTGTGGCATGTTTTACTAAAGGTAAATCATAGAGCCCACAGACATAGATAAACCCTGCGTCATCGGGTAAGAGGCGTGCCGGCAGAGCGGCCATCTTAGGTCAGACCAATCTGCAGTCAGAAACAATACAAGTCAATGGAGGCTAACCTCACTGTATGACTTCAGAAACTCTTGATCCATTGGACTCTCAACTAATGTATAAATTGGCTGATTGAAAACATCAACGTTATACAGGCTATATGGGACCAACTGATTGATATGATCTTTAAATTTAACACATAATTCCGATTTTGTATTGAAAGTTAGAAAACTTATGAAGCTAGATCTCAGGATGCCCGACTTTTATTCCCCCTATGGGCACAAATAAAAGGAGACTATAAACCAAATCCTGTGGAAATTAACCTTCATCAGTAGGATTTTCTGACTGATCATCGCCATGTTTCACAGTTACTGTTTTTCAGGTGTCAACAGAAGAGGTGCGTAGCAGAGATCGAAGCAGAAAAAAGTACTGAAAACACCCTGATTTCTACAACTAGAAACATATATGATATATAGCTGTAAAAATATAGATATATGTATATTTAAATATCATACATAGATATAACTATATATATAACTCCATCTGTGTCATTACAATTCACTTCTAATGAAACTGCTGGTATCCAAAGCTGTAGAAAACCTCGCTCCTCCTTAAATGTCACACCTCCTGCACCTTCCCACCGTCTCCTGTTCCCTTCGGTGATCCTCCTCCATCCACCCCTCTGTGCCTTCAAACCATCACAGAACCACTGGGAGGTCAGCTGCTCTGCTTGCAATAGATCTTTACATCCACTAGTTTTAGAAATCCTTCTTTCTGTTATTTTAATGCATTTTAATTGTTTTTTTTATGTCACATGGTCATTTAGTGACATACAAGTAGCTTTTAAATCAAATTTATAAGATTAATTTTGCTTCTGCTAGCTTGAACAGGTAACAAGAATAATAGTTTAGCATAGAAATCCTTTTAAAAGGAACATTAAAGCGGAAAAGCTATGCTGATTATTAACATTGTTGGAAATCATGGATTTAGTACAATCTATGTAAAACTCTTTTGTTAGTGAACAGATTGTAACAATGAACTTGTACTGTAAACGTGTGAAGCTTATTCAGTAAGGCTAACAATCAAATGGAAGAGTTAGACATAGTAATAATCAACCAGAATGTAATAACAGTAATAAAGTGTTTTTGTTTTGCCAAGAATAATGTTGGGTCTTCGTCCCTTTTCTAGACTCCTCTCTAGAAACTGCTTTATCATTTTATTCTAGTGTAATGTGTGTTTATGGCATGCACTAAAACTGTTTGCCAATCATTGTCTGGTGAGTTGGTGGAGTTCAATGCCGTTTATTAAAATCCTCACAGAGCGACATCCTAAAGCTCAGCGAGATCCTCTGGGACACCGTAGTGATGGGACAGAGCAGATGAGTGAGGAAGCTGTGATTTAAGAGAAGATATTATCATGTTTGCTTTTCATATTATGTAAAATGATATAAAAGGAAATCTAACAGTTGTTTTACACTCAATGTAATACATGAACTGCTCAGACCCATTTGACCTTAAATTATCCAACTATTTATTATCTATTATCTACTAACCCTTCACAATTTTTTTAAATGTTATATAATTGACAGTCGATCAGTCACACATAGAAAAAGAGATGTTATTTTTCATGATTTATATTGAAAAAGGCAGGAATGATTATAGTTGGGAGGGAAGGTGATATATTCATGTAGTAAAAACCTAACTGGTGTTTTTCATAAACCAGGGAAAAAAAGTAAAATAAAAATAAGTTATAAATAAAAAACCTTTAAAGTTTAATAATAATTTTTCAGATGATTATGTTCATTTGGAAAACAACATTTTTCTACCTCTTAAGAACTAATGGAGTAAAATGTACTTAAAATAAGTCTATTGGCATTTGATTTGATTATGGAAGTAAAATGATCCGTCAACAGATACGATCTTGGTTCTTAAAAAAACAAACGTTTTTGTTTCTTTTTCAATGTGCAGTTCATGTAATTATCTTGTTTTAGGGGTTAAAATGCTCATTAAATTGAAGGAGGATGTTTATCTGCTCAAATTAAGGGGAGAAACATAAACTTTTTAGTCATTTCAGCTCAGCATTGTGACAATGGGCTTCATTCCAAACAGATAAACTGTACTTTAAACCACAAAACTTTGAATGAAGACAAAGTTTTTCCAATTTTTTTACATGACAGTATAATAACATGTCTGTGTTTTTGATTCTTAGCAGGCTTTATGAATCCCTCAGCACGTCAATTTCTGTCTAAAGTCATCCTCCATGAGATCCAGTCCACCCTACAGACCTAAATAAGTTAGATCAAATTCCTTTGTCAAAGCTGCATGTATGGTGTACTTTGTTGTTGAGTTCTGAGCGTCTCTGCCCAGAAAAAGCCCAAATGGAATGCCACGGTCTGTTAGGGGTGTTGTCGTTGTTTCCAATTTTCTACTTTTACAGTTGGGCAGAGCTCGACCACAGTACGTGACACGGGAGACTGATTCGTCAGAGTGTGTGAGAGCCTGTGGCCGGCAGGACTGGCATCACAGCTCTGCTTCCCTGCCTTTGATTTGCTGGGTGAAATTCGCTCCATTAAACCTGGTTGTAAAAAGCTGATGTGTTCAGACTTGAAACACAGGCAGCCAGAGCTATAATCTATGTGGAAGGTAAAGCTGGATGGCTATAACAGACTGCTAATTCTGGCGCTGCTGCAGCTGAGGATGGGGAGTGTGTGTGTGTGTTGGTTTGCTATCGCATGTGTGGAGGTGCTTGAGGAGGACAACAGCCTGATTAAAATCATATCTCAGTCATTACTGCAATTATAAGACAAAGACGGAACTCGCATGCAGACAAAATCCAAAATGAACCAGATGAGAAGAACTGATGTGAAGCTGAGATAAGGAAGGAAAAAAGAGAAAATAAAACAGCTTTTCAAAAAGAGAAAAGCACATTCAAATGTGCTGCACACTCACTTTTTCATAGTACTTGATTTGATACTCGGTGATGACGCCGTTGGGTTGCTGCGGCTCCTGCCAGGAGAGCTGGACGCTGCGCTGCTGCACCTTCTCCTTGATGACCTCGCTGACCTGGGACGGAGCTGTTTAAAGAGGAACATGTCAATAAGCGGAGAGCAAACCCCCTCAGCACACACACCAATCAGCCCCACAGAAGCCTTTTATCAACACTCAGCGGCCTGCAGAGAGCCAATGAATATTCAGGGACGATACCTCCAAAATGTTTACACCCCTGTGGTCCACATTTCAATTAGAGAGCAAACCTTCCTCTAGCCGACGGAAAATTGCAACATGTAAATCCTGAATGACAAAATGACTTTTGATGAATCCCAGCGACGCAGAGAACAAGTAGCCACTTGTTTTGGCCGTACCTCGAACATTGCAACACCCGTCTCATGTACACCAATTACCAATGGCTCTTTGAATGGCTCACTGAAGTGTCTTCCTGTCTGGATAAAGAAGTCTTTTACTCTTGCTAACTAGGCAGATATATAGTTGTAGTTTTTGTTTGACGAACATAAATAAACTGAAAAGCTCTAAGCTCAGACAGAGCTAAAACCTACATTCTACCACATTATGCATGATGGTTCTACAGCATCAGCATCTACTATTACCATTGTTCCAATGCTGTTTTCTCTGTACTCTGACATATATGACCACCTAACATGGCTTCTAAACTACTGTTTGACCTGTCTCCATCACTTAAAAAACGTGGCTCCTGTACAAATTCCCAGTAAGATAAAACTCTAACATTAAGCATTTTTTGCTGGAAATACTTTTTCTGTAGTCGGCACAGACTGTCCTGGTGAACAAAAGGCTGTTAAGCCTCGAGAGATTCTTTTCTTTAAGATGCAAAAGTTACCTGTTCTACTACTGAGCTGTTCATAAATCACATATATCCTCCTCCACCTTTACAGTACATCATTATCATCGTTATCCTGGTAATAATCATCATCAATTTACAACCCATTCCTAAAGAATCCTGGGGCGGGGGGGGGGACACACGTGCCTTTTGGATTATTAAACATTAACCTGAGGAGCAGAAAAAACAACTTACTGCAAGTTTTAATTCCAATTTGCTAAGAACTTAAATGTAATGTAAAAAACTTAGCATAATGTCAATACTGCAGGTATTGGGAATTTCTACTGTTTTTCAACATTCAACTAACATAATATAATATAATAGACAGAAAAGGAACAGCTATCTAACGGTGCATTCAGCTAGCATGATGTTACGTTTATGTAAATGAGAAAATATTTCAGGGAAAACTAAGAAATCTCCTGATTTCACATGTAAAGTAATACAGCCTGAAAAACAAAGCAGCTTTTCTTAATCAGTCTGGAATCAGTGTGTTTGGTATCAACTTGGTCCCAAACTCTAAATATAGCTCTCTGTATAAATCTGTCTGAAAACAGAGGCCATTTTAAATAGAGGTAGACCCATACATCAGCCAGGCGATATCTTTGGCTGAATTGTTTAGCAGCTCATATTGTGAATTAGTTGTATGTAAGTTATATATTAATCGGTATCAGCCTTGAAATAACCTGCATGAGCAGATCTTTAGTTTCTAAAAATTTGTACTTGTTATCTTGCTTTGATTTAATAAGTCTATTTTTTTCTTTTAAACAACAGATTGTTTAAGGAACTTAAGTAGGATGATCTAAACAGACAAAAATAATAATTTGGGACGACAAGGATGCTTTAGGGGGACAAAAATGAGGCGTGGTTTTAAATATTAAAATCATTTACAAGTTTTGCTTTGTTTTAAGGTCCGTATGTGCAGGTTGGTCATGAAGTAACTCTGCTCTGTATTTTGACTGACAGCTGGTCAATAACTGCAGCTGTGCTTTAGTTACTGTTAAGAAAATAACTGGAATTTTCTTTTTTGACCTTTTGGAATTGAATTTGACCCATTCAAATATGGAACATTGTTTCGGTTTGTAGGACAGAAGTGAAAATTGTGGTCCAATCTCTCAGAAATGGGACATCTGGGTACTGCGAACTCAAGACTCCTTTAGAAACAGACTTAAAGTGGCATCAGAACGCTTCCATCTACAGAATAGCATTAAGTTGAATGTGAACAGTGGCTAACAGTTAGCAGCTAATAGTTAGCGGGTGGCAGCAATAAACCCTTTTATATTTTTGTGGCATTCTTCTAAGTTTATTAAATGTTAAATGTTTTCAGATAACCCAACCCGCTACCAGTAAACTGCACTTACTGCTTGATGTCTCACTTCATTAGAGATTCAAACATGAATAATAAAGCAGGTAATAATGACTCATACTTTTTACCGAGTCATGTTGTCAGCATCAAGCTTTAAGACTCAGACTTTAATTTGCAGAGTGATACTGTGTCATGCAGGCAGCAAGACATCTTGTGCAACTAATTTATGCAATTTCATGTTATGAAATCTTTCAGTCTAAACATGAGTGTATCATTAGAGCCGACAAGTGAACCTCCCTCTTCCTCATGTGTTGAAGAGCTTGTGTCATGTTCAGTGATCCAGTGGGAGTGGACCTCTGTAGCCTTAATACAGCCTGACCTCAGATTGTTCTAAGATGACCTGCTACTAATGACTCCGGCTGGATTAAAACCTCATTAGGTCTCATCGGCATTCCTGACAGTAATGGCAGCGACAGCGCTCACCCAAGACCTTGGAAAAAAAAAACTGCTGTTGTGACATGTCCCCTCATAATCCACCCAAAACACAAGAACAATGTGTCCTTTCTCCACCAAGTTAGATGGTCAGAGTGACGATTAAGTTTTCCCTCCCCAGACACAACAAGCCTTTAGTTCAGCTTTTGGCTGCAACCACCCACAACTGTCCTCTCAACTGTTTACCAACCTTACTCTGCTTTGTCTTTATAAGGATGTGATAATTAAACTTTGTTTTTTCCCCTCAATTAGATTAATTTATCTTCTATTAATATATACATATATAGAACTGTGGATTAACCTGAATATATAAAGCATACTGAGATAATTAAAAAGAAAAGTTGTTTTTTTTAAGAATCCTTTTCCACCTACTTTGGTTTTATACAAAATTCTTCCTGTTAAATTATGACATCCTAATGGCTTATAATATTTGAATCCATGTTTTACTCCATTTCATAGTGAACTTGAATATTTTCGTTGTTTATCGTAAAAAGACCATCTGACCAGAGGTATTTTGAGACGCATGCCAACAAAAAGTAAAAGGAAGCTAATTTCCCCAGAAGAAGTGTGGAAAGAAAAATAAAAAATCCAAGATCAAGTGTGAAAAAGCACATTGGTTGTCAAAAGTGATAAGATACAAGAACCTCCAGAATACAATCTGATCGCTGGTGTTTACTGAAGCAATACCTAAAGCTGTGGAGGCTGCTAAGTTGATTGATGAGTGAATAAGTACTGCCAGCAGATGGCGACAGTGTACACCAGTGTTTATGTCTGCTGATCGCTTCCAGGATTACGTAAACACTATCAGGATGAAGTCAGAGTATGTGATTTTAAAATCTCATTAAAACAACAACAAAAAAATCTGAGATCTGTTAAGAGCTAATTATATTAGGGTTTAATTTAATGTTCATCGGTTTTAATTTGCTCTAAAAAAATAAAAGGTTTTTTTTTTTTTTGGTCTTTCCCAGATGGTTCTATTAACACTCTATAATATAAGATACAATAGCTACACTGGTAGTGAGCAGGAAGATGAAACCTTTTAGAAGTGAAGCCTTAATCCTGCAGCAGAAATCCCAATGACAGAGTCCAGCTTCAACTTCTTCTCAGACCTCAGCTGGTATCAGAGAGCAGAGGCCCTCAGTTTCTGTACAGGTCATGAGATCAATGTCAGCAGAAATGGTTTTCAACAAAAACTGCAGTCATTTTCCTTTTTTCTCCAGCTTTAAAATAAAGACCACAGCTGAGGCTTGACTCCTCTGGTGTTCTGACTTCGTCAGGAAGCAGTCAGGCAGAACCAAGTAACAGCATTTAATGACTGACTTGATATCATGGAGACCAGGCAGTCAGCCACTCTAACACTTTTTAGCCCACCTGTGGGACTCGGCGCAGTGGAAAATTGTATAATTGTTATGCTGATCTTAAAGAGACTGTTTGGGAAGGCATTTGTGCATTCATTTTGCAATATTAGAAAACGTGTTAGTGACCCTGAAACACCTTCTGCTGTAAAGCTAACTGATCCAGAAGCCAATTCTCACCGTGCTTTGAATTTGAATACCTCGTGAATATATTAGACAGTGCATTTTTAATATTCCCTGCTTTCACTCAGCTGGCTGATTTTAACACTGAGGCAAAAGGCAGAACGGACATAGTTCATTACATGACTGTCTCTGTCTGCCTCTGTTCTCGCCTCATCAACCATGCAGCCATACAAACTCATGTATTCATTTGCGTCTGTTTTTTAAAGATATGCTTGTAGATCCTAAACGCCTGAGGCTCCATCTATTTTTAAGCGCAGTGGATTGTTGGCGTTTAGTGACTTTTTCTTCACACAGTTTTAATTTGAAAAGGCCGTATCCTCGAGAGAAAATCCTCCAAATTAAATCTTTTTCATTAAAAAAAAAAGGCCCAGAAATAAACGTTGTCCACATCTACCTTAGAAAAGTGGAGCACAACTCTAAGTGGAGAATAATGGGTTAGACACATGAATAAGAGACTTTTCATCATGTTACTCTCATAAAGATTTTCTTCTTTTTCCAGGACTGGAGGTTAACATATTCAGGATCCAGATTTCCCAGCTGGCTCTGCTTTCCATCCTATCAAATATTTCTCACACTCACAGCTATTGTTGCATTTACAGTGCGGTCTATCCCCTTTCACTGCTGCATAGCTATATATTTACTGTTAGAGTAAGCCTAGTTATGAGACTGAATGCTTTTAAAACGTCATCTACAGATGCCAGGGAACAAAGGACTAGTGACAGTTCGCTCCCTGGCTGGGCTGACACTAACAAAAAATGACATGATGGAGATTAGCTCTGCTTTGTTTGGCGACTCCCACAACACAGCGGAAAGCGATTGCTGTTAAATGTCGGCGGCTGAATGGAGAGGGGCATTTAAGAACTGCTCCCTCAAGAATTTCTAAAAGGAAATCAAAGATTGTTGCTGTTGATGAGAATAATTGTTCTTGAAAGGGAAACTAAAACTAAGTTGGTTCCTTCTTACTGGAGCTTGTTTTCATACACAGGAAGAGCTTCATCAGATTCTGCTGTAAGGAAGGTTGATAATGAAACCATGTGGTAAAAGATTTAGTGACATTTTCATTTCAATATCTTTCCTTGCATAATTAAGACCTTGTTTTGCTGTTAACCTTGAACTTTCCACCATATTAAGAGCCTCAAATTAAATGCTGTTTGCTTTATGCTTTCATGCTGTATTTATGTTTGTCTTAATTTAAGGAGTTTGTTTTGTTTTTAAGTATGGACAGAGTTGTCCAATAAAAGCAGTAGTTTTAGGTTTTTGAATGTAAGAACTGGCTAAGCCTTCACTGTTAATGCTGCTACCATTCATGTTTCATTTGTTCAATTACGGATCTGTTTACCCTGTGTTCTTTGAGTGAAAGCAGGCATTATTTTCCTAAAAGTCAAACATTTTATCTCTTCTCTGGTTCTTGTGACCTGCTGTCAGGATTCCTCTTATCTCCTCAGCTTTTGTTTTGGTCCTGAATCCTCAGAACCGGTACCACCACGTTTCCATATCAGTCTGTTTAATTTCAGGAAAAAGGAAGGAATGTAAATATCTCTGCTTTGCAGATTTACTAAATAAATATTTATGCATGCATTTAACATCAGTGACATTATATAGAGTAAACTCAAATAAAGTACGTATATTTCGCCATGTTTTAACATGAACTGTAAAGTAAATATTCTTCTTTCTAAAGCACTTCAAGAGTAAAAGGAGGATTCTTTATAGGATAATCTTCTTTACATTTTAAAAACAACACAAGCATTTTGCTGCGTTCCTCGTGGTAGCTAATTGTTCGAGTCCACTCTCACTGGGAATTTTGTGCAGATGAAGTGTACAGGTGCACTTCTCGTTTATCTGACTTTGGCAGCCAGCCAGTCTGAAACTACCTTTTCTTCGCCCAGAGGATAGTCATGATGCTGCTTCTCTCCTTGTATTCACAAAAAAAAATCCTCTGCCTCCCTCCTGGTTCTATCATTTTTTCTTATCCCCAATTTACACTGCATCCGCTCCACTTCTAAATTTGCAGCAAATAAGCAACAGACACATTATAATCAATAACAGTATTTAAACTGCCCGGTGGCAACGAGTGGGAGGCCAGCTGGAAGAATCTGACTTCCCTTTTTGTGTCACAGTAATCAAATGCGGTGTTCCCCAAGGGTCGATCTTAGGTCCCCTCCTATTTCACATCTATGTGCTCCCCCTAACTCATATTATACAGTATACAACATAACTTATTGCAATTATTCAGATGACACACAGCTGTCTTACATTAAAGCACTAATGTCACAGCAAGAGACATCATCTGTAGCAGAACTGAACATACAGTGGTGTCTTCACAGGTCGGCTTAAACAGTGGATCGGACAGCTGCAGTTGATCCAGAACACTGCTGCTTGCATCCTTACTAAATCTAAGAAAGTAGAGAAAATTTGTCCAGTTCACCTGCTCTCTGTATTTCAAACTGTATCATTCTATTCAATTTGTATATTTGTCTTATTATTTAAATTATTCTTTTTTAATCCCTTCAATTATTCATGTGCTTTGATTAGTTAATTACCTTTATGTTTATGTTTGCCTATTATGTTTCTTTTCTCACATAATGCTCATTGAATTGTTTTTCCACTGAAATGTGCTACGTACATCAATAACCTTGGTGTTTCTTGCCAGTGTTAGATCGTCTTATTTGTTAATAAAAAGACTTATCCAATGCAGATGCTTCCTCTTTTTTCCTTTTTTCTTTTATCCAAACATCTAACCCTTCGTTCTATTGGACAAAACTGGTTGATCTCCTGAGCTTAAATACCATCTATGTGGATAATAGTTTAGATTTAGGACATTGTTTTTGTCATGCAATCCTTACTTTTATCATGTAATGTCTAACATTTCTCTAAGTTCCCAGCACAGAGTGATAAATAAAGGAACAGTGGAAAAAAAATACAACTTAGTTGTAATTCTTGTAACTTGTTGTAAATGATGTGCCCAGCATCTGCAAGGCCACACGTTTTGCCAACCTGTACCTTCATCAAAAGAGTCATTCTCTACTTTTAAGTGATTATTTATCTTTCTGTCATTTGGTCCTGAAAATCCCAAACTTCACAAATATGTCCTTTCTTTCAAGGTAAAACATACAATTAAGTCCACAAAGTCCTTCTCTGAAATGTGAGTGACGAGACATCAGTGAAAGTGCAGGCTGTTTACCCACCGATGGCTGACAATACGTTATCCGGGGAATTTTTCAACCCCAGTGAATCCTTTTCACCGTGAACACTTCAGGCAGAAGAGTACAAACTACCCTTGAACCGACAGCGTTTGAAAATAGTTTTAAAGCGTCCGGCAGAGGACAGACTATTCCCTGCATAACAATGCCGGTCAAGGCGGGGACACCTTTTGTGACCATGCGGGGGGGTCAAAGGCGACTCTGTTTGAAAGCAATTAGCCAGGACTGATTTGAAGGAGGACCAGACAGGGTCTTTCATGTTCTATAGTGCTGACAGCTCCAGAGGTGATGGGATGATTATTAATATATTTCTGATGCCTTCACTGCTGACAGCTCAACACAGACATATCATACCCCCCCACCCGCACATTATTCTACATTTTAAGGACTAACCAATGAGCAATAGCCAATAAAATCTGTGGTTTCAAACGCAGCTCAGTTCTGATAGAAATGTGCAAAGCTGTGATTTGATTAGGCCACAGATGTACAGATATCCAGTCCTGACTAAACTCAGCTTGGTAGACCGCGACCGGTGACCAGGGTGGAGTTTACAACAGCAAAGTGTTTAAAAAGCAAGTAGGATGAAACTGGAAAATGTTAAAGGTACCATTAAAAGTTAGAATAGTCGTTTAGGAGGCACATTAACGAAAGAGGGCAAGACTGGCAGCAAAGAATAGCAAAGATAAGGATGTGTTGGAGATTAAACTTAGCATTACATTCCTTATGACTCACAAAAGGTGAATACGATGTTAGAAATGCTAACTGGGAATCACTTTGATTCAGCAGTTTTGAGCTTTGACTACATTATAATGCTGCATCATCATTCAAATCATGCCCAAAGTGGTAGTTAGCTTGAAAGGGCTTGAATGTAATATTAGCACTGATAAAGTGTCATGATACAAAATGTCAGAATTTAAAATATTTTAAATGAAAAAAACCCACAAAACTCTAGAAACGAACAAATATTTTAGCATATTTTACTTTTTTTGTCAAATTGAATCCATCAACACACAACATAAACTGATGAATTTATTGCAGAGATTGTGTTTTGATGCGTGATTTTATTCAATAACTAATTATTTTGATCATTTACCACCAATGAGTAATTTTAGTTGAATGATTAATATTTTTAACACATTTTTTGCTACATCTTACTTTTTGTTGTCCCACATGAGTCTAATTTGAAAGATTCAGCCTTACTCTTTGTCTTGGAGGGTCTCAGAAAAACCGGCCTTGATTCCTACTGTAGGTTATTTGTACTAAAATAAGTTCTGTTTCTTTCCCTTCTTCCTTTTTTGTTTCTTGTTTGAGTCACGAACACCTAACAGCTTAAGTATACCCTTGTACAATACTGTGAAGGCAGAAATCAGAAACTCAGTGGAAGGTCAGTGGGGGGAAATTGCATTCATACTACACTGCCGTCCACAAACGGCACACTGTGCATGATTGCCCCTCCAATGCTGCCTGACAGGGAGTTCATTTTAACCCTCGGTGGTATTCCAGTCCACTTGCTGCCTTGTAAATATCAAAATGCCATTCAGCAGTGTAACAGATGCAGAAACCACCGGTCAGCTGTGTTACGTAATTGTGAAAACCAGCAGGGACACCGTTTACTGAAGAAGCACTCAGCCTTCCTGTGTCAGTGTCCAAATTAGGGAGCATGGCTGGCAACCTATCATCAGCAGCTCTTAGCACACTCCCTGATTTCCTCAGGTCAGCTAGAATTGTGTCTGCAATAGCCATATTTAGCTTCTCTCATGTCGAGCCATTTTGATGTTATTGTACCATGAGCTAGATTTACATAATTGTGTACCTGTAACTCTGAAATGATTGCTAAGCTCACCTGGAGCCACAGATGCTGACAGTAGAGTGTCTGACCAAGACATAGACGTGCAGCATATCCAACATTTTCTTTGACATCATAATTTTAAAAGAATCTGTGGATCCACCGTTTTTCATAACTGTCTCCTAAATAACCAGTGGAGCAAATATAAAAGGAAGCAATCAGTCGAGTTGTGAATCACACCCCAGAAAAAATCAGGACATGTGTTTGAAGGACATGGTAGTTAGCTGCAAAATGACACAAGACTCTCAATAAGCACAGATTATTCAAACAGCACATGTTCACCAGAGACCTGAAACCAAACATCGTCCCTAACATTTCTAGGGTGTAAAAAACAAACCACCGCAGGGATCAGAGGTTTGTAATGACGCCTTCTCCTATAAGGGACATTTCATTGGTTTGTTTCTGCAATCAGAATAATCAAGACAGCGTGAAACGATTGTCCCAGCAGAGCAGGACTCCAGTCAACAGAGTGGGATCCAGAGAAATGACATGAGGAGAAATCTCAGACGAGTAAATTCCTGAGTTTTGTTCATGAACTCCAATTTTTCTTCCATCTGAATGCATCTTAATCAGAGAAAATCCTCCCAATGTGCTGTCTGCATGATGTACAGCCTGATGGCCTCATTCTGAACGGCTACATTTCCTGCGATCTGCTGCTTGCTTCAGCCGGGCAACGTGATGAAGTCATCAAGATATGTCCAAGCCTAGTTTTATTGGGAGAGCCGTGTTCTAACCCCAGCTCAGCACACAGAGTCAGAGACGATATGCTGAGAAACAAACAAGCTAAGGCCAGACTAGGAACAAAAGCACCGGTACTTGTTAGTGTGCACATGCTTGGTTTGCTTATCCGCTGCCTGGCTGAGTTTCCAGCTCTAAGCAGCCTTTTCCAATCCGTGAGCCGGCTGAGCAGAGACACGCGTTTGCATATGCGCCAGCTTTTATCTTTTATCTTCATAAAAGAAAGACTGCAGAGCGAAATGACACCGAGCAGATTACGGCGAGAGCGCCGACCGCGGCGGATATTTACAGGAGCTGCTAAGCAGCCAAACGGCCTTCCACCTCTGTGCCTCCCTTAAATGTCAAAGCACAGCCTGAGGCGGCCTGCGCTTCAATCTGAAACCCTGATTGGACATCTGAGCTCCACGGGGGATTGACAAGTGAGATAATTTCACAAAATGCACAGCGCTCCAGACTGATGGCGCTCACCAGGTCAGAATCCTGAGGCAGCGTTATTATTTTGAGGTTACAACCCCTACAGTCGCACTTATCTGTGTTTCCCTGTTGAGGCAGCTGCTCTCATTCCCTTATCGTCACAAAAAAAAAAAATGTCCGTATTTGGTATCAAGCAAAAAGGAAATTTCAATGCAGTTTTTGCATCCTGTGGAGGACATTGGATTGCAGAGGGCTGCTATCATAAACATCTAGTTAATAGAGAAATCTGTCTGTCATCAGGAGGACCATCATATTAATCAGAACTCATATGCTCTTTAATCACAGTCCTGGACAGACTCCATCCCAGAGAAATCATCCAGGGCCCCTCCAGCAGCCTCTGTCATTTTGGACGGAGCTGTCTGCTCCAGCATACGGCTAACTGCCAGCAGATCCAGGCCATGCCTGCAGATCTTTGAGACACCATACGGTTAAATCAGATCTGAGTCCAAGATGAGTCAGAGAAGCACTGGAAATGACCCCTCTAATGCTGCGGCGGACAGCTGTGGAAGAAGCAGAACGCACTCTCCTAGAAGCTGGCGAGGACTCTGCGTTTCCGTCAACAAGTGAGGCGCTGCCAGACGAGGTCACAACCAACGTGTTGGAAGTTCGGATGATTCCAGCGGCTGTTTGGGAATCTGAATTTGCAGACAGAAAACAATCCTCCTCACAGCGAGAGGGATGGAGCAGAAAGAGCAGAAAACGCTGCCTCATTCTGGGAGATCCCCTTCATCTGGGGAAAAGTAAAAACAAAGCGAGACGGCATCAGCAGCTGGTAAAAGCAGGCGACGCTTAGCCTCATCGCCTCCGTCAGCCGACCGGCACACGCTCACGCTGCGCAGCTGAGCTTCAAATCTGCAACAACCTCATCTAGGATTTAAAAGCTTTTTAGGTCCGATAGCAGGGGGGGGGGGGGATATGCTCCGAATATAAGACTCAAATATTGAAATGAATCACCTTATTTACATAAAAACAAGCTTGTTTCTAATCAGCAGCAGATGAAGCTGAAAGCTGTCATAAGATTTCAGGAGTTCCATGAAAATGAAGCTCTACGTTTAAACTGACCTCTTAGGTTTAGTTTTCTTAATTTCAAGGAAAAAAAGGTCAAAAGATTAATCCTCTTTACAATAACTCACACATTTTTCATACCCCTCATTCTTTTCTCCTAAAAACCTAGAAAAAAACACACCAACCTGAATTAAACACGCTTTAAAAATAACAAGATGTTCTGCTTTTCAAACAGACTTAGTCCTTTTTTTTAACAATAGTTTGAAAACCATGAGCCATGATTTTGCTTTACTTTAAAATCATGCCTGTTTTGGATTTTAACAACAAAACTCTGTAAAGATTATACAGTGGTTAAAAAAGTTTGGTGGCATTATTGATTTATTTATGGATCAAAGCTTCACTTTATGAGGTTTATAATGAGCAGCAACCAATGGGAGCAAATAACTGATTTCCAGTTGGACCAAAATTACCTGAACCTAAACGGAGATCAAAAGCAGCCATTAGGTAAACTATTTGGATTATTTTTTATCCATTAAAACATGAGGGGATTTGGTAAAAATAATTCAATAAAGCTACCTTTGTAATTGGAATCATGGATTCACAAAACCGGGGTCCAACAGGGGGCTCCCTAGTACTTTGTTACCCCTGGATCCTTGAACCTTAGAGGCTCTGCTGAGCAGAACTGATCAAAAAATAACTACAAATCTCATGTAATCTGTGTCTTTGTCCTCATTTTCAGCAGGTTAATAAAATTATCTGCCGATAAAATTTATTCTTTTTTCCCTTAAGATAAAAAACAAATATGATGGATAAATGTTTTTCTTTTTTCAAACACAAATCATCTAATTCCATTGGAACATTTTCTCGCTGACCTGCTGAAACCAAAAGAAAATGCTCCTATTTAAAGAAAATATAAATAACTTTGCAGTGAACCTGTCAGATAAATGTGGTTTATAATAACAGAACCTGTAGTGAAAGACAAGCACCCTTTCCTGAGTGAAAGAATCAAATCTCCAGGAAGTGGTGCAGCAGGAACGCACCAGGTGACGAGCTGAGCCCATTCTTCAGCAGCCCTATAATCAGGGGAATGGCCTGATGCTGGCAGCTACGCTCATGATGAGTAACCTCAGGGCCACCGGCAGCAGAACCTCTCATTACAGACAGGCCTTCAGCCAGAAAAAGGAAAAAACACATCTAATGATTACACAAAAGCCTGCTTAGTGCCTGATGGTAGTTTTAGGGATTGACTTTCAGTGTCTGTCATCAGCGGTGAGCTCTCCCATCACTCAGCTGTCCGCCGTGAGCTCAGTTGATGTCTTCTTTCGACTGAGACAAAAGAAAAACAAAAAAACGGTTTGACAGGATGTTAGAGGGAAGCAGACGGCAGCGGTGTGACGCTTCGCACTCCAGTGGAACGCACCGCGGGCCTGTTTGTCCTGGAGGTGGGGTTTACCGAAGCGTTAGCTCACAAAGAAAGAGAGCGGCTGACCTCCAAAGCAGCACCCCCCACCCCCACCCGTTAGACGTGGAAGCGGCCGGCTAATTATGATTAATGATTACTAAGCAGAGAGAGCGACGACGAGTGACTGTGGGAATGCTGTCTAAAAAAAAATAACACAATTCCAGAGTTGGTTTGTCACAACTCACTGAGCGTAACAACGTGTTTAGATTAAATTCATTACTATGATTTATTATGCACTGTCATGTTAAAGCTGTTTGCGGAGCTAAAAAGCTGCCGGATTTAACAAGAGCTGCTTCTATTCCCAGAGTCAGGACTGAACCGACTGGCCTCTCCTCTCTTTTACCGACTGTTTTCAACCGAAACTGCGCTGAGTGATCAGCTGCTGCTGGAGACAAAGGCGGCTCTCAGGTTGCTGGGTTGAACTCAGCTAAGATGGGAGCCCGGCTCCTCCTCTGTGTCCCACAGAGACCAGCCTACTGTCCCTGTTCTGGACAACTGCCCGCGGCCTTAACAAGCCCGAGGTTAGCCTTCAGTGCTTGATTAATTGCTGAGCATACAGCAAACAGTTTGCTGGCCTGTTTTAAGGTGAGAAATTCTAGTTTGCTGCTTCTTTTATACTTTAGATTGGAAGGAGGATAAAATCTCCTCCTAGAGTCACAGATCATAGAAAAGATGCTTTTAAAACTTCCTGTCTGTCTTCACTTAACATGCATTTCACTCTTTATAGCTGTTTTAACAATATAATAGATCCAAGTAAAATTCACAGTAAGGATCAACTTAAAGTGAAGCTTTTTTTAGTAAAACATAATTAGATCCATACTGAAGCTGGACTGATATACCTGCTGGTCTTTATTGGGGCTGATATTAAAGTTTTTTTCTCATCGGTATCAGACGCTACATGGATGCATTCATGTTATTAATGCATTCAGCAATAGAGGCACCAGTATGAAGAATTCAAAAGAAATACTAACATCTGGTAATATTGTATGATGGCTGATGGCCAACAAAGTCCAACAAATCTGAAAAACCCATAAAAAACTTTAGATACAGATTATTTGAATCTGTTTAAATTTAACTTAAATTCCAAATCGATCATTTTATGTTGATTATAAATGAACACTGCTAAATGAATATGCTAAATGCCTAAATCTGCTAAGCAAAAAAAGAATGAAAAGAGAGATTGATTTTAAAGAAAACTAATTCCAGTAATTAACTAATTATTTTTTCCCTCCATATCTTGGTTTTATCTTATTAAAACTGTAATTATCAGAGGTTTTTTCACAGCTCTCAAAAGTCTCAGCTCTTTATTCTATAAAAATTGAAACAAAAGTCCTTTTGGGTCTTCTTTTTTTTATTAAATAAGAATTTAAATTCAAATAATTGACCACAAGCTCCTTTTTTAAATCTATATCAATATGTGTTGAAACCTGTGCAAAGTTGGCATAAGTTGGTTTTATCATAGCTGAAGAAAAGCACCACCTACCATCCTTTATGTTAAGGTCAAATGTAAGACAGTCAGAAGTCTTTTCTAACATGTTTTAATTCCTTTGTTGTTAAATACTTAAAGTTTATGCAACTGAAAGAAGGGAGCATATTTAAATTTCTTTTTTCTAAATCTGGTTCATTTGGTTGGCTTTCCTGCAGCTCCAACACACATAGAGAGCGGGGAAATGCAGTCTGCATCTTTTAATACACGATGAGTGAAATGAATCAATGCTGCAAACTTTAAAAACAAATCTGTTAAACTTTAGGTATGGGGTAAAATATCAAATCTTTTCAATGAAAATGGTTCAAGTCCAGAGTCATTGCTGTTAAAGTCAAGTCACTCTCGAGTCAACTCGAGTCCAGCTTATGTGACACAGCTAACTAGCAAGTCTTCAGGCTGAGAACTGCCATGTTTTTGACAATGAAGGTTTTTGCAGTAAGTTCTTTTATGTCATATCGAAGATCCACAAATGATATTTCTTCATGTCAAACAACATTTCATATCTAAAATAATTCCGACAGAAGAGACCATTTCACCCACTCTTCGCTCTGTTTTCCTCCTCCACCTGTGGACCAATGTCACAGTGGATGAGTTCACTGCAGTCCTCAGCAGGCGCTGTGTTTGGTCTGTGTTTGGTCCCTCAGCAGGCGCTCAGAGACTTGAGCTTTTTTTTTCTCTAAAACTATTTCAAAAATGAAAAGAGTGCAGTTTGAACAAAGCTCTATTTTCAGGCTCTACTAACTGGAATGGTTGTAGAAAATGAATCAAGGAAATAGCCTTTCTTCCTTCCTCCTGTTTTGTCACTAAAACTGTTTGCTCTGTTGTTGTTTTTTTTTTTTTTCCTCAAAGATGAATGTGATGACATACAAACAACGCGTCCTCTAACGAGGTGTCAGAGAGGCTCAGCAGCGGCAGCGTCCGCTCAGGGCACCGCCTCATGATACCAGCTCGTTTTTCTAACAGTATGCAATGTTTTCTCAATTTGACTGTTTGGTGGCTTTGTGGTGAGGTTTATGGCGAGCTGCTCGTGATGACAGGAGCAGCAACGGTCACATAAAACTACAGGCTGGGCAAATAAATGGCTTTCCCTACTGGGTAACAAGAAGCCTGTGAAAAAGTACTCCAACTCCTTGAAGTTGGGGGTACTGATTACAGTTTAAGAGCAGTCTGCTAAAAGGAAGAAAAAGATCAATCTGTTCCTTTATTTTGCTGCGGTAAGAGCTGTATTTCTGCTTTCTTATGATGTTGAAAAGAAGCAGGTACAGCGTAAAGAGAAGCTGTCAGGAGTGCTTTGACACAGAGAAGGAATATAGAAAGCTATTTCTCAATATCTCCCTGCAGCAAACGTACCACTCACATGAAAATATTCAGCGGTCGATTCCTCCGACACATCAGAAGGCCCGATCTAAAACCACATCCATATATCACAAAGGGACAATAAAAAAAAAAAGCTGTCCAGGCCAATCCAGCATCAATCTGAGCTGCATTAATCCTGCCCCACTACGCTTCACAATAGTTGCTCGGAGCATTTGGGTCTTTGTGGATTCAGTGCAGAAAGCAGCAGTGGGAGGTGGGGAGGGGGCTTTTTGTGATGTAGATTTTCTATAACAACAGGACCACCAGCACTGAGGAGCAGAAAACAAACAATTGAAGCCTTGTGCAGGTGATGCCGTCTTACCTTATCCCACATTTACCAAATGAAATTAAAAAAAAAACCCTAAAGAACCGATGTTGGTTGGTCTAAAAACGATCAAGTTAATGTTGACGCTGTGTTTCAGTTTCCACTGGGCTTGAATTTTTCTTCTTGCTAGGCTGGTTGGTGAACTCCTGCAGCTAACAAGCTAAATACAAACAGCAGACCGGTGAGTCACAGGCTCCTATATAGATGCATGAAAGTTTAAAGCTTTCCCTTCCCTCTGAGATGAAGTGTCAAGGTAGTTCGGTGAATAACTTCAAAGTTTCTGCCGCAACTGAGCTTCACCACCTAGAGCATGTCAATTCCTGTGGAAATGGCCATACTAGCCCCAGGTGAGAGGATGTTCTATAAGCAGAAACTCTATCACAGAAATCGGTGAAAGTTGGCTTCATATGTTCTTCAGACTGAATTAGTCTCAATGAGATTACGAGGAAACGTTCTAACAAAAAAGAACCCATCAAGAACACTTACTGAAGTGTTTTAATGATTATTTTCCCATTTGTAATCCTCAGGTTCACAACAACATTATTAGAAAAGGAAACAGATTTCCTTTTCAGACAGTAGAAAAAGAAACAAACCATCACTCTAATTGATAATCAGGACTTTAATTATCATCATTAAAACTTTACAACCTAGGTCAATATTTTTAGTAGAACATTCTTTCTGATTATTCAACTTCCTATCTATAAAATGCTAAATGTCTATTGTTGCTCACAGGAAGCAGGGTTGATAATGAAACTACAGTAGTGACTTTTATCAGTGGCTTCAAACATTCCTTTTTGATAAAGCTTATAGTTAGATTGTCTCAGGTTATCCTGAGTATCTCTATAGTTCTGCTGCTATAGGCTTAGACTGCTGGAGGACATAGGGACCACTTTTCAGCATTCTGCTACACTCTGTTTTCCAGTTCTGTAATTGTTAGTTAAACCCCTTTATCTTCTATCCATATTTTCATATTAGCTTCATCGAATCTCACCCTGTTTAAGTTCAACATCATCATCATCGTCATCATCATCATCACCTGGGCTGCTACCATTCCCATTACAGATACTGTAGTTGGGACTGTTTTTCATTCCTTAGTCTTCTTTCTCTTCTACACATAACTATTGGCTCAGCTTTTACTGTGACTAATTTTATGTGCTCTTTTATCTTTTTGACATGAAAACTGTCAGAGCTTGTCTGCTCGACTGTTTCTTTCCAAGACAGAGCCACCTATGGCTTAGTTTACCGTTACCTTTTCTAACATTGAAAGTATTTATGAATCCTTACCTCTGCGTTCCTTCAGAATGTCTGCCTCTGTCTCCGCTGAACCCCTCGGTCAGCCTTAGCAGAAGGCCGCTCAAACTAAACCTGGTTCTACTGAAGATTTTCTTTTGTTCAAAGGGGATTTTTTCTCTCCACTACAGCCACATTCATTCACAGTTTGAGCGATTGCTGTAGAGACAACATAATGCAAGCAGATGTCTGCTATCTTCACATGCTCATCCAGCAGGACCAAATAATGCATAGTCAATGACTGGATGCAATCAGCTAGTTTCCTATAGATATCCAACTAATCTGTGTCTCTGTAACGTGCCGTGGAAAGACGTGTTGTGAAGTGATGCTCTATAAATAAACTGAATGAATTGAATAAGAGATCATTACAGAACCCACAAGTGAATAATCGTCCACCTCAGGTGATCACTTTAAAGTTTTCCTATGTTTTAGCTTTGAGACAAGGTCCCTCTCAGTTGTCTCCTTATCTTTTGGAACTCACAATAAAGTCATAACACCATGTCATATTTGGCTAAAGCAGCTTAAAAGTTCCGTTCCAAAGCTGGGTGACGCCAGCTCGCAAATTGAGAGACGAAGCCCAACATCCTGATTAAGGCTGGCAAGGTGTCACATCATTGTCAGCCTTTGTGTATTGGCTGTAGGATTTGCCATTACAGTAATTGGTGATTTCTGTCTGATAGGCCATGAGGGACACGAGGCTTAAGCCTGGTAGGAAAATGTGCTTTTCTCCCACACCGCTTCCCAATTACCTCTGGGACAATGACAGACAGCAGCTTTCGCCTCTTTGTGTCAGGCACCCAGCATGTTTACTCTGTGGATCTCCCATCCACTTTGTCACCACTTAATTGGAGAGTCAGTGATTTATTCTTATGGAAATGCACAACATGTTCACACAAATTAAAGGCAGCTACCTTCAGTTAGCTTAAGGTGATAAACTAACAAAACCCTGTTGGCAGTTGAGGGGGTGTGAGGGAGCTCTTGTCCTTTCACCACTCTCCTTTAAATACAATAAGGAGTGGGTGATGGGTTTGACTCTATAGTGCTTCCAAACCAAATCTATCCCCTATGATCATCTGTGATTTAATATCAGCCAGAAAGCAGAGGATGTTATCTGTAATGTGTCACATTTATGAGCTCATCCAGCCGATACATGAAGTCATTCAGTCTCACGGGTTTGATAGAATTTATTTTTGCGCAGGCGACAAAAAAAATAAAGCTCAAATAACATAGTGAAATTAATAACTGATTAGCTGTGCATCTATCCAAAACTGGGATTTTATTTTCATGGCTTCATCTGCGTCTGCTGCCGAAGTAAACTGGTCTTAACACATTGTGACACAGTTTTTTGGCAGCGCTGGAAGACGAGTCGCCAGGCTGATGGGGAGATGATTCGGGAGGAATTCACAAATTTAATTAGCCGGGTCTCCGAGGACTCCAGCTCCTCCAACTTTCATTTAGATGTAATCTTTCTTCTGAGAATACGTCTCAGCACACAGTTCTTGCAGAGGAAGAGTTCCTGCCTGTCTCGGTCCTTGACGCCATAAAACAGTTTCCTTTGAGTTCCCCAGAGTGGATTAGCGGCATAAATAATAAAAGCAAAACAGAAAAAAAATGGTATCTGACATATCTGCTTGAAAAGCAACTTAATGACAACTCATCAACTGAGCAAGTCATTGCCTGCTTATTCTCTGTTGATTGACTAATCAGTTCAATAAGCAATCGTTACTACTCTAGCATTTGCCACTAGTGCAAACACATTGAACTAATTAAAGTGTATCGGACTAACTTGCTAGTAATTACTTGCTTCGAAGGGCGTAGCGAGCAGACAGTGTCTAAGAGCCATAGACTAACTGTTCAATAAAGCTTGGAAACGAGGTGTACCAGTCTCTTCATTTCAATGTTTTTATTCTGGTATCTTCTTTATAAAGACCACTTATCAGAATCACTATATATGTATAGGAAATAATCACAATAAACTAAATACCACTCATATTCTTGAAATTGTAAATAAATTCTGACCGAAGTCTCTGAACTGAACTCCTTACCCCAGGTTTTAATATTTCACTATTATCTATTTTTATGAATAAAAACTCTATTGAAAACTCAATTTTCTATTTATACAGCTTGTCTTTGAATCATGCAAAAATTTACCCAGAGATCTGAAGCATTTAAAACAACACTACATAACCTTTGCCCCAAATATTTATTTCATTTGAGATAGATTTCTAATGTTTTTCAAGTCAATACAGCACAAGTCGAATATTGGTGTAACTTGAGGGTTGTGACCCAGAGTGCTGCTTTTTGGAAGTTTGTGCTCCATTACACGAGAGCTAACCTAAGCTTAAAACCTGTTAGTCCAAACAAAAAGAAAACTGATGCTTATCTGATAATACATATCTCTGGTTCTCTAAGGCAAGGCTGAATGTTACTTGTCTTTACATGGGACTGGCTTATCACTCTGCTTTAATCTATGTCTGTTCTCCAGTTCTGCAGGATGTTTTAGTTCAACCTCTAACTGTATTCTCTCTCTAGTTTTTCTTCTCATAGTAGCTTCATCTTGTGTGGTCCTGGTGGCTGTGATACTATTCTGGAGGGAGAAATCAGCTGAGCTGCTGCAACGGACAATCCCTCTTAAAGATGCCAGAGTTGAGCCTGTTTTTCAGTATTTAGTCCTGTTTCTCTCCTATAGCTATGAGCTCAACCTTTGCTGTGACTAAGTGTGTTTGGTCTCTTTCAACCTTTTTGACATGAAAACGGGCTCATAGTTTATCTGTTGTACTGTTTCTTTCCCAGACAGACCTAGTTTATAAGTTTATAAGTTTTTCTGTATCAGTGCTTCTATGTTCATTTAGTATGTGTGCTTCTGTCTCCTTAAACTCCCTGTTGGATGCAGCAGAAGGCAGACAAGACTGAACCTGGTTCTGTTGAACATTAAAAAAATTGTTTTTCTTCTCCATTGTCATCATTGCATATATGCTCAGTTTGAAGAATTGCTGTAGAGTTGGTGGCATAACAGAAACGCTGTGTCTACCTGCTGGTCCAAAAGAGCCAATGACTCAATCCAATCAGCTGGTTTTCCTAAGAGAGAAAAGTTTTAACCAACAAACTGTGTTTCCATTCAAATCTGATGTGAATTTTAAGCAAACTAGCAAAAAGTCAAAACAAGTGCAGATTCGATGTTTTTGCAACCATTAGAGCAAATTAAGGAGGTCAGGCAAAGCATATTGTTGTCATACGTTGACATTATGCTTGGCTGTAGTAAACAGAAAGTAAGGTAAGCAAGCTAGCGCAGACCACAGATCAGAAATGGACCGAGGTTTTAATAAATGTATTATTAATGGTAAATGCCACCAAGAGACATCGAGAGAGAATCGTGATAGAAACACGTCTATTGTATGATCTGATTGAACTGTCTTTGTAAAGTGCCTCAAGATGATATGAATTAGCGTAATATAAAACCCGTTCTCCAATCGGAATCTGAAACACTGAGACTGGTTTATTTTAAACATAGCACCCCCTACTGGCTACCAGCTATAGAGCGTTACTTTAAGTATATAAAAAAAAATGGTGCTATATAGGCAAACATTGAGCTGTCATTTCATAACCTGAACCTCCTCAGAGAGATTTGTCTAAAACACCTGAATCACTGTCAGTGGATGGGAGCTTCTCATATTTTTTTTAATTTATTTCCAAAACTTTGAGGTCAAATGGCCAATGACTTCCTCCCAGTAAAGCTTGGTGGTGTTTCAATCAGACCCAAACACTGTCCCAGCCTCCCAAAGAAGCAAAGAGATCAGAAAGCTTTGCAGAGGGAGGCCAGGCTACCGTCTACCTTGTCACAGCATCCCTCATGCCCTCACTAAGTTCTTCTGTAGCCCAGATGTGAAGCCCATCTGTTCCCCTGCCAGTACCAGTGTCCTTCTCTGAGACGCTGCTGCCAGAATCCTTCTACTGTTGTTTTTTATCAAATAATTAAAAGCAGCCAACCAGATGGCTGTGTACAATCCCTCTGCTTTGAAAACAAAAAGGTTTTGGTGGCGTTCCAGTTTAAAAAGGCAGAGGTGCAGATGTTAGCAGGTGTGCAGAACAGAACCATGTTTTGGTCAGAAACTGAAAGAATTTGGGGTGACAGCTTTCCAGGGTCAGAAGGTTGCCCATAATTGCCAGCGGTCCGTTTAACTGAAGGCAAATGGACTTTCTGGATTTACCCTCCTACCCCCCCTTCTCCTAAGCCTAAGAGGTCTGCCACAAACTCATTATGATTTCCAAGTGTGATGATCTGTATAAAAGGGGTGGAGGGTGGGGGGGTGAAGCAGTGGGTTGAAGACATAATTAGTTTTCCTCACTGCAGGAGACAGTATGCTGATGAGACAATGAAAGACGGAAAAAAAGCCCAGCTGTCAATCTTCCAAAAGTCTTTTTCATCTCACAAAAGCACCAGTGAGTAATGCTCACAGGCCCCCGAAAAATCCCTCCACGCCCTGCAACTGCAGAGCACCACAGAGTTAGACAACATCATGCTCTGCCAAGTCTGCCCCCATAAACCATTTCATAAACCCTCAGACAGAAGGAAAATTAAATTCTTTGAAAGCTCAGGCAAACACAGCCCAGGTTTTGTTTAGTTAAAACGCGTGGAATAAATTCAGAAAGAATATTTGATGGAGTTTGAGAAACCTCAGCTCTCACTCTGCAATTTTTAAAAACTGACAGATTTGTTTAATATAAATATTCAAAACATCTCAGTAAACACCTTCGAACCAACGATGGATCGTGTTTAAACAGGGGAAGAATTTTACTATGCGATACAAACAGAAATGGACCAAAATACAGCAAAGAAGGGAATAAATGTACATACATATATATAATATAATATATATATAATACAGCACAATCGACTTGTTATAGTATAGGGATTCCTGATTTCTGAAGCAGGGGAAATGTCCTATAATATACAAGTACTTTTTTCTCAACATTTTCTCAACATTTTTCTTTTTCGCACTTATTCAAGCACACAACCAACTTAGGACTCCAGACGCACCAATCCATACGTTCCTGGCTAATATTTATGTCTTTTTTAGGTCTGACTGATCCACCGTCTCGGTTTTTTGGACTGTCACACAGATATCATACAATC
Source organism: Jordanella pulchra (assembly GCA_034780135.1). Lineage (NCBI taxonomy): Eukaryota > Metazoa > Chordata > Actinopteri > Cyprinodontiformes > Cyprinodontidae > Jordanella > Jordanella pulchra. Next base: position 181,736 of record JAUZNJ010000041.1, read on the forward strand.
TTTGTTCTAAAATATTTATAAGGATTTCTGAATCTGACAAGAAGTGAAACAAGAAAAAGTTAATACTTAAAAATGACATGAGTTCTTTAAAATCTACTCTAAAAAAAATCTAAAATTGATTTTAATTTTACCAAATGTTATTGTTTCTAATATTCAAACTTGTTTAATGACCTGAATGATTTAAGTGCAGCCAAAAAAGCAAAAACAGAAGAAATCAATGGAAAGACATTTCATAACCCTGTACTGCATTTTTCAAATCAGTTGACATGTGCTCTATAAACAGTAAGCAGTTCCTGGTCACAAAAAATAAAATACTCCCAAGACACAGCAATCAAAGTTGAACAACTAACATTTGATTGTGTAGGCGGGTGTCCGTCTTCGTGTTTTGTTTTTATATCCAGTGGGAGGAATTCTCTGTTTCTTTGGGTGTTTAAAGGCATGCAGCCCCATTCGCCTTTTATTACCCTTGAAAGTCCTTTTAACTCCTCTGGCAGGAAATGAAACACTCCAATGACTCTGTTGCAAAGTGCAGAAGCCATTTACAGCAGGGGCCGTGACATTCCCGAGCATGTGTTCCGTGGAAAAGGAGGCTCCAGGACCCACAGGTGCATGCCGCCTGGGTGCGTGCAACATATGCATCCGTGGTTATGCAGACGGATATGGAGGGAGAGACGAGTGGTAGGCAGGCAGGAAGATAAAGAGGAAGCAGGAAAAAGAGTGTTTGGCTGTTTACCGACGCCTTACCGTCATCCACGAATGGACAACGGTCGAACACCAGCAAGGTGAAATCAGCTGTGGAAGCTGAGGTTTACAAACACAGAAACTACAGACCTTAGAGTGATTGATCATTTTCAAAGTTTTTCAAACCTTTTATTTTCTATTTATTCATCATCGGCATCCTATAGCCGTTTGCATGCCTCTTTTTATATTACATCTTTAGGGTCTTTTGGTTAAAATTATGCATGGAATTAAATGTTTATCAGTATTCTTCTACTTATATTTATGCTTATTTCATTTTCAATGGCAGATATGCAGCTTTAGTATAAAGAGCTATTGATCAGCTAAACTGCCAGTGATGGACCTGTCCAATGAGTCTATATGATCAGTGCCAGATGTCCTACTGCTACATGCTGACATGTAGCAGCAATGAGTCATCAAACCCAAAAGCTTTTTCTAATCTTTGATAGCGATTCACTCACCTCTGCATGAATTTAGCTTAAACTGACAACCATCTGACCTAATTTAGCTATGGTAGTTCAGCCTACGTTACTGCTGGGGCATTTTCACAACCACCAGAAGTACACACCGGAAAACACTCCCGAAATCGAATTTAGTCCCTTAATGATTTTTAAATTAAATCCACTAAGTTTACTTCTAGGGTTGTCCCTCACCGATGTTATGATGTGGGTTAGCCCTTAGGGGAGAGGATAAACCCAAAGTGAAACGTCACTTTCAGGTTTTAAGTCCACAGACTTTACATCTTAGTATTCTCCAAAAATATCTGAAGTGAAGTGAACTCTTTTTTTTGCATTTGACAAAACTTTACAGTCAGAATACAGACAAAAAAAAAAGAATAAATAAAAACAGAACAACAGTGTTTAAATAATTCCCAAAAAGAAAGTAAAAGATTTTTTTTTAAATCATATGAATTAATCAACTTCCTTGTGCACTTGGTATTTTTAAAATGTTGCTACTGCTGTAGTGGGGCGCCTCTCATTTATTCTGCCTCCAACTTTCATTTCCAGGTGGTCAAATGATCCTTGAATGTATGGGAATAAAATCTGATATAAGATGATGTCATCACCCTAAAATCACCCTGTCCTAACCTGAAACAGTGGAATGAAAACACACACAACTAACAACGAAGGGCCATAAAATCAACAGACATCAGAAATAATAATGTGACTTGCTGTTGTAAGAAATGCATTGTTAGTTCATGTTAAGACCAACGTGTTTTTCTATAAACCAATATGTGATAAGAGACAGTTTGTCTGCCTCTCAGGAGAAAGTAGAAAATGTAAAAAAAAGAAAAATGATTTGATTTGAAAAACAAACGATCTACTGAAACTCCTCCACTGTGACAGACTCCCAAATGAAATCAGAAAAGACAAAGCACAATACTATCAGCACAACTACACATATAGTTTAGCCAATCGTGCTTAAATTACCTTATGTTTTTAAGGTTTTTGATCATTTTCATAGAAATTTATTTCCATACTATCGATGCATCAAACATACGCATATGTTTCCATTTTGCAAATCTTAGGCGTGGACTGTGATCCCTACATGCTTTGGAGATGAGCACAAACATACCTACATATTCAGCTCTGTTGGGATTGGACTTGAGAATGTGTGTTTCTTTATTGCTGCCAAGTCCTCATCCACACACATAGACAGCGAGGGAAGAATGGGCCTCCTCTCCCTCATAACTGGCATGCTAATGTTTTTAAATCAGGAAACAACACTGATAGACCATTTCCTCTTTTCGTCTTCCTTTTAATGAACTTCACAGCTTCATCAACTGGCATCCAAACATGATTGTTATCTGATGGTATTCCAGTAAATGGGGTTCGTCATAAAGAAGAAAAAAAAAAAACAGGATATTAAGAGATGGAGGATAATCGAATGTGTTGCTCTGCCAAAATGAGGCCTTTGTTGCTTAGAACAGTGCGTGCTGAATGCTTCATTGCGCTGCTAAATATATACATTCTCACTGCAGTTCTTTTGTTCTCAAGTCACTCCATTATTTGTCACCCCACTGCGCATGCAACAGCAGAGTGGCTAGCTTAATTAGCGCCACTCACTGAGACATTAATAAGTGTCCAGCAAACTTGAGATGGAATATATTAGACTTCCATTTTGGTCCAGAGTGACATTTCTCATCAGCCGCCCCTCAGGTCTGTAATTTCACTGAGCGTTAGATTCTCTACCCAGGAATCTGTCATCGTGTGGCGAAGATGTGGAGCTCAGGCAGGTTCTGACTAAAACATGTACCCATCATTCACTGCTTCAGTATCAGCGCCGGGTAACTAACAGGATGTTTGGTCCAAACGGCTATCTGTAGTATTTCAATCTGGCAACACTATTGAGACGAAAAAAATACAGATGTTTTTCTTGTTTTCTGTTTTGGAGGAGATTTGGTGGATTGAGTCATTTTTTGGCAAGTTCATTTCACATACAGGCTCAGAGGTTAAAGTGTAGTTTGATAATCAAATTACACTGATTGGATATTTGACATCACCTAAAAACAGAAAGAATAATGGCTGAAACTTTAATCATAGTTTTTACTGATTTCTCTATCATGATGCTTATATTTAAATAATTCAGTCCCTTATTGAATTAACGGGGGAAATCGACCACCTCCAGACCATAACGGTCTGGAAAACATTTCAAACTAGTAAACTGAATAACTTGGGTAATATTTTAATAAAAATTGAGGACAACTGGATAATGACAGAAAGTCCGTGCAATGAGAAGCGGCTAATGAGCTAGCAGCCTGTTTTTCAGTAACTGCTCTATCTCACACATCTCTGCTTTGGATACATTTAATTAGTTATGGTTTAGTAACATTTTGAAATATGTTAATTTTGTATTTACTCTTAAAAGACAAATAAGAACCAAACATCTTGAGCCTGAACGGTCGGAGCCTTTATCAGGAAAAGCCAATCGATCACAGATCTCTGATGTAACGTTCCAGGCCACACTGGTGAACACAGAGACAGAGCATTTATAGCACAGTTTCAAGAGCTTTCCTAAGAGAGGCGACACTGCTTCTGGATGTATTTTAGGAGCACAAGGCATGAAGGACACTTGACGCACACAGTTTTATGACTTCTCACTGATTTAATATGCAAGTTTTGTTTTAACAAACAGAAAATTCGATGTCTCAGCTGCATCAGTCTCTGACTAGTTGCCATGTTTGGAAAAGTGCAGGCGGCAGAAAATTATCGAAACCTCATGTGTTTTCCTGGAACACAAACAAGACAACTGTTTAACATATCCAGTCACTGATTTTTATGTCTTTTTTTGAACTGTGTTAATGTTTTGTTTTTACAGTTTCTGGGAAGTAAAAAGAGCTGTGGACCGAGTAGCATGAGCACAGATCCTCAGGTAGGGTTAGGTAAAACAAGCCAAACTATTTGCACAATGAATGGAGCAGCAAGTAATCCAGCACTTGAAGAAAAAATGAGCCTGTGACAACAACAAGCATGAATATAAATCATCCCTGAAATGAACACACGCTTTTCCCTGAGAGCTGCCCTAAAAAGGAACACAGCAGAGATAAACGATTCTACCTTTTCACCTCTGGATCAAGTAACAAAACTCCGACCATAATTTGGAAGGGAAATGAAACACACTGAGCATGCTCACTTTGAACAGTTTTAATAAAGCCTGTGGTTTTTAATATGAACAGAGAATGATGTCTGCAGATAAACACATCACTGACTTCAACCAGAACATAAAACATTAAGAGTGAAGAGTTGGTTCTCTATTGACGGTAATTTGGTCATGTTCCTGGAAGGCTCTTTAACAGACAAACTGACAAACATGCTCTCTGCAAAACGCTTCACTTGCTCCATGCTAATCTGCTATGCATACCAATATTTGCAGAAAACCACTCATTGCATCATACATGCAAGCATTATTCGGTTCAATGTTTATATGGTCTCAGTTGAGAAATGGTAAAGTCAGAGATCATATCGAAAAAGACACATTCCTGTGAAATGAGAGCCTAAGTGAATAAGTAAGCTTTTACATAGAAAGTAAACACTAGATTGAGAGCTCAAAAATGAAAAAAAGGACAGAAACATTGCATCAATCTCCTTTTGCTGCCTTGCAGAGGTCTGAATAATTGAAGCTGTGTCTGAGTCTGTTCTGGGGGAACAACACCCATAGGATGAGGCCGAATGTGAAGCAATGTTTACTGTCACAGGTTCCACATAAACAGACCGCTGCATCTTCTCAGGCCATCTTCTCTGCAAATGTTCCATATTAATGACTCTCTGTTCCAACACAGAGCTGGAAAAGCAGGAAAAACCCAACAACAGCAATTCCAACAAAACTAGCAACGAAATGACTGTAGCCCATGTAGTAACAAGCATCAATATCAACCCTCACACACTGTATCCGCATACAATAATAATATAACCTGGCATGATACTGATAATAAAGACAGCTGCTTTTTTCCATTTGTTAATTTAGTTTAATGATTTGTTTTCATATTAAAAGAATATTATTTCTGCCAACTTTGAAATGTTGTCAAATTGCAGTAAATTGCCAAATTGTGGTCCATTTATTTTGCATTTTTTGAACATCAACTCAGTGATTATGTTGAGAAAGGATGTTCCATTTGGAAATTGAAAAAGGGTGAGATTAACATTGTTTCTCAGCTTTAAGTTGACAAGAATAGGAGATAATGTTGAATCGGTAATGTGGGCTTTGGAGCAGCTGTACCAGCAGGTCCACCATGACCTTATCAGGAAGGTTCTTGAAAATGTTTCCTTTGTGTTTCAGCTCAGTATAGCCCAGGATGATCAAAGCAGTTTACCAGCTTTAGATATAATCCAAAAACGCAAAATACAAACTGTATTTGCATTCATTGTATCTAACAGCATTTTTCATCTTTAACATGGCCTTATTACTTTCTTTGACACCTTTAACATCACAGTGACTAAAGCCACTGTCACACTTTGCACTGTCGCACAAGGAAGTTGGTTAATTCAGTTTTAATTCAAATGAAATCAGCTCTATTCATACGGCACTAATTTACAACATATGTCAACTCAAGAGTCAATTCAATCTATTAATCCAAGCAGATTGGTTGAAAGTTTTCTATTTAAGGAAACCTAACAGACTGCATTGAGTCATTGACTTTACAGCAATCCCTTATTCTGAACATACATGTAGTAACAGTGGAGAGGAAAACTGTGCTTTAACTGAAAGAAACCTCCAGCAGAACCAGGCTCACATATGACAGGTTTTCAGGAAATATGTCTTAATTAGGTCTAAACATCAAGTTCTGTCAGGTCGTTGACAACTATGCTGAGTGCTTGTGTATCACACTTGTATATAACACAGTGGAGTTTGGTTGTGGATAATTATTTGTTGAATTACTTTGAAAAAAGTCCAGGTGTCATCGCTTTCAGGCTGCCTGCATGCCGACTTGAGTAAGCATTCCCATAGTTTTGCATTAGATGAAGTGAAACTATTGGGTCATTGCTGCAATACTTCACTGGTAGCTCCACCGGCTCCATAGCAGTGGCACATATGTGTGATACAGAAAAACAGGTCTACACCTGGAAAAGCCAATTTTTAATAAGTCAGATACTTTTGAAAAATCTGCTAAAGCCCGGATCAAGTTGTGCATGCTACAGTTTCATTTGCAAGCAAGGCCATGCATTATTTCCCTATAGCTTTGAGTGTTGCCATACCCTTAAAACTGAAAGGACAGATACAGAACAGTATGATAGACTTCTCCATCTTGTAATGCATCTGCCCTGTCATACCCGTGTTGTGGGAATTTGTTTTGATCTTGCCTGAATGCCTGTTCTGGTTCTGGCTGCTCAGCTCCCTCTCCTCACATCCCAACCAGCAACACCTGCCGCTGCTAATTAGAGGGAGTTGGATGCACGTATGATCCTCCTTGTATACACAGTTACGTATATAGACTCCTTCATCTATGTGTTCTCCATTTTGTAACGAATAGAAGCTTTTCTAGTCAGTGTGGTAATTCGTACCGACTCTGTTCCAGCACGCCATGACGCACAGCTCCTCTCCGTCGTCCATCCGATATACAGATCGAGTCTGTTTGTGACGGATGACGGAGCTTAATGCGTCAATCTATTAAATTAAAATGATCCACACAGGAAGTCAGACACAATCTGGTCAATTTCAAAATAAGAGGTGATGCACCGACGGTTCCTGCATACATCGGGTGAGGACTGCTGCACAGCAACCTTTTGCGGTGGATGATGGGCCGAACATGTGAATCGGTATCTGTGGGTGTTCCTGCCAGATTATTAAAAGTCTTTGTGTGAGTAAATCCTCCAGCATTTTGCCGGACCCTGTTTGTTTTGTTTATCTATGTATTCCACCTTCCATTGACGTGGTCTCAACCACTTTTTTCCATTTTTCTGGCTAATGTAACAATCCTCTTGGTTTATAAGACATCTATGATCTTTGTGAAGCATGGGCATAAATGGCCTCAAAAGTCCATCCAACTTCGTTATTAGAAATGCTACCAAATAATATATTAAGGAGGCAATATTTGGCGGCGTCAAACTGCAATGATGCACACCTTTCATCAAAGGTTCTGAAACTTCACTGGTCCATTTCATTCAAAAGAACCATATCTCAGTACAGTTCAATTCCAGCCCTGTTTAAAATCGCAGCTTAGGCCTGTCATAATAATAAATTGCACTGGATGATAAATTGTTCCAGAAACTATTGTGATAAATGATAATGCTGCCATCTGGTATGAATCCAAAGTGCTCCAACACTGCAGCTGTCACGTTAGGCGTTAAAACCAGATCTCAACCAGCATTTCTCTGCCTTGCTACTCTTCAGTTCTCATGCTACACTCTATGTGCTATGGAAACAAAAAGGGGGGGGGGGAGCGGAGGCTGATGCACGGGAGTGAAACCTAATGTCATCCAGAATCTTAAGTAGAAAGAGAGCGAGAAAAACAGGAAGAAAAAAAGTCATTCAAACATAAATTATTGAGCTCATTTAAATTTATCATGTGACATTAACATGCAATTAATTATTACTTGTTGATTGTGACAGGCCGTCCACCGCTTCATT
>JAUZNJ010000041.1:189638-200045 GCA_034780135.1 Jordanella pulchra
ATTTAAATTTATCATGTGACATTAACATGCAATTAATTATTACTTGTTGATTGTGACAGGCCGTCCACCGCTTCATTAAAAGCTAATATTGCACAGCAATGCAGCCTAACAAGAAAACAGAAGGATTTTGTACCAAGCATACCTAAAGCTGGATCCTCAAATATTAAAGAACTGACTGATGGTGAAATCACAGTTCTTTAGGTGTGAAGCAGCACAGAGGGAAAGGAGTCCTTCTGCTGTCCTCTGTCAAGTTCTATATTCAGATGAGGATGCTTTATTTAGTAACTTTAGGTGTTTTAAGGTTTGAAAAATGGATGAATACATTTAAGGAGAAATATTTCAAAATGACCTCAAGTTAATTTTGTTCTGTCAGAAACACCTACAACAATGTTCACCACCTTTAATTTCCTGCACTATGTGCAAGAAGCATTTTGTTATTTTTTTTCTTTGCTTTTTTAAGATGCCTTTTTGCAAAGACTTAAGAAGGCCTGCTGTGTCCTGGTAAACTACTTGCACCCCGGCAGAAATAATGCTCTGTTTCTGAAAGGCTCTCATTGTGGTTAAGACTGAGTGCCAAGGAGAGAATAAATCCACGTCACAGATGATGAGATGTTATAGAACCAGATCGGATGGAAACCAGGGTTGCTCTGTTTGAAGTCCACATCTTCAGTCTTTTTCCTAATATTATGATTATGTGTTGGTTTTTCTTTTTTCTCACAGTTTGGCTTTTTGTCTGCTTTGCTGGAATAATGACTTTGTTGCTGGAGGCATTTCTACATTTGTTTTAGAAAAGAATGTTTTAGTTTTTTGCCACGACTTTATGCACCATTTAGTTTTGAGACTACAGCTGTGCAGTATGCCGTGCAGGGATATTTATCAGTCAGATTTGTCTTCTGAAAAATGTAAAATACACTTTCTGTTGTAATATTAATGTAAAGAGAGCAAAAAAAGTCAAAGATACCGACCACCAGTCCCAACTTTAGGAAGGAGGCTTTACAACAAGGTCACTGGAATCAATAGAAATCCTGCTCTTAAGGATTTTATCAATTCACAAATTGTTTAGGTTTGAGAAGAACTCGTCTTCAGTGAAATTGTGAACCCAATGTTATAGTTTTAACATTAACTAATTCATTTCACAGTTGAAAGGACAGCTTCAACTTTTCTGATGAGGAGGTTTGTGGGAAAATTATAGAGTCCAAATCTCCAGTCTACTCTCTCTGACCAGCATAGCAGGACACTAAACTGTACTTATTCAAATTAAAGACTCTCAGAGAGCTGTCCTGGGCAACTGAGGTAACTCCTGCTAATCATCTGCATTGTATGTGCTTACATTTAGAAAATGTTAGACAAGGGCAGATAGAAGAACATAGATAACAGATGACTGGATCCTGTACTACAGGGTGAGTACTGACATGAAGTAGTTCATTGTATTTTCCACTTACAGAGGCCAAAATATGCTAGCTTGTTCATTTCTCAAGAAAAACCAGCCCATTAAAATCTAAAGTTCTTAGGAAGCATCAATGCTACTCATTAAAAAACTCAGATCTGAAAGCATTTATTAAAGTATACAAAACCTATTTTTTTCTCTGTATAAAGCAATGCTATATTAAAACTGTCAGAAGTTTAACCATGATAATCGCACCTTTAGATTTTTACATGGTTTTACCTGCTTTTCAGACATGTTGTCCCAAGAAACAGTGAGATAAAAATCCTTGTAAAACGACTGGGTTTGATTATTCTGATGTTCCATAAATAAAGAAATAACACAATGCTAAAGTATAAAACAAGCTGCAAACATTTAGTTTGTTGTATTTCTATTATTAGCTGGAAAACACAACTATTCTATAAGCCTGTTTCATAGCTTAGATTTTGTTGCCCTTTAAACTAGGGTCACCCTCCCAGAGGAGATGATTGACATGCAGTATATGTCATTTTCATTGTGAAACTTAAGAGAGAAAAACATTGATTAACCAGATTTGCTAGGAATAAATTGGGGATTAGATTTTTTAAGTGAGATAAGTGAGCCCTAGAACATGAAATCAGGGCAGTTTTCTTTAAAACTCAGGTTCTAGTATCTGATGTTTTTAGTGTCATTCTTTATTATATAATCATAGCTGGAAAAAGTCTGTTTTCTTCAGCTGGACGAGGTCCAGTAAGGTACATAAAAGCTTAATAAATAGTTAAATATTAAGTTTGTTAATCACTGACCTTAACATTGGTAGAAAGTTTACAAAGCATACTATTCTGATAAAAATAATATAGATTGAAAATCAGAGGCTTGTTGAACTGTCTAAATAGTGCCCAGGCCACTTAGACAACGCCATAAGACATCTATGAAGACATTTTATTTTATTACAGTTAGCTGGTTGCCCTTTAGGCTCCTTGAGCAATGAGACGAGGGATTCTGGACTGTGATCTCATCAACTGTACTGCGCTGATCGGCTATTTTTGTCTAAGAGTAGAAAAAGTATCAAAACACAATATCTGAAGCTTCTGTATCAGTCTGCTAAACCCATACAGGCGGAGGTCTGTTCTTGTCTGTTACCCAGCATGAATGTCTCTGCCTGAGTTCTTTCCAAGGCACTGAAACAGCCGGTCGCTTTGACAGGCTTCCTGCACCAAAAGAAAGGGGTGTCCAACGTCTGCAACAGAGAGCGAATGAAAGGAAAGGACGCAATGCCAGCTTCTGTGAGGGAGGACTCATTCAAGCACAGCAGATTCAGGGGGATTTAGCGAGCTCGTCTGCCAGCAATAAAAGGTTGAAACAGGATACTTGGTGAGATTAATTACCTAGATAGGCCACGATAATGCCATTTAAATGGGAAAGTAATTAAAGTGCACCTTCCATGAAAATTATTCATTGCTGACGGATTGGGTGACAGACAAATCAGGAGCCATTTACAGAAAAGCTACAGGTTAAGTGCTCCGAGCTGCTGCTCTGAGACCACCACAGTTTTATTGCAGCTGTTGGTTCTTACTGCTTTGCCCAGCTCTCATCAAATTACCACGAGTGCGTGGGGAAGGGTGGGGCAGGAGGGTTTGGGGGAGGTGAAAAGAATGGGCTCTCAGGTAACGTAAAACCAGGGACAAATGCTACAAAGGAGGATCCGCTTAACTAGAAAATTACACTGGCTGGCACAGGTCAGCAGGGACTCCTCAGAATCAATCAATTCTTCTGTTTAGGGCCACCGTGGAAGATTAGAACACAAACGGGGATAAATCAATGCTGTTATTGTTCCCCAAGTGTTACTTTCACAAATGCACAGAACAATATCCATTAAGTGATGATTAAGTGTCAATAAAGAGGACATATAGGTTACTGGTGAGGAGCTGAGTATCAATTATCACTTCTTTGTTTCCGAAAGATAATTGCTCTTAGATATCAAACCATGCAGAAAACTGTGCTGCGGTTCTCTCTGAAGTGCAGACACTGAACTGCTGGAGGAAAAGGGGGCAGATGGAGATAGCTGAAATAAATGGAAATATTTGCTCCGCACGGAATGCAAAGGAATGAAAGCTCCTCAGATCAAAGGCGAATGCTTAGCTTACACTCTGCTGTTTCCTTGTTCCTCATTCTGCACAGATAGATTGAACCAAAGAGAATGGCCTGCTGTTCGCTTTAAACAAGAGCAGTTTTTGTTTGTTTTTTTTACTTGGGGCATCATCTTACATCCAAAAACTAATGTACAAGCAAAAAATATCCTAAAATAACAAAATTAAAATATCTGGAATAAAAAAAGAGACTTAAAACCTACATCTATAAAAAATGCTGCTGACAAATAGAACTCTCACTGGCTCTCTCACAAATCTGGTAAAACTGATATAAAACAATGCTCTAGGCAAACTTAGATGAAACGGCTCCTTTTGAACATGCAGAAGTTTCTCATGCATTAAATAGGGCTTTATCTGCTGAAGTAACTGCCTGCTGGTGTCAGGATACCTGATACTGGAATAAAACTCAAGCAAAACTTCATGGTAACTTTTTGTTCTAAAAAAAAACGTATTAAAAGAATAAAAAAAAACTGTTCCTATCAGAATCCTGGATTCGTCTTAAAGATATGACTGAATAAATGCCATCTATAACATCTATCTACCAGTGCTGCTAACAGACAAGCCAAATTCATTCAGACTCCTTTGCTGTTAGCAAATGAACACTTTCATTTTGCAATTAGTTCTTTTTTTATTGAAATATTATATTTTGTGAATTTCACACCAGTCTGCTTTTCAAGAAGCCGTCGGTAATTGGTTTTAATTTATATAAAAATAATATAAAAACATATACGTAGCTAAAAACTTCTACGAAAATGTTAATTATTAATAAAAATTAAAACAAAACTTGTTGGATAAATAAAAAAGAAAAAGACAATTGAAAAAAATACATTAACCGTTATATGAACTTATATTGTTTTTGTCTAACCAATATTGTCTCATCAATACAGTATGTAGTCACTCTACGACAAAGATACATGAATTACATTCGTAAGGCTCTAGCTCCCACATCGTACTTCAAATTTCTTACGTTTTTTTTTTTTTTTTAACTTGGAAAACTTTAACATTAGTAAAAACATTGCTGAAAAACTGTTGTTACAGTTTGGCAACATAGATTTTGGGGGGTTAGTCTGGGATCTACCAGTTTCTGTACTTCAATTGATATCAGCCAGTCTTTCATAAAAGGAAAAGCATTAAAATGTGGATATGTCCAGGCAGGACGTGAAACTTGCAAGGAAATTATCAGATTGTAACAACAGATACCTGTGAAAAGTCTGAACAACAAACAGAAATGCACCATCCAGAATTCCTCTCAAGGCCATCTGACAGGGAGCCATTGCCATCAGCTGTTAAACCATGCACCACCAGTTTGTACAATTATAAACACAAGGTAACATCTCTGTTTTAAAAGAATTTCAGGTATTGTGATAATAAACTTTTACATATATAGTTTAAACCCTTAACTGGTGGCCTCGGCTAAAACCTATTTGCTCTTTAAACCGGTAGGGCCCACTGGTTGGCAATGGTTGGTTAAAAGACTAAATATTACACATAACATTATGATGACACAGTTTACACTCCCAGTATCACCATTTTTTAATAGAAAATATGATAAACTGTTTTATTAAGTTATTTCATCTGGTCTTAAACTTCTTCTGAACACCAAATTATTGCCGATTTCCCCCCTTTCAATGATCTTAAACCAAATATAAAACAAAAGAAATACAGGTCCTTGTGTTGTCCCTAAAAACTATTTTCCATCATGTTTGAATGCTGCACACCATTGTGATATTTTAATCTAAGACCTCAACTCTAGCTTGAATAAATATTAATGGTAATTCTATGAGCAGTGCCCACTCACCACTCCAAAGGAAGAACAAAGGGACTTGTTTACAAGTGTGCTTGAGGAGATCTGAGGCTGCAAGGAACAACAAGGGTCTCTAAGGTTGGCTCTGCAGCCCTGTGGACTCACAATGGACCACTGATTGAAACATCCACTTAACTTCCAGCACGAGGCGACAGTAGAAAACGGCAACATCTCCTCAACCCTGGGAATTACTATTCAACCACAGAAAAGATAGAGCTGGAGAAATCAGGCTTACAAATGTGCAGTCTCTACTTAAAGTCATTTAAAATAGCACAGAGAGGTAATTAGGTCTCTGGGAACAATAAGCACTCTGCACCTGATGTAGCTCCAGTTTCCTTCAACACATTTCCTCACTAAAGTTTGGAGAGGTGTGAATTTCTAATCAGCTGCATTACCATCTGTATTCATTCACTGCTTTCTAATGCTAGAGTAAGTTTATGCTGATTATCAGTCAGCAAGTAGGGGTAGAAAGGACGGCAGAATATCCTATCCTTTACAGATTCTTTCAGTGCTAAGAGCCCCAAGCATCACATCATGCAAAGGTTAATCAATTCTGAATGATCAGTCATAAAAGCTTTAATAATGCAGTCTTTCTGTAATGAGTGGTCCAGCATACTTGCATTAAAAGAGCAATCCTTGTAGGAAGCTTCATTTTCTGACAGAGATGCATCTAATAGTTTTCCCTTAATCCAAAACAGGATATGAAATTAAGAGGAGGGAAAATCATTGATGTAAAATCTAGGGTTTTCCATCAGTAAAGGTAATTTTACGACTAAACTGATATATGGACAGTTGAACCAGAGGTCAACAAATTTAAAGTTCAGCAAGAAAGTGACTCTTTTTTGATCCAGCATCAATAAGTTGGTATTTCTGTTAAACTAAGCAAGAAACAAGAGGAGTTAGCCATTCGTGATAATGAGAACCATCATCCAAAGGTTATTATTTTGTAATTAGCCAGGTCATGACAGAAAAGGAAGGATTTAAAGAGTCAGACATTCCCAAAATGATCAGTCAGCTAAAACAGGCCAAGTTAAAGGCTAAAAAACACTAATTATTTTATCCAATATAAATTAAAAATGATTGATTAAATAATCAATTACTAATGTTGAATTTCTGTCAAAAAGTCATCCAGGGTCAGATCATGACTCAGTGCGAGGGTTATATTTAAAAGCATTTCACGACATACTGTATGCTACACACTTAAACATGAAATACTACAAGAAATTCCTATATTAACATATTCCTGTCTGTAAAGCCTTCTGTTATTTCAGTCTTCAGAATAAGGGTAGAAATAAGTTTTATTGTCTCAAGGATGACCACATAAAGCAGCCATCTTACTTTTAAAAGGTGTTCATTGCGAAAGAATTTTGATAAGTTTGAATTTCAAGAAACAATTTAACTATTGCATCATTGTCTAATTTCCTTTTTAAAAGCTAATCCTCACCATACTTTTAGCACATATTTAGAACTCTAACACCCTGTTCACACATACCAACACCATGAGGTTAAAAACTATCCTCAATCGTCTTTGTCTTGACACAAAAAGAATATCAAATTTTTGTCTCTGCTTGTTACAGAGTTTGATTTGTACCTTTTTGGTAAAATTTTAAGCATAAGAAAAACTTGCCAAAATGTGCAGGCCCTGGCTGATATCCAGGACAGTAAGTTGACAGATCTATGGGGCTTATAGCCACTGCAGGGAGTTTGTCTTTGAAAGTTTGAAGCATTGCATCATTCTTAGGCTAAAACCTGATCACACTGTGCTGTCAGCGCTCTAACCTTCTTGGCATTGAGTTTGCGTATGAGTATGTGCATTATGTACTGCAGCTACAAACAGTAGGATAACATCAAGCTGCCACCAACAATGCATGCTCTTCTTCAAACATTATTTACTACTCTAGACTCATCTGTTATTCAGTCACCTTCTTGAAGCAAGGCGAGATTAACTCCCTCAGATGACAGCTGGTTCTGCTGAACAGGGAGAGACAAGGACACAGGCAGAAGAGGTGCCTTAAAGAAAACTCTTTCACTTGGAGCCTCTTCTGTGACTGATAAGCTAAAGAAAGTGGTTTTCTTCTCCATGAAATTTAAAATAATAGATTAGCCCAAGAACACTCGCATCTACATTAAACAAGCTTAAAAGATTTCGAAAAGTTGTTGGAAACCACAAGAAGATTGTGCACAAGGATCTGATTGTGCACAGTAATACCGGACAGAGAGAGACGTACTAGGATGAGGGCCACGATAAACATACTACCCTGGTCATTCATGATAGAATGGTCATATAACTGGAAACTAAAAAGTCAGTTTCCAAGTTAGATGTGATGGAGAAGAACAGAAAGATACCAAGATTAGGTGAGTGGGAACTTCTTTAAGGAATGGTTGAGGCGCTACATATTCCCAGGAATGCTTGGAGTCTGCTACTGCTTTTGCTAGAAAACCACGATTTAAAGATGTTTGTGCATTTTACAGGCTGGCAAAGCCAATGCAGACCGAGTACACACTGGAGAGACTACATACCCTTCTGACTAGGAGATACCTTCTTGTGATCTTTGCAATTCCCAAACCTTCACCCTCCAAACCCTCAAAATTTCAGACAAATGCATTAGACTGGTGGGTAATTGAGTTGGATGAAATACAGGAGAGCAATGGGTATACAAATACCATAGGCATGATATGTGATGAGTACTTGTGGTGTCAGAGTTAAGAAATGTTTTCCAATTTAGCCAAAATCCAAATAGATATAGCTATCCAGATACATCAAATCAGTAAGGGCACTTAAGCCACGGTAGAAGTGGATCTGCAGTCGCCAAAATAAGCGCTGTCTAAATAGTGCAGGCAGTTAGGAAAGAGCTAGGACCATAAAGGAGTATGTTTGATAACGCCTAATCTCCTTACATTCCTACCCTGTTTTAGGAGCTATATCCTTTTCATGGGTAATTCTTGACATGTACTGCATATGACACATTCTTATGTTCATACCTTTATATTTTGGGGTTTTATGACAGAGAGCTATAGTAGTTCTCTACATTTGTGTACATTTCTTTTCCGGAAGGCTTCAGTCCCAGTTTGATCAGCGTCATTCATGAAAGTGTCCATCAGGTAGTGATGTTCATGGGGCTGAAGGCTGTGCGGATTCAGCACAGCAGTTCGGATTACCACCTGCATCCATGATGGCTCTTAAAGCGTGTTAAACAGCTATTTATTCAAAGTAATGGACATGACACCACTGGCTTGATATTCCAGCAGATTTTCTGGGTAAGTGCATGCTGTCTACAGTGAACTTCTAATGATGACAGAGTCTGAGAGAACAGCCTCTTAATTGTCTTCACTTCATCCCCCAGCTGACATTGGGCTGCCCTTGGCCGCATTGCTCCAGCTCCACATGCCAGCATATATGTGGTTGTCATGAGGTAACCCACAGCCCATGCATCTTCTGCAGCATCACAGCTCATACACTGATTGGCTATATTCTTCTAATGTCATCAACAAAATTATATATATTCAGAATACTGAAATAATGTTTCCTATTGGAAGAGCAGTATATGCTTAAAGAAGAAGGAGGGTTAATGGTGAGCAGAAGACTGTTCTTGACAGGTATAGTTATCCAGATGTAGAAATTGCACATTCAGCAAGTGCTCCAATACTCTATTCGCAGCCATCATTTGATCCCTCCAATGTGAGCATGGCCTTTTGGGCCAACTGTGTTTCATGGATGCTCGAGCATGAAAGAGGAATCTTGTTGAGCGGATCCATAGAAATAATGAATAAAAAGGGATTTAGAGTCTGTCACTGCAAAACACAGCATTTTAATTACAGCAAACTCCCATGAGACTAAGCAGCACACACTCTTGGCTCTTTAGGTACCACTCTGAGTCTGCATCATTGCTGAGCTAATAATGTTTGCCGCTGCAATGCTGACGCACACATTAAATTAATCTGGTTAATATTCATGGCGGAAATATCATGGATCATATCAGACTACACCCATTAATGTTAATTGGGAATCATTACGGGGGCTTGTGTATGAGAGGTTTTCAAAATTAAACTGTCAATCGTCAGGAAAAGAATGTGTGATGCTCTCTCAGCCGGAGCAAAGTGCATGTTCCTCAAAGCCATACAACAAAACTCTGTAAACTCAGCAGAGGCTAGAGGGAGGAATTTTAAACTTCTGTGCTTTCATACAAAAGAACTGGAACACAAAGAATCTTCCCTAAGGAAGCAGTAATATCAGTTTATCAGCCTCACCTGCTTGACCTGTAGCAATGCTGACTGCTGCAAACAGCCTCTGTGTCCGGCTCAGGTCAGAAACTCCGTTGACAGCTTCCACCTCAAAGGTGTAGTTGGCATGAGCCAGCAGGTCCGTGATGCTTACATAAGTGTCCACTAATCCCGACTGTGCAGGAGAGTATCCCACGTTTGGACCACATGGTACACAGTCCTCAGACTCCCAGGTGCAGCTTCGGCATATCACCCTGTAGGTGACATCATTCCGCCCGCCAGTGTCGGCCGGCGGGCTCCACTCTAGATTAACGGTGGTCTGGTTGATGTTGTAGACCAGGTTCTGTGGCGCCGAGGGAGGTCCTGTCAAAGGTGGACACACATAGGAAGCCAGATTTAGATAAGTGAGCGCCAAGAGCAGTGACAGCCAAGTGTGTGCACAAACTAGATCTGTGCTCTAACTGTTCTCTGAGAAGAAAAAAAAGCTATAGGACATGCCAGCTCCAGCCCCAGAGCCAAACACTGACACTCAATTATAATAAGAGTCAGAGCCAGAAAAAAAGCTCTGCAGGTGCACTGACATAGAGTGAGCTGAGGCAGGTACCAAGGTCAGTGGTAGAACGCAGAGAAACTGAATACATTTTATAATCAGAGTTCAGGCATCATTGTTTATAGAGCTTATTATTAATTTAGAGAAAGTAAAAAACATAAAGGCTCCACTCCTATTTGTTCTTATTGCTCCATCAACAATTTATATCATGAAAAGTTTCCAAGTTAAACAGATTATAAAAGTATACAGAGTATAAAGGCTGCAGACGCTGTGTCCTCGT
>JAUZNJ010000041.1:209298-237469 GCA_034780135.1 Jordanella pulchra
CTCTCATACCCCCTTTCCTGTCAGCCTACTGTCAGAAAAACGAGCCACTAGTGCCGTAAAAAGCTCAAAAAAAAAAGGGAGCTATTATAACCACACCGCAAAAAACTGAAATCTAAGTGAGAATATTTTCTTAAAATAACTTTTTTCTTAAGCTGTAAAGTGAGACACTTTGCCAGTGGAATAAGACAATTTACATTTAAAATAAGAAAAAACAACTGCAGTCTCTCATTATAAGTGCTTAACATCTAATTATCTTACTTTAGGGGTAAAAATATTCTTTTGCAGTGCAATAGTGCAATTGGAAGACATTGTCATGTATCATACATTTCATATACGTATATAGAACTTATGAACATGTAGATTAAATTTAGTAAGCCCTGCATAGTTTTTCTTTAACTTCACAAAGATATGCTTGTGAGTACTGGTGAATCATATAAAATCCTAGCAAAATATATTGATATTTGTGACTCTAAGATAACAAAATGTAAATTATTTCAAAGGTTTTCATTGCTTTTGCTTAAAGAATACATACAAAAATTTTAATTTTTGAATACTTCTGTTGACTTTTGTCACATTTTGCTCATCTTTTGTTTTCGTTCAGCAAAACGTTTTCAGTCATCAGAAGCTTATCCTCAAAGAATACATTAAAGCTTCCTTCCTCCATCTTGCCTTTAGCTTCCTCGGCTATGCCATCTTATTCATTGAGCATTGTCTCCACAGCTCAGTGGCTGTGCTAACAGAATGCATGAGGAACAAGGCGTTGGCCAAGTTTTTCCGCGAGCGCCAGGAATCTCTAAGACACTCCCTACCCCTGGGGTCCTACCTGCTCAAGCCAGTGCAGCGGATCCTCAAGTACCACCTGCTGTTGCATGTAAGTCTGTTTGCCAGCTGTCAATTTCAAGCACACCCAAATATACACAAGGATGTGCAAAAATCAAGGTTGGCAGAGGCTGAAAAAACTTGTGAGTGCAACCTAATAATTTTGTACCCGTATTGGCATAAATGTCGATTAGACTTGGCTTAAAACACGGCTCTGGTGAAGGAGCCAAATGCTCTAACATATGGTGCTCAGTATGACTGTTCAATTGGATGTCCAATTTTTTTTTAACGCCAGGAGGAGCATTCCTGTGTGCACATGCATGCATTGCATGCTTACTTAAAATCTGTTTCTATGCGATGGTACAGGAGATAGCCAACCATATGGAAAAGGACACAGAGACCTATGAGGTGGTGCAGGAAGCCATCGACACCATGCAGAGAGTAGCCTGGCACATCAACGACATGAAAAGGAAACATGAGCATGCTGTCAGATTGCAGGTAAAAGATTTCTAAGCCACTATAACTTAAAAAGGACCTTTCTTTTCCTGTCCAGCTGTGCAGTCATGTGAACTCACCACAAATACCCTGATCTTCCCGATATCTTACGCAAGAAATACTCCTAATGATGGCCTTGCAAAAGGAAGACATCAAAGGAAAAAATGTTTCTTTTATCTGTTGGGAGATGGGATTGGTCTGCAGGAATGTTTAAAACATTCAGTCTATCCACACTCAAGATGTATTTTTGCTTTTTGTAGAGCTTTGTACAGAGAATACTCAGACCAGGTTTTCTCTTGATGAAAACTGTTTTGAATTTTCCTTTATGTCTGACTCAAGGCTAATTCCAATTTTGACCAATTAAGGTTATTTTCAAACATTACAACACAAAATAAAAGATAGAAAAAGGAATTTCTAAACCTCTAAAAAAAAGGAATGTTGGATTCGCAAATTAAACCAATAAACAATTTGTCCCATAAACTTTATTAATTATTGTCTTAAACTGTAAAAATCAATCAATTTAAGCTCATTGGCTGATGCGATTATAGACTGAAATTCTTTCCCTAGTTTTGGTGCATCTGACTATTATAGAAGAACTTAGATTTACAACTGGTTAGAGAAGGTCAACAGAAATCAGCCATTTGATTCGCCCAATTTTCATTTTTCTGTACTCTTTTTATTCAGGGCTATAATAGTTCATCAGGATTAATTTATTTCTTAACTTTAACTGGTTCAAAGTTAGTTAACCTAATTGTATTTTTTTTACTAACTTTTCTTGGTTTTAATGTTATTTTAAATGCTGTGCTTTACTTTAATGGACTTTACCTGTTTGTCCTTTCCTTCCGTCATTCATGCAAACATTCTAAAGCTACACAATAAACCAGTCGCTGGAAAACTGAGACTGAGATTATAAACAACAAAGCAGAATACATTAAATTACCTTATATTGGAATAAAAGAAAACCAGCATTAAAACTTTTGGCAAAATACATCAACCTCTAGGTAAGGAGGAAAACCTATTTATTTTAGAGCTTTTGTTTTA
This sequence comes from Jordanella pulchra, assembly GCA_034780135.1. Lineage (NCBI taxonomy): Eukaryota > Metazoa > Chordata > Actinopteri > Cyprinodontiformes > Cyprinodontidae > Jordanella > Jordanella pulchra. The sequence goes on from JAUZNJ010000041.1 coordinate 211,654, forward strand.
CACAACAAACCTTAGTTTAGCTTTTATTTTACTTCTCATTTGCTCCCTCATGAAGATGTTTAGGTCTTTGATCACTCTTCTTCCGTTTAAGATAGTTTCTCTGCTACAGTGTAGAAATGTTCTATTTTTATTGTAATTATATAATTGGTCTTCCTGTCTTGTTTCATAATAAACACATTATCTAACTCCTCTCTGTGTCCTCGCTGCAGGAAATCCAAAGCCTTCTCACCAACTGGAAAGGCCCCGATTTAATCGGCTACGGAGAGTTAGTTCTCGAAGGAACATTTCGCCTTCAACGAGCGAAGAATGAAAGAACCCTCTTCCTGTTTGACAAACTGCTGCTGATTACCAAGAAGCGAGAGGAAACCTACACATACAAGGCTCACATTTTGGTCAGTTAAATTTAATAAAGTGTTGCCCCATAGATTTCTGAGCCATATGTTTTCTCCTTTGTAGCAGGGATTCTAATACAGCTTCTTGTCTGTCTCTTCCAGTGCTGCAACCTTATGCTGGTCGAGGTTATTCCTAAAGAGCCGCTGAGTTTCAGTGTATTTCACTACAAGAATCCCAAACTACAGCACACAGTCCAGGTAGAGCAATCCGGTATCCAGATGCAAACGTTGTCTTGATTGTAATTACATGTTTGGAAATGTTTTGTAGCCACTGGCAGCGTTGTGTAAGAGCTAGAAAGTGTGAGGATTTTTTTGCAGGTTTCTCATTGTTTTAAAGAGCTTACAGACTCACTGAAAGGAGCCGCTCGGGCATGTTGAGAGTTTAATGGCTAAAGGCATCATTGTTGTTACCTAACTGCTCTGTTTTGGGCATCCATTGGAAAACAAAATAGAATAGAAGAATCATGTGGCTGCATTAGCAGGTCATGTATGACATCACCTTTTTAGCATGTTTTTGTGCTCTAACCACAGGCCAAATCCCAGCAAGACAAGCGCATGTGGATCCTGCATCTTAAAAGGCTCATACTTGAAAATCATCCGGCAAAAATTCCTGCCAAGGTGAGAGAAGCTCCCAGAAGATTGACTGGGATTTGTTTGAAGTGTTTTCAGTTAAATATTTTATTTTACTGTCCATATAATCCTTTACCTCTTCTTGTGCTCTTCTCTTTGCTCTCTGCTTTTTTGTTGTTTTTATCTTTATCCTTCCACAATTTTGCCTAAATAAAAATAAAGGTTGTGCATTTATCTCCTTTGATAAATACAGTTCGAAATAAACTTATCCCAACTAAAACAATAAATAAAAATCTTAATTCCAATTACATAAATATTTAAACCTCAAAGAAATACATTTTGTATGGTCAAGTTCTATTAAAGTAGATGGGTTAAAAAAAAAAAACTTAATAATTATGTGACTTCATTGTATTTTTAAACATGTACCAGTCTGTGAATCCTGTGAAGTAAGTCAAGGTGTTTGAAGGCCAGACTATGTGTTAAAAATGTAGAAAGGAGCATATCATCAGAAATGCATAATAAACAAATGTTATTTGGAGTAGCATACAAAAATACTTATCCCTCTTGAAGTATTTCACTTTTTTCACATAAAAAATACAAATTTCAATGTGTTTTTTAAATATTATTTATGATATAGCACAATAACATATTCCATAACTGGGAATTTAGAAAGGATCTCTGTACAAATCAACTATGAAAAGTCCAGCATATATTTGTATGCCCACGAGCCCTGAAAACATCCGTAGGGTGCATCAAGCTGTGGGCTGCATCATGCTGTGGGCTTGCTTTTATTTAGCAGGGAAACAAACTGCTTAGAGTGGACTGGAAAATGAATCGCGCTAAATACAGGATGAACTTACGAAAAGTATAAGCTGCTACAGTGTAGGCTAAAGGTTCGCGTAGAGGTTAGCCTCCCAGTAGGACAACAACTTTAAACAACCATATAAACAACCAGTGAATCTAGTGTGCTGTAATGGTCCAGTCACAGCACAGGTCTAAAATAATAAGAAAAGGAGTTATGATAAAATAAACCAATAAAATACTATGAGGTTTCATTTTTTGTCAAAAAATGTGTAAATGTATAGGGACTAAAAAGACAAATGTAAATGTATCTGTGAATGTTCTCAATCATCCAGGTCCTGGTCAAGCTTGGAAAGTTCAGTTTAGGCAGCTGGACGTGAAGTTTGTCTAAACTGAACTTTCCATTATCACAAATGATCGTCTGTTACTGACTGTTAAGTGTCAAAATTTAAAAAGTTAAGACTATAATATGGCGCCCCCTGGTGTGAAAGCTGTTTGATCTTAGAATTGACTTTTAATCTTTCTTTATGTTTTTCTTATTTCAGGCCAAACAAGCCATTCTGGAGATGGATGCAATACGTAAGTGCTAGTATATATAGAAAACTGGCGTCAGATTTATTGAATGTTGATTATTGTTTTATGAGTGATTATTTTTTTGTTCTTTTAGACCATCCTGGGTTTCACTACAGTCCTGAAAGTGAGAAGAAAGACTCCCTTCAAACCAAGGAAGGTCCCACTCCTCGTCGAGGGCGTAGAAAAGGTTTAAAAAAGAACTAACCTTAAGACAGTCATCCAAAGAAAACGTTAAGAGATTTTTATAAATCGTATTTACTATTTTACCAGAACCCCTCTCCAAATTACTGAAGAATGCAAAGCAGAATGCTACCAATAATGATGGTGAAAAAGTGAGTCACAGCCAAACAATAAGATGGAATTTTATTTTCTCTTTGTATATAAACATGCTGCTTCTTCTCCTCCCCAGCGTATCAGTCTAGGTGCCACCCTTCTGTCCCCTGTGTCCCAGCTGGCTCTGGGTACTATAGGGCGAAGCCGTAGCTTGATCAACCAATCACAGGAGTCCCTGGACCCAGGGGATCATTACGACCACAGTGATAGAGAGGAAGGGGACGAATCGCATCAGCAAGATGCTGACGATGAGGATGACAGTGTTCGGGTAGGTTTATGCGTCAGATCAATCTTTCAATATAACTATATGACCATTTTTTCTCTTGAACGTGTTTGAAACTTTTTTTGTTCAGGCAAGTGGAAAGAGACTGAAAGTTCCAGGGAAAGGCAGCAGGAAGCGGCTGAACCCTCAGGCATCTGTTGACAGTATAGAGCAGTGGAAAGCTTTCAACATGAGTGCCTCAGACCTACAGGTGTGCTATTAATACAAAGCTGCAACGTTTGGTATTTGTGTCCATTTGTATGGCATTGTTTTGCCCTAAAATTCTGCAAGCCTCATAGACAACTTATCATTTCTGCTCTTCTTTTTAACTCAGAGAGCAAGGGAATCTCTAGTAAGGGAAGGAAGTCACCACCCTCCACTACTGAGGACTCCTCGTGTTATGGAGGAACCCCCAGACACCCCAGTCCCCTCTGTAATTGTGACAGAAACTGACCATTCAGTGAGGAACATTTGGGCTGATCACCGGGCTCGCAGGGCCATGTTCCCCACTCGCCAAAGAACGATGCAGCCGGATGATGACGATGAGGACATCTATCAAATGTTTGTTCCCACAGAACCTAGCGCACCAGAGCCAGAAGCATCCCCTGAGCAACTGGAGGCCCTGTCATCACCCAGAACCGCCCGACCCTGCAGCTGGCACGTTGAACAAGTGCCTACAGTTCAAGTCGACCCTCCCGTTGATAGTAGTAGAGTACTGAGGAGGGCAAGCAGTGCAGGAGAGAAAGCTTCAGAGGCTCAAGGGAGACCAGGGAGTGACGAGACTGGCCACAGCAATTTGGAAGTGATTCACACTGAATCGTCCAGCAATGACATATCTGGATCCTCCTCGGCCGAGCAGTTAACAATGGACGATATTGAAAATGTATATGATAACATCAGCTACGAAGACCTGAGGAGCATGGGTCTGATCAGAAGAGACCCAGATGAAAGCCGGGCGAGCGAACAAAGTGCTACGGAGGTCAGAGAGTCTCCCATTGAACCAGAAAGTTCGTCAGAGAGCAACCGGTCCTCCACACAGGATTTGAAGCCATATGGGGGCTGTGATCTTAAGATAGTTGAAGAGAACATATATGATACCATCTGTTTTAGAGAACCACCATCGTCTGAGGTGAAGGGATCAAATGAAGGAAGTAAAGAAAAACAAGAGAGGGACAGTTTGTCAGAGAAAGACCCGGCTCAAAGTCTTGCAGGATTTGGCTCTAAAGAGAGCCTAGACATCAGGAAAAAGGAAGAACCTCAAACTTTCCATCCTGTCTTCTGCTCTATAGAGTCAACTAATCCTTCCATTGCTTCTAAAATCCTTCACCTGGATTCCAAAAGAGCGGATCGGATGTCTGAGGAGGTCGATGAGCTTTGCAATGACTTAGAAAACTACATGAAGAACACAAAGAAAGCTGAACGACTTCCTGCTGCGTTCCCTGTGAATTCCAACGAGTCACCTAAGAAGTTCCCATCTGTTAAAAACAGCCCTACAAAAGCCAACCCTGTGGTTAATGCTCAAGCTGCCAGTCCTATAGACAGGAGCCCACCAGCACATAAACCTCAATCCCCACCTGTTACCTCTACACCGTCATTCACCATCCCACTTATTAAACTTCCAGACTTTGAGAAAGAAAGTGCCACTGCAGAAGAAACCCACAGCCCGGCTCCTGCTTCCCGCCCCCTTCCTGCCACTCCAGAACCCCCTCCAGGCACAGTGAAGAGCATTCGAAACAGACTGGCACGCCTCAGCAGTGGCAGCTTCCGCCTTGAGGACGACGATCTGGTGGAGCTTCCGCCACGCAGCACTGCTCCGAGAGAGGCTGCCCTGAAGGACCTTCACAGTCTGTTTCCAGGGGAGCTGGGAAGTCTGGACTCCCCCTTGTCAGCCTCCTCATTTCTGCTGGGGGAATCTGTGGACTTGGAGCTGATGGACAAAACAAAGAGTCGTGTGTTCTTAATGGCCCGGCAATATAGCCAGAAGATCAAGAAGGCCAACCAGCTGCTACGAATGAGAAGCATGGATCCAGGAGATTCTTGCAGTCGGGCCAGAGTGGAAAGGAAACAGAAAGATCTTGCTGCCATCTTGGAGGAGAAAAAACAAGGGGGTGCAGCCATAGGTAATATGAAAAATATTGCATCTGCATAATGGCTAGGATTTTCCTGGTTCAATTTGCATCTTTCAAGATGTGCATCAAGTTTTTTGGGCTAATTTTATTGTAGTTACAATTGAATAGCTTAATTAAGTGGAAATCAAATTGATTTATTTACTTATTAAAATTACACGACCAAGATAACTCTCACTGCAAAATGTTTTTTTTCTTTTTCAAAACAGACATATCTAACTGTCTTTAGTATCTTCTGTTAGTGATTAGCACTATTTTTTCTAATCCAGCGCTCTCTTAACCAGATGTGTTGAAAGTTTAAAAGAAAGAAGAATTTAGAGAAGCTACTGTAATTTTTTCAGCCTTTCTAGAATTTGCTTTCTTTTAGCTTCCTGTTACATAATGTTCCCTCAGACTTAATTTGTAATTACCTAACTAATGTTAAAAATGGCTCACCCTATCTCATATGTTCTATTATACCTTCTCAGGTGCGAGGATAGCTGAATACTCACAGTTGTATGACCAGGTGATGTATAAAGATACCAGTCAGACCTCAGCCTCCTCGCATCACTTCCATCCAGGCCTTCCTTCCTCTCCATCGATGCCGGAAACTTCACTGGATGATGAATGGCTCCATTCCATCTACAGCAATGGGGAGCTAATGAACTTTATGACATCATCTAACAAGGGAACAGACACCAAAATGTCCTCCAGCGCTCAGCATAAACTCACCCATACCTCCTCCATCCCTTCTCTCAAGACCACCCCTCCTGCTACAAGTGCTCCATCGTCACAAAGATGGAGCTCATGCATTTCAGCGGCAAGCGAAGAAGAGCACGTGTACAATTCTATAAAGAGACATCCTTCCTTTAATTCTCCCTTCTTAAAGTCTTCCCTATCTGATCAGTCCAAATCAGCTGGTTCTCTGACAAGCCCCCAGCAAGAGACCCGCTACCAAACTGGGCTAAGTTGTAAAGGACCCAATGTAGACCACAACACAGACAGACCACGTGGACCTAGTTTAGTCCGTGTTGGTCGGCAGAGCAGCCTCCCAGATCAATCCACCCTGAGACAGTCAGACCTAACCCTCCAGGATGGCCAGCAGGTGGTCGTCCTGAACCGGGCCTCTGCTCTGTCTATACTCAATGCCACTCAGAACTACCTGGCCAACTTCAAGGACAACGAGGACGATGATGACGACTACGTTGAGATCCGCTCAGAAGATGAAAGTGAAGTGGAGCGGGACCGGTTGAACCAGGGAACCAGCAGTTCAACTCAGAGTCGGAGTGTTGTCCAGTCTCGGAGTTTGCCATGCACCCCAGTCCACTCTTGCCAAGCACTGAGGCCGCTGGAGCGGGAACACTTGGAAAAGTACCTGTGGAACGAGGAGCAGCAGAACCAACCCAACATCGTCCATTCTCTGAGGGAAAAGTTTCATTGTTTGAGCTCTAGTAGCTTTGCATAAGGCTACAAGGGAACTTAAAACGAAAACAATGCTAATATACCGCATGTAGCTTGGAAGGGTGCTGCTTTGCGTCAAACAACTAACCATTCACCAATGACAAAAAATACATTTTGGACAAATATAACACATCTATTAAAACAATCCTTGGATTGCAGCTTTATTTTTAGTGAACTATGTTACAGATATAACAAAACGTATAGGTCAAAACACTAAAGGTCATCTGTAATGGTCAATGCACTACATAATTAGCTTTATGTGAATCTCCTTCCAAGAATTTCTAGAATTACAATTTTTTGTGATTTCAAAACTTCTAAACTGTTTTACATCTGAGCCTTGTAGGAACATTTTGTTTTGTACAGATGCAGTAGTTCAGAATATTGGATCATTTTGCTCCTTAGAAAATTTAACTGCGTTGTTAAGGCTGAGCGGGACAGCCTTAGCACGGTAACCTCTCTTCTTAATTAAGCTAAGATTAAACAGTTGTGAACAACCTGCTTTTACTGTTCAAGATTTGTGCAACTTCAGATATTCTGCCAGGCTAGTGTGTCATTTTTAGGAGCTTTTATTAAGCAGGATATGAAGACAAATATTTGAGGTTACTTTACAATCCAGTAGGTTTATTGTACCTATAGGTGAAGTTTTAGTCTATTTTCAAAATAGAGACTCAATTTTTTTCTCTCTTTGGTCACCTGTGGAGTGTTATGTTTAAAGAAAATCAAAAAATATTCTATAAGAAATTAAAACTATCAATCAAATTTGAGAGCAAATGTGAAAAATGGCTTTACATGCAGTAGAAGATGCAAATAGGTGCTGTTGTTGTTTGTTTGTTTTTGTCTCCTAAAATCAGTTCATTTGAATTTTTGGTTTAAGGAGGGACCACAAGGGTAAAGAGATGAATTAGTTTTATAAAGTTCAGTACTGTATTTGGTATATTTTTCTTTATTCAAATACAAATATATTTGAGTTGTTTACTTTATGAAACTATCGCACTACTGATTTTACATCCTCACTCACGGAAGGAAATACACATTACCATCAAAGACACTTTAAGGCTCAGGATGTTTTCTTTCTCCAGAAATTTACAACCAACTTGGTTTGATTTCACATAAAATAACACATACATGACAAACATGAGGTATTTGTTTAAATGCGCTCCAATGTTCCCACAGAGTCACCAATACCACAGGCTGTAAATTAGAGTAAAAGATATTTATTAAATCACAGCTGTGCTTTAATTTAGGGACTCAAAAATGAAAAAAAAAACTGTGAATATTGTTGGTAAATTTTAGATTTCCGTGCACTATTGAATGATGAATTACTAAAATAACAAACCACATGGGGGGGAAAAATGCAAAATAAATAAAACATCAAATCCAAAAAAGGAAAATGAAGTAACTTTTTGCTGTACAATGTTTTTTGGTGGTAATTTGTCTCTTTTTTTTTTTTTTTGCACTTTTTCATTTTACATCTTATTTGTAAACACTTTGTAAAGATGTACATTTTAGGAGCTATTCTTGTATGCCATAGATATGCTTTATAATGCTTTGACGTTTAAGTTAAGTATACTGTATTTTTGTAACTGACTAGTCATCTTTGCTCAACAGGACAATGTTTCTGAGGTAATAAATTCAGATTATTCTCCATGTGCGTGTCTTTCTTTCCAATGGCTTCAGTCCTGGGACATTTAAGGAACAATACTGTAAGGGTTAACTAATGTAAATTATACACCTCTAAATATAAAATCAGGTGTCAGTAAGTATGAATAGGAAATACAGCAGGCCTTTATGAGCATCGATATGAAAGCTTATGTCTGTATTTTAAAAGAAATGAGCAAGGAGAAAATCTTTGCTCTCCAAGAAAACCCTAGGCCAGACTAAAGATTTTCTGGACAATAAAGACCAGGGCTTGTGGGATTTTTTTTTTTTTCTATTCCGTTAATTAATTGTTTGGATAACAGAAAGAATGAAATGTTTGGCTCAAATACAGTACAAAATTCTCTGAAATCATTGAGGTAAACGTGACCAGTTTGCATGATAGCGTCCACTGTGAATTCTACCATTCATCCAAAGGTCCTTGAGAAAAAAAACAAGACTATTTCTAATGCAAATTAACCCTTTAAAGCCAAGTGTATCATATTTGTTACATGAAATTTTGAGACCTCTGCATCATCAGTGGGATATTTTTGCTCTTGAGAACCCGACTTAATAAATCAGAAAAATGTAGGGAACAGAAAATGTATAAAAGATTATACGGAAATGCCTAATGTATCAAAATTTATGGAAATAATGATCAAATTTAACTTATACTAAATTTATGGGTTTCTTTTCAGAATTTTTCATAGAATTCAATGACAACTCTTATATTAAAAAATCAGAATTTTATGTCAATTATTTCGGGCTTTAAAGGGTTAAAGCTCAGGTAAAGGTGAACCCTGGAACATAAAATGACCTAAAACGTACTAGTACGCCTGAAATGGCTGTGCCAAAACTCATATCTTAATCCTACTGAGATGAAGCCTCATCTGAAGGCTAGAGAAGTATTTGACTAAGGTTATAGCAGCCAAAGCAATCAGGAGGGAAGGTGTTATAACTTTAATAGCTTTTTAAATATAAAACTAACTATAAATGCATTTCCATGTTGCAATGCTGTTTTCTGTAGTTGTTGAAACAGGTAATGGCTTTTCATATGGGCCTCCACTGGTGCGCCCACAAGTGGTTCCAAGTAAAAATGCAAGCTTTTGCTGAAAATGCTGTGGTGTTTTAGGCATTTGCTTCTGGCTGGCTTAAATCTCCTTGTGGATGATCATAGCAATGTCCACAGAATGCTTTAAAACTGTGATTCACCACCTTTGAGTTCTGGGGACAGAAATCCTGTGTTGCTACCCATTCTCTGCTTTCTGACAGCACAGAAGAGCCAGAATGTACATTTATACAGATTAAGGCTTATCTTGTCTTCATCTACTTTAAAAACAGACCAGGGTGCAACCTGATCCACCTAATGGTAGATCTTGCTGATTCTTCTGGGTGTTTTCTGTGTCAGTAGGAACACCAAACCTCCCTTGATATTGTGTACCATAGACCCCAAATTTCTGCTGGGACATTTAAAGAGGAGTTGGCTGGTATAAAAGCTGCCAGAGGGAATTATGTATCTGGACTGTCATAAGAAGACCCATTCCCTGATTATGTGGTTGACCAAAAGAAATTAGTCAACACTTGAGCTGTTTGCATCAGCCAACACCAACTTTAGGCTCCCCCTTGGTCAGCTTGGCCTTTGTCTTTTGCTTGTGGAAAAGTTTGGCTTTGACCTCACTATTTTGTTGTTGCTGCGGGTTGGCATGACAGGCAGCATCTAACAGGGTCTCCTCCATCCCCAAGGCTGCATTTAAGACTGTAGTCAAGACATGGACTGCTTTCTGCTACAGTGCCAGCCTAAATACAGAGAACATTTAACCTAAAATAAGAACTGAGTGTTTAAAGGTGAATAAGCCAATTAGAGAAATAAAGAATAGTTAGTTTCACATACTGAGAAATAATATAAGACTGGAATTTGATGTTTTTTTAAGCTATATAAATATCCATCCGTCCATTTTCTCCCGCTTGGTCCGTCAGGGTCGCGGTTGGACCGGTGCCTATCTCCGGCAGTCTGAAGCAGGCAGACATAAGGCAAGATACACCCAGGACAGGGCGCCAGTCTGTCGCAGGGCTATATAAATATCCACTAAATATAAATGAAATATAGTGTGTACGGTTCAATCTAAGTTTCGCTAAAGTAGTTAATTGAAGACTTAAAATGCAGAGTTCCAATAAGGCTTAACTTAATCTGATTGAATGTTTTCCATTTTTATAAAGAGCATGGGTAATATATAGTTAGAGATGATACATACTAGAGATATCCTGCCAAATGCAACTGTAACTGAAAAGGGTCACATGCCACTGCAATGGATCTAATAACAAATACGTGATAATATTTGTACAAAAAAACATTAAACGTGGTCCTTTTTATATCATGCTAATGCCTGTATCATTGCTGTTCTGTTTAGATTTGTGTTTGTAAAGTGTCTGACTTATAAAAAGGTTCAAAGGCTGTGGATTGCAAGATGTTTTGAGGGTTTCACTTCACGCTTCCTGCAATAAATATAATATTTAATTATTAATCAGTAGGGGGCGCTAATTCGAACATCTTAGCAAACGAAGGCAACGGTGAGAAAATGGGATCCTGGGAAATGTAGTTAACAAGTATTATCACACTTGATCGTTCTGCTCATTCCACAAACCATCTGAAAGAACCCAACATTCGGGTAAAATTTGCGGGTAGAATCCCTTCCTTTATTAAAGACTCTCACATTGTACGAGAAGAATTTGTTTTATCAATCTTCTTCTCGAACCTTCTGGTCGCTAAGAGTTTACCCACAATGCATTGCGGCAGCACTTCCCTTTCTTCTCGGTAGTGCAGCGGTCCAATATGTCGCTTTTAGATGGTCCGTTAAACGTGCTCGGCCAGAGAACTACTGGCGAGTCTGTTCGCACTCAGAATGGTAGGTCGTGGTGCATATCATCTTTTTGATTTGATCAAGTCGTGTAAATGTATTACAAGGAACCTGAATGTGAACTCAGTTTCTTTAGACGACACACGTGCGGCTAATGCTAACTAACTTTATAGCTAGCTTCAATGCTTTGTTTCGTATTGTCTTTAAAAACTGTCGAACCACTGTATTGTTATTATAGTCTATATATACATATATGTATATAACAGCCTGTGACAATTCCAGTGTTAACAGCAGTTGTGCAACCCCATTTTAGTACCTTCCACTCACTGTCTAATGAATGGAGGGCTATGCTAATGGGGTAGAGAAACACTGTCGTGATCTGAAGGTGTGGCTAGTTGCTTGTGCACCCCACCGAATAAACTGACAGAACAATTAAATCATACAATTGCTTTCTATCAAAGTCTTGGGAATAACTGCTTGCTTTTGTTTTCTTTATAGTCATGGCTGCTGCATCCATCGCCAACATAGTCAAGAGCTCCCTCGGACCAGTGGGCCTTGACAAGATGTTGGTGGACGACATAGGGGTCTGTGTCATTTAAAAAAAATTTCAGTAGTCAATTAGAAATCTGTATTCGTTGCTTATCAGTTTTGTACTGGTCATCCTAACAGGACGTGACCATCACCAACGACGGAGCTACCATCCTGAAGCTGCTAGAGGTAGAGCATCCTGCTGCCAAGGTCCTCTGTGAACTGGCAGACCTACAGGACAAGGAGGTCGGAGATGGGACTACCTCTGTGGTGAGTGTTGGCTGTATTCTTTTTTTTTTTTTTTTTTATGTAGGCTGCAAGGTCTACTCTTAACTTTATTTTAAATGTATACAACTTGTTTCGCAAGGCTTATCAACCCAAGCCACACTAATATTTCAATTTAAACAATTAATGCATCTTCATCAGAATATATTCTGAGTAATTCTTGGGGGAAAGCATTTCTGAGCCCTGCACACACACATAGCCATCCTAAAGCTTCATGAAGTTGTTTTTAGAAGTGGGATCCTGGAAAATTGAAGTTTACAAAACATTTTCAGTTTTTATGTCTTCATTCATTTTGAAAATGTGGATACAGAAGTTGAAATTTGAAATTAAGCTTAATAAATGTGGATATTTCTTTTGTAAAGGTAATCATTGCTGCTGAGCTGCTTAAAAGTGCGGATGAGTTGGTGAAGCAGAAGATTCACCCCACTTCTGTCATCAGTGGATACCGTTTGGCATGCAAGTAAGACATGGAAATTATAAATGAAACTTTGTTGAAAGGAGATCAGGGTCATCTTTTAAAACACTTATATTTGATCTTCTAGAGAGGCGGTGCGTTACATCAATGAGAATTTGACTATTGGGACAGACGATCTGGGACGAGAGTGTTTAATCAACGCAGCGAAAACCTCCATGTCTTCCAAAATCATCGGAGTGTATCCTGAATATTTGTCTGATCTAGCAGCATTTTAAAATATGTTCTGATAGTTTTTGATTGTAGTGTGAATGTGGAAATAATCCTCTATGTGCCTTGACTGAGGGTCCTTAGTGATGCAGATTTCTTCGCTAACATGGTAGTTGATGCTGCTATGGCTGTGAAGTTTGTTGATGGCAAAGGAGTAGCCAAATACCCCATCAACTCTGTGAATGTGTTGAAAGCTCACGGCCGCAGCCAGAAAGAAAGCTTCCTGGTCAATGGATATGCACTCAACTGCACAGTTGGTTCACAAGGTTTGCATCTTATTGACTTATCTGTAGTACACGCAGTTGTATTAAAATCCCATTATTTTTGCTGCTATGTCCTTGTTAGTGATGTATGCAGTGATACGCGTGGGAGAAAGTAAACTGCTTTTAAAGGAAAAAGAATCACAGTGGGATTGTTTTCTGTGGTGCTTCTTTTTAACCAGACAATAAATCAGAAACTGTAATCAAAAACGTAAAGATATGTTTTCTTTTATTATTTCTGCTGTTGAATGTTTATATTGTATTCCAACAGAAATGGTGAAGCGTGTCGTAAATGCAAAGATAGCCTGTCTAGACTTCAGCCTGCAGAAAACCAAGATGAAGATGGGAGTCCAGGTCATCATCAATGACCCAGAAAAACTCGACCAGATCAGGCAGCGGTAGGTTATGGATCACATGCCAGCCTTTCCTCATCTTAAAGAATGATCCCATTTTATTTTGCTGTGGTACTAGTGCAATAGTTCTTACAGTGATACGCGTGGGAGAAAACATGATCAGCCACAAGTCAAGGCTGCAGCTTCTCTAAGCTGCTGGACCACTACTTTGAGCTGGACACAATTGAAGAACCCTGTTGCTTTTGTGTGTGTGTGTGTGTTTTAATACTGTTAAATTGCACCTTCCCTCTGCCTTAGGTTCTTTGTAGTAAAATTTGGATGTTAATTTGTATAAAGGAATAAATGTTTTGTTTGTTTGGTTTAGAGAATCTGACATCACCAAAGAGAGGATTCAGAAAATTTTGGCAGCTGGAGCAAATGTTGTTCTGACCACTGGTGGCATTGATGACATGTGTCTGAAGTACTTTGTGGATAGTGGGGCCATGGCAGTGAGACGGGTTCTCAAACGGGACCTTAAACGCATCGCGAAGGCAACAGGAGGTAGGAATAAAGCATGTTTTCCTGTTAGTGTTTATGTCCTGAAATGTCTAATTAAATAAAAAATTATATTTGACTTTGTGAATTTTTAGCCACCCTCTGCCCTTCACTCTCCAATCTGGAAGGAGAAGAAACATTTGAAGCCACTATGCTCGGTCAGGCTGAGGAGGTTGTGCAGGAGAGAGTTTGTGATGATGAGCTCATCCTGATCAAGAAGTAAGAGCTGCCGTCATCACGTAACTCTGGGCTGTAATCATTAAAAAAGTGAAACATTTATCTTCATCTGAGCTATTTTATATTTATTTGTTGACAACTCGGTAAATAATTAGTCTGAAACACTTTGAGTTTTATTCTCATGATTCCAAGAATTCTGTATTGATGCAGCATTTTGGGATTTTTTTTCCTTAAGTGCTCTGCTGCTTGAAGAATATTGTAATTTTTAGCTGGAAAGGAAAGGATATCCTTTTTACTAATGATGCTTTTTTTTCTCCCTGTTAGTACAAAAGCACGTACATCAGCCTCCATCATTTTGCGTGGAGCTAACGACTTCATGTGTGATGAGATGGAGCGTTCGCTGCATGACGCTCTCTGCGTGGTCAAGAGGGTCCTTGAGTCAAAGTCTGTTGTACCAGGAGGGGGTGCTGTTGAGGCAGCACTTTCAATTTACCTGGAAAACTATGCAACCAGCATGGTGGGTTTATAAAACCTCAAGTGTTCACCTGTAAGGCTTTCTTTAGAGACTATAAACCAAAGTTAAAGTTCTAAACATAATTTTTTCTCAGGGTTCCAGAGAGCAGCTGGCCATTGCTGAGTTTGCGAGGTCTCTTCTCGTCATACCCAAGACTCTGGCTGTGAATGCTGCCCAGGACTCCACCGACCTGGTGGCCAAGCTGAGGGCTTTCCATAATGAGGCTCAAGTCAACCCGGAGCGCAAGAACCTGAAATGGTGAGTTTAGTATTTGATGGGATGCAAAACTGAATTGGCTGAATGCAGGGTCCCTGCAGTTTGCATACATGTAAAATGTAACCACTTTGCTCCACAATTGATTTTTTTTTTTTAAGTTTATTCCATTTTCTAAAGGCCACATCCATCATAGCTCTACCTATGAATCTCTGTCCATCCATCGTACACTTCTTTATAATCTGTGGTCTCTTAAAATTGATACTTAAAAAGCAGCCACTGTATAGATATTTAAGTTTTATATTCTTCAACCAGTGCTAAAAAGAACAGCAAATATGGATAGTTAGGTTTGGAAAAGTACAGAATTTGGAATAAGAGAAATGTGCAGAATATTAGCATATAAAAATGATTATGAATAGATAAATATGTATAGTATGTCACAGCTACTGTTAAAATATCGATATGGCTAGCTTGGATGCAAACTCTCGGATAGACTTTTAAAAGAAATACTTAAAAATTCTTCATGTATGCATTTGGCTTGTTCGTTTTTGGGTGTTATTTTTGTGGCAGAGATGCTTAACTTTACTACAAAGGGTGTCAACATCATGATAGCCAGAAGAATGTAGCTTCTATAGAACAGATTTTCTATTCTTGAGAATTCAGTTTAGATAAACTTGTCTTATTATTCTGTAGGATCGGCCTGGACTTGGTGAATGGCAAACCAAGAGACAACCGTCAGGCTGGAGTGTATGAACCCACCATGGTCAAGACAAAAAGCCTCAAGTTTGCTACCGAGGCTGCGATCACCATCCTGCGTATCGACGACCTCATCAAACTGTTCCCAGAGCCAAAAGAAGGAGGAAAGTCCTATAGAGATGCTGTAGAATCTGGATCTCTAGAAGGTTGAAATCTTTGCTGGTCACTGTAGGTTTACCACCTGTATTTATACGTTTCTGAGCTCTTCATGGCTGCCAGCGTAGGCCATCCCTCTGCATTTCTCCCACTCCCATCACTTTTGGGATTCATGTTTCCAAAGGAACTGTTAGTGACTGTTTTGTTTCAGACACAAAAATAAAGCTTCAGTGGTTGTAAATGACTGTTTATTCATTATTAGCAGCAATTACAGTAAAACTTCAACATTTACAGGAAAGCACTAGATTAGAGAAGGTGGCTAATTATGGCTCTGATATGATTTAATGTTCCCTGCGCAATGTTTTCATCCCACAAGTACATATTGGAATGTTACTGTAAATGTAAACCTTTCTAATAAATGCCTAAAACAATACTTAAAAATTTTAAACATCATTGCAAAACAGAGCTACACACCAAGTAACAAAGTAAGCTTAACTGGAAATTCAGTTTGTTTTTTTTTTTCCTGTAGCCTATAGATATTTTAACAGCTTCTGCCTGCATCATGAATTAACGTATTCGCTAGTTTAGACAAATATTCACAGTGATGAAAGCTTTTTGGGGGGTTACTGCAGCATTGCTTTTACATTTTGCCCAACAGTGTAAACAGATTTCATTCTCCCATTAGCAAAAATAAATCAAGTGCAACTTAAGTAGCTTTAGGTTGGCGTCTTAAACTCTCTCCACACACATGGCAATACCCATTCCTCCTCCAATGCAGAGGGATGCCACACCCTTCCTTCCTCCAGTCCTGTTTAGAGCATGTAGTAACGTCACCAGGACTCTGCAACCAGACATGCCGATAGGATGGCCCAAAGAAATGGCCCCACCGCTCACATTCACCTGTGGAACAGAAAAAATATTGTAATATAAACAGAACATCAGATAAGAAAACAAAAACTGATGCAAGAGAGGCTGGATTTCTTAAGGAACAAACATTTGAAGATGACCGTGGGATAAGCTCAGTATTACAAACCACTTAAGGTTGACAATTAAAGTCTAGTTTCATTATTTACATCATACAGTTTTTTTATATTAAAAGCACAGAAATTTCATATCTTTGGGTTGTATATCCCTGGAATAGATCTAGATGCTCCAGTGCTACTTCAGTCCACAGTAGGATTGTACAGCACACCAAACATGAAAACATTACCACCAAACAATCTATTTAGTACTGTTCAAGGAGGAATGTATCAACAGCCTTCCCTCAAGGACAACAACTGTTAACTTAAGGACTTTTGTATATATTCTGTGTATAAATAAGATTTGAAGGCAGAATAGGATTTGACATTTATAATTAAGCCACAAACTACAACTTTTTTTCTTCATGTTCCATAAACAGACTATTGCACTGTCCTCTGATGGTGAAGGATATGTTTTATTCTAAAGCCAAAATGTAAAACTACAATTTCTTTCTAGCCCTTAAATCTGCAAAAAAAAAAGAAAAAAAAAATTATAATCAAACTAGCTTTAAAACATATCTATAAAACTTGTTTAAATATTTTCTTAATGCACATGCAATTTTCCTTTTTTTTTCCATAAACTATTATTCCCACATGTTGATCCTACACATTATGATAGAAAATGTATTTACCAGGAATCATTTTACAAGTCAAAGATTGTTCTAGTAATCAAATCTTTGCGACATAAAACTTCAGCTTGTTACCTTGTCCTTGTTTAGGCCGAGCTCCTTAATCACAGCAAGGGACTGCGCAGCAAATGCTTCATTGATTTCAAATAAATCAACCTGATCCAGCTGCCAGCCTGCTTTCTCCACCTAAAGGGGAGAAATATTAACTTAGAAAGTTGCATAATCAAAAATAGAAAAGGAAAATAAATTCAACGTGACACATTTGGCGTTCTGATATCTCACCGCTTTCCTGATGGCTGGTATTGGCCCAGTGCCCATGACAGATGGGTCAAGGCCTACCTGAGCCCACGAGACAATTTTAGCCAGGGGTTTTACTCCCCGTCTCGCAGCCTCTGATTGGCTCATCAAAACAGTAGCTGCAGCTCCATCATTTATTCCTGTTTAAATAGTATTAAAACAGCTTTTTAAACTGTGTGCACAAAGACCCGTCCTGTGTTGGTTGATGGTTCATGAGTAACCGGAACCTGAAGCGTTTCCAGCGGTGACGGTGCCACTGCTGTCCTTAACGAAGCACGGTTTGAGTTTGGACATGCTGGCGATGTTGCTTCCATGTCGAGGAAACTCGTCCATCTTCACCTCAACGGGACCTGAAGCGGAGAGAGCAGGATTTAACATTTAAAGACAAACACTGAGGCAAAGTTGTCACCAAGCAACTGAAGAAGTCCTTTACCTTTTCTGGATGGCACAGTGATGGGGACAATCTCCTGATCAAAATGTCCCGCCTTCTGTGCGGCCTCTGTTTTGTTTTGAGAATTAACAGCAAACATGTCCTGCTGCTCTCGGCTGATTTCCCACTGACTTGCAACATTTTCAGCTAAAGAGGAACAGCAATCGATGACAAATTTCATTAGTACAACAAAGAATAAAAACAGAGAGGTTTACAGTAGTTTTCAGACTACAAGTCGTAGTTTTTTGTCATAGTTTAGCTGGTTTGCAACTTATACTCTGGAGCGACTTATGTGTGAAATTATTAACACGTTGTTACATCATTTCACACTAAACCACAAAGGGACGCTCTAGGCCTGTGTTGATCATTTAAACATTGGCGGTAACTAATAAAAAGAACTGAAAAGGGCTCTGATATGGCACCGAAACGAAAATCATATTCTGCAAATACAAGCTGCAGGTAGTAAAATATGCAGCCGAAACTTGTAAGGGACTAGTGAAAAGCGGAGGATACTCTTACTGACATGAAGAAAACAAAAAAGTAGAAGAGGAAGCGCTGCATCTTCTACCGTGGAGGTGTTTAAAAGTGACACAGAGGATGAAGATTTCATGGGATATGTCTGTTCGTGGTGTTGGATTTTATCAAATAAATTTCCCTCAAAAATACAACTTATACTCCAGTGCGACTTGTAATCCAGAAAACACGGTAACTACTACAGAGACTGAGACCTGTGATTCCCATGTGGTAGTTATGGAAGGCATCCATCAGGCCATCAGCAACCATAGAGTCCTGCAGTGAAACATCGCCCATCTTCACTCCCGCTCTCATTTGCAGAGTGTGAGGGGCCTGAGTATAGACAAAAGAGGCCATTGTTTTCATCCTTTAAGTATTGGCCTTGCAAAAAGATTCAAAACCCATAAAGTTTTTCAGATTTCTCATGTTACAGTAAAAATCACAAGTGTACTGTATTTTGTTGTGGTTTAAAAAAAAAACACAAACAAACTTGAGTGTATCAAGGTAAAAAAAAAATATAAAAAATTCTATGTGGTTTTTAAAAATGTCTTTAAAATTTAAAGGGTATAAACAATTTAAAGGCACTGTATGTATGTATCTTTCTACAATATTTTTCTTGTTACCAACCCTGCTCATGCTCTCCATACCGCCAGCCACTACCACAGTGGACTCTCCAGCCTGGATGGATTGAGCTCCCAGACACACAGCTTTGAGCCCAGAACCACACACCATTTGACAGCTCCACGCAGGGACAGGGTACGGGATACCTGCTGCAACACTGGCCTGACGTGCTGGGTTCTGCCCTTGACCTAAAAGACAAGGTTTATATTAATGTGGGAAACAATGCAGCAAGATAAGTAATAGAAAAAGTGTAACATGTGACACACTAAAATAAGTAAATAAAATGGATAAACTTTTACCTGCAGTGAGGACATGTCCAATGATAACCTCAGAGACCTCTTCTGGTTTCACCTCAGCCCGCTTTAGAACATCCTTTATCACTGGTGAGCACAGGTCACGCAGAGTCACCGTGGACAGAGCGCCACTCAAGCAGCCTGTAGGAAAATAATTTATTACAATGTTAACAATTCACAGGTCTATTTTCAGTTTATTACAGCAAAACCAATGTTTTGCCACTGACACATGTTGTATCAAAGTCTTAAGGACAAAATGTTCTCTGAAATTATAAAAATGTTGCTGCTTCTGATAATGGGCTCATGCTGTGTCTGGTAACAGACAAAAAAAACAACTTTTAAAACTGTTATATTAGGGATCAAAATTTGATCTTTCCACTCTGAACACATTTAAAAAATATGCTATGTATATAAGAATTTCAAATTTATGACGCTCTTATTATTTTGCATATTGGCGTTACACTGCTTCCTAGCTCAATTTCTTGTCCAAATAATTGTTGATTTATCAGTGATAGAACTAAAATGCAAACATAATGTTCATTTCAAGGTTTATACAGTATATTTTTCTCCAACTACACTGTCTTTTTCTTTCTGTTTGGAGTAAAGACAGATTTAGTCTTCTGCCTTGGTCCACCTTAAACTATGTGTTAGTTCCAGTCTCTACAACCAATTAATTCTGATTGAGGACATAGACAGTTATATACAGGGGTAAATATAAAGGAAAGAGATGCTTATAACCTTTTAACAGAAATAAAATTAACCTTTTCTCCTTTTCTCACAAATCTTAAAGAAAAAAGCCCAACTCCACGTCGCCTCGCGTCATATATTCAGTAGCCAATAGGAGTAGGCTCGTGTTGAATCGCACTACGTCTACCAGCCAATGAACAGGTAAGGAATACTTCAAGATCAAGAGTTGACCAATCAAAATTCACCAGGAACCCTGCGCGTTTATGGACGACAAAACCAATTGCTTAATTCATAAATGTCAAGTGAATAACTTTATCAGTACAAAAATATACATATCATATAACCTAAAATCTCAGTAAATAAGTTAATTATGTTTACAGTTAATTAAACAACAGCATGATGTTAAAATGTAACAAATGCATAGTTACAGAGCATGAAAGTCCTCCTTTACTTAATGATTCTGACACCTCAAGGTGGTCGGATTTTACCTATTGGAGTCCGAGCGGCAGAAGCGATAACAACAGGTTCGGTGTTCATCCTGAAAGGCGCCGATGTGAAGCTGGGGTCTTTGCTTCTTTCTATTCCTTTCTACTAACACACAGCTCTGTTGACACTGCATGGACGTTTAAATGGGATGTGTACAGATGGAAGTCACGAAAACAATAGCGCCCCCGTGTGTTTAGGAGGGCGAGAAGTAATCTTAAAAAAAGGTTTGCAAAATGAGAAATGTCATATAGATTAGTTTAATAAATAAAACTAAACCGTGCCCTTGGTTGACTATCGTGCAAAAAGTATAATATTCAATACAAAAGCAATATTTTCAAAAAGAAATATTCTAACTTGTCACATAAAAAAATATTTAATAGTTCAAGATCTTTCTGCTGGAGAATTTTACTAGGTCTGTAAATGCAGATTTACATTTTTTTACATATTTATAGAGTGGGGGTTAAATAACTCATTGCTATAATTGAAATGTAGGTTAATCATTAAATTAGTAGGGTCTTAATACGTTTGCAAGGCAGCACAGATGCCATGAAATAATAAACTCCCCAAAAATATTACATTTAATACAAATATTTATCAATACATTTAATAATAGGTAAACTAGAAGGGATATCAAAGATCAATTTATTGATTCATCATTTGAATCCTATTTTTAAGTCATTGATTTGATTATGCCATATATTAAAAAAAAAAGTTATTTCTAACTACACAAAAGTTTGAGAATTATCTTTAATATCTTCTGTAAATCTTTTAAAGAGAAACATTTTAAAAATGAGCAATTTACTTCTCTTATTTCTTTCATATCAGTTCATTATTTTCATTTCCATGTCCTAACATCAATTTATACTTTGGAAAACCTAGAGCTTTAAAGCTAACTTACTGGTTGTTAATAATTGGTTTCACTCTATAGTATTAAAAATCTTTATTTTGTATTTGGTCAGTACATGAAAAGGGCTGAAGAATAATATGGACATCGCATATGAACTACTAACATTTTAACAGAACTCTCAAAACTGTTTTTTTTTTTTGCCAATGAAAAGAAAAACTGTTCTAAAACAAAAAAAGAACCACAGGCCAACATCTTAAAATGCACTCCTTGAGTATTGGGAACCTAGCAGAATTTAGAGATTTTTACTGACTTGACGCGTTACAATACCAGACGGCCTGATTTCAGTGTTAACAGCTTAAACAGTATAGCCGTATTCAAATAAACAGTGAAATGTACTAGTTTGAAATCATACACCCACGCAATTTAAATCTAACATCAATCCTGTTTATATCCCCATTAAGCAACACAAATGTGACAAAGGCATCACAACAGGCAAGGGACAAGGGTGAAAACAAACTTTCTTGGACAACGGTGCTGTGTTACAGACTATGAATTTGCTGCCTTGTTTTATACTGTATAAAAAAAAAAAATACAGAACACATTAAAGTACATTACAAAACTGCACCATCGCTTGTGTTGGAGTCCAGGCCGTTCTGGGCATGACGTGACCCTGCAGTCCTGGTGCCCTTGGTCACCAGGGCAGCCTTGTCCTCGGTGGGATCGGTGGTGGAGTCTGTGTCATTCGAGTGTTGAGTCAATGATGTCTCGCTGCCAGTCGGGGAGTCCACACTCTCGTAGCCCGCGCTAAGCTGGCTCCTGAAACTGGCAGGTCCTCCAACTCTACCAGAGGCAGTTTGACTTCCTGGCGTCCCCTCTGCATGGTTGGGGCGTTTGGTCTCTGTGTCACCGGGGCTGGAGGCCGCAGGGGACATTGGAAAGTCTTCTTCGGCACTGCTAACCTCTCTGTACAGGCTAGGTGTAGTGGTCTCACTCCTTTGGGACGAGCTACTATTTCTTGGACCATTGGAGACCCTCCCGTAGTCTTTGCCTCCTTGTTCAGATGCAGCGCTGGCCTGTTCTGGGTGAGTAGAGGGTTCTGCGGATGAGCTGGAGGCAGTGGGTGAAGTCCTACTGGGGCCTGCTCCAGCTGATGTGCCCTGAGATTGAGCGAGCAGCTGACGGGACTCTTTCAGCTGTTGCTGCAAGACAAGGATGGTGCTCTGCATCCCTTCTACCTCCTCATCAAGCTGGATAATGAAGTCATTCAGCTCTGGAAGTGACAATGCAAAAACTAAAACATTCATTTCAACACAAATAAACAAACCAAAAAGACATAGCGACGTCACTTCCTCTTACCATCTTGACTGCTCTTGAGTTCTTCGCTGTACTTCTTCTGCAGGGCCAGCTCAGCTTCCAGCTGGGCGATCCGTCCCTGGGATAGCTGCCGACCCAACTCCTGGTTTTCCTGAATCAGCATCCGACACTTGGCCATCAGTTTCTTCCCTGTTTGGCTGCAAGGGAAACAAGTCTCACATCACACAGTGAACAAGGAGACAAAGGCAAAAGGCAGGCAGACACTGATGACTTGTTCCCACTGCCTGGAATTAAACAGAAACTCATCATTCTCACAAAGCACATCACTATTCAACCCTAGCATGTCAAACCTTCCTAGTAAACATGAATGGGAGGTATGATTTTGAACACAGATCCATTAGTGGTTTTAACTTGTATTAAAGCAGTATAAATAAACAAATAATAATAAAAAGACTTCCTGACTCAAAAAATTAACATAAATAAAATAAAAAAGAACTATATCAGTGACTTGTTTGAGTCTACCTTAACTTACCATGATACACATGGATGAAAGATCAACGTTGTACAAGGCAAGTAAGATAACAGTGGCTTTTAAATATTATACCCTTCCAACGTAACTATAAGTCCTATTAATAGAGAAATGTCACAGGGCATCATATCCACACAAAACACTAGATGAAAACCTTTAAATAAGTCAGTAGTAGACAGAAAATGTGCAAAGCAAAGTGTTGCACAGATTCTGGAAAGAATTTACTTTTAAGACAAAACAATGAAAATGTTAACATCACAATCAACCAGCCAGACGTGCCCAACAATAGATTAATGAGAAGTAGGAGAATGTTACAGAAGCAGTTATTGTGACCTTTTGTTTGAAATGCCTTAATGTAGAAGACAAAACTGCACCAAAGTTATCTTAAGTTACATTACTGCATAAGCTTTAACACTTATATGCCTTCTGTATTGTCAGCAGGAATTTGAAATAATAGCGTGATAACCGTTTGAACAAATGACCAAAGACTTCTTATTGTTAATGAGAATTAATCTGGAATAATATACTTTACATCAAAGCCTGACGGCATTAACTGAAATGACCATACATTGTTGTTTTTCTTGATAATGTTCTTCATATTAAGGATACACTGCCAATTTTAACCATGAGCTGCATGAAATTAGAAAAACAGAAACAAGCAATACCACTGCTGAATATTATCAAACTGATCCTGACTGCAAATAATCAACATTTTTTTTCCATCACATAATCAACAACTATCCCTGAGTCGTGGCATTTAAGCAGTATAAACCTATACAGGTGTTTATCCAACTGGAGTATAATAAATATAAATCACCCTACCAATTACTGCATTAAGGCAGCTGTTAGTAACTTTTGCAAAATGCAAAGTTGGTTGCTGCTGAAAACCAGTTGTGCAGCTCTAATTCAAGTCCTGCTTTCAGTAAAGGATTAATATTTTTGAAGACTGGGAAGCAAAATAAACTGTGCGATAGCTTCACTCCGTGAACACAATTTTTTCTAAGCTGTGGAAGAAAATATTTGGTCAAGCACAAGAGTACACAATACAAAACAATACATCCGCATTAAATGAGGACATGTATCCTGCAGGACATTTGCACTCACAGTTTGACAACAGGACTTAGAACACCTACAGCAGTGTGTTTCTGTGAACAACTGATCTGAAAACTTTTACACAAGACTAAACGATGAATCGTGCCCCTTGGTTTCAACACACACTGCAGTAAGTGTTTGCTATAGAGAAATGAGAGATCAAATTAAATAGCAAGGAAAAGAAACAATTCACAAAATAAAACATTTGAACTCTACCGTGTGGAGGCCCATGTGGGCGTATGGACCCTCATGCCTGAACCATAGTCCCTTTGTGGACCGAGGATCTGGCTCCGCTCACAGTCTTATATCAGTTCTAGTGTCTCTTCCCCAGCAGTCTTTTTTTCTTATCCTATTAACTTTCCTCATATGAATGTGTCTAGACTGTCCAAAAGTCTTTACATTTCACAGAAAGGCTAGCAGGTATTTGTGTGATGTGGTCCACTGTTAAATGTCTTTACAAAAGCAAGTATGGAAGTGTTCTTTAAAATGTTCAATTCATGTTTTAGGCTAGGGATGCACCCCGCCTGACATGACCTCCCCCATATGCCCCTTATTTTAAATGTGAACTGTCTGGTTTTGAGCTGAGGGGTCGGGAATGGATCATCCTGTGCAGGCAGTGAGCGACCACCTCTTCGGAACAGTTCGAACTCCTTCAGGCCCTCGGACTCACGGTGAGGGAAGAGAGCTGAAACACAAGTGTCACCTGACCATACTGTCTTTCCTCTTTAGCTTATGTGAAATGTAGCTGGCACAGTACAAGAGAACAAAAGCAGTTTTTTTTTTGTTTTCTTTTCTTTCTTTTTTTTTGCAGTGACTGGCTTTCTGTAAAGTCTGAGTCTTGTGACGAGTACAGCATTTTGTCAGCCTTCCGCCCCACCATTGTTCCTGCATGCCTGCAGTGAGAGTGAAGGTGGGGGGCGTGAGGAAGTCTTGACTTTTTGTTTGAAGGGGGGGAGTTATTTTGATTGTCTTTACCTATCAGGTGTAAATTTCCAGGCACTCAGTTCATTTTGGGCCTGCTCCAGTTTGTCTTTAGTCTGTTCCAGTTCAGCCTTCATTTTGAGGAAAAACAAGTTGATGGCTGGATCCACCATGGACGACCGCAGCTGGGCCACACTCGGCTGCTGGACTTGCTTGAGGTACTGAATCTGGGTCTGCAGAAGGTGACAAATACATTTTAGTCAAAGGCAAATTAATATAATCACACATTTTCTCTCATTTTATTTAGCAGTCTACTAAAAACATACAACTGAAAACTATTAAGCCATTTCCAATGAAAGGGAAATGCTTATCTCTCTTGTTTCGTTAAGTCTTCCAACACTTCATCGGTACCTTATGCTCTACAAGTGCAAGGATCAGGGCTGATGACACTGCAGCCAAATGCATGTTTATGTTCAAAACTCTAAATATACCACTGCACATATCATTGGACCCAGGCAGTTATTTGTAAGTACAACTTTGCAAAGGCTGGTGTTAAGGTTTTAAGAGAAATATACTTTTTTTTTTTTCCTCTTTGATTTGAAAATTCTCATTATCAGTGAAATAAAGAGAATCTGCATCCTAATTCTTAAAAACAACAAAAACAAGTAACCCATAGAGGGAACAGTTGTATTTGTCAATTAGCTGGTGGCCCAATTTTGATGAACTGGATAAGTATAGTATTTGTTAACCAGT
>JAUZNJ010000041.1:245982-261967 GCA_034780135.1 Jordanella pulchra
TCTGACAGTAGGCTGACAGGAAAGGGGGTATGAGAGAGGGGGGGAGACATGCGGGAAAGGACCACAAGCCGGATTCACCTGCATCGAGGACTAAAGCCTCGATACATGGGTCATGCACGCTAACCACTGCGCCACCTGCACACCCATGAAGAGTGCTAATGTTTTTTTGCAGTTAATAACAATACAGAAATACATAACAATAAAAGGCATAGCTGAACACTCATATCCCAGTTATGTCAATAACTTGTGCCATTGCTTACTTTTTAGTCTTATAGTGCTTTACAGTTTACTACAGACTAAATTAAGTGGAAAAAATATAGCATTTTGCCAATACATATTGGTATAACAGGGCACACGCACACAATATATATATATATATATAAATATAAAAATTTATATATATATATAAATATATATATATATATATACAGTGGTGCAGTTTGTAGCACTGGTGCCTTGCAGCAAGGAGGCCCTGGCTTTGATCTCTGACCCAGGGTCTTTCTGCATGGAGTTTGTATGTCCTCCCCATGCATGTGTGAGTTCTCTCAGGGTACTTCTGCTTCCTTGTCAAGATGACTGTAAGTTTAAGTGGCATCTCTATATTGCCCTTATGTGTGAGTGCGTCTTTACATGGTTGTATGTCTATATGTGTCTCTGTGTTGCCCTGCAATGGACTTGTGTGAGCACCATTCCCACCGTGACCCTGACAGATGAAGTGGGAGCAGAAATATGGATGCTTTAAAAAAAGAAAAAGACATTCACATATTTGTGTAGTTCACCCTGATATCTATCTGCTCTGCAAAGGCTATAGATAATATTACTGGACAAACAGTATAATGAAAACTATTAAACAAATCAAACAATTCATAAAAATGGTAAAGAATAAAGCTTATAAAGCAATATCTCAAGCTTTAAACATCTCATAGAGTAACATTAAATGTACAAGAAAAGAGAGAGAAACCAATGATGACCGACATAAGCTTGTGTGGACATAAACATGTAAAGAAAATGCTCTAGTCGAATGAAAACAAAACTAATTTTTGAAATGTAGTAGTGACCACTATACTTTAAGAGTTAATGGGAAGAGTAATGGAGCTATATGCGCACGTAACATTAAAAGAACATTGCTGGATTGTCAAGGGAAGAAGATTAGCTTGACAGTCCACCAAGTTAGGACTGCAAATAATCTTAGGAAGCCCAACTGAAATTTCGGACCTAACTTGAGCAATAGGTGGTGCACGGATTGAGCATCTAAACCATGTCCTGAGGAGTCTGTCCTCGATCCAGTCATCCCTTGTTTAAGTTACAAACAGTAGAAACTTTGATGCATGTGTTCTATCCCTCCTCTAATCACCATGTTATTTAAGATCGCCTTCAGAAAGAAGGCCAATAGTTCCACGAGCGCTGACCTCGGCCAAGCAGCTGGTTTGTTTGTTTGTCTGTTTTAAAACTAACTCAGTTTTAGGTGGATTTAACCAAATTTTCACAGAAGGGGCATATTATAACTATTGCCACATGATTAAATCTTGGTGAAGATTAGCATAATGCCCACCTCCAGATGGTTATCTGGATCATCACCAAAATGTAATCATTTCTCAATGGTTATAATACACCCCTTCTGTGAAAATTTGAGCAAAATCCATCCATAACTTTTTCTGTAAAGTTGCTAACAAACAAATAGACTGCTTGTCGGAAGTCTGCACTCTCTGAATGCTTTTCTAGTTAAGAATATATTTTTTGAATAGTTTCAATTTTTTCTTCGATCTTGTACCAGCACCTTATAACAAACTTTGAAGAAATTTATGTAGGGAATAAGTAAGAAGACGTTAAGTCCGATAAAGAAAGTGAGAATAGAAAATTTTCACATCAATTATCTTCTAGTTTAGACAGCAACACTTCAGTTAAACCAATGGCTGCCTTTTCGGACTAGAATTATGAAACTACAGGGAAATCCCATATTGTCTTACATTGAAGTTAAAGGAATATATAACCACCATGCATAGGATAAATATTGTATTTTGGTTTTCTAACACGACAATAAATGACCAAATAAAGAACAAATTAAAAGGACAATAATACATGTCTCATTTTTTATTTTCCATTGCACAGTAATCTCTATCTACAGAATTTCTAAATTTTGTGGCAGCAGATAAAGTCATTAAAACATCCATGTGAAATTTGCATAAAACTGTACAAGAAAATCAGCTACAATGAGAAAAATACTGCACCCCACTGATGAGTTTTGAATCCAGGACAGAAGATGGTGGGTGGAAAAAGACAAGAGTCCCTCAAACTGTTGGGTTGTATGCGTTCAACCAGGTAGGAATACTGCAGACTATAACAAACAACACAGAAGCAGGTCAAAAACCTAATAAGATGCCTGATGTTGGGTTGAAGAAAAGTACAAACTTAAATAGGAAAAAGGAAAAGACAGGCTATTTTTCTGTGAGCATTCACACTCCATACAACACATACAGGACCAGACTTCCACTCTAGCTGTGGAAATTATGGTTATATAAAACAGCAAACTCTGAAAACTGAAGGGCTTTTCTTTGAAAACTAAACGTGCTGATTAAACATGACTTTTGACATCATCCACCGATCTGCCGACAGTTATTTTTCTGGGTTGATGGCTCTGTTTTACTGGCCTCTGAGACTGAAATGGATGCACTATTTTAACTAGGAGAGGCTTGGACATTAGCTATGAGAAACCAGTATCAACAATATATCATTTAGATGGACACAAATGTATAGACATCCTAATATGCTTTCATCAGCTTTAGATCATTACACATACTGTTCTTTCAATGTTGTTGAATTATAACTTCAGGGAACAACAAATATCAGAGGGGAGAGAGTTCACAAATCTAATTTATGCATTTTATCCGCTGGCCATGAATAAAGGTGCAATGGGTCACAACAAAAGTGCACATGCATCTCATTAAGTTTTAATCTTTTTGAAAAGTTCATTTATTCTAACAGTTTAGTTCTAAAAGTGAAGCTCATCCATTGTTATATGATTAATATGTTTATATCTGTTATTTTTCAGAATTATGGGATTTGGCTGATTGAAAAAAAAAAAGCTATTATCCAGTTCTTCAAAAATTAAGGGTACGTTAAAGGCCAACATAGAGAGAGATTTCATTTTAAGGCCTATAAAACTATAAGGAAGACTTCTGACGTGACAGTTATGTTGTAGGCTGTCACCCACACCTTCCATAAGGAGGGTAAGCCACAAAAGGTCATTGCTACAGAGGCTGGCTGTTTACAGAGGACAGTGTTGTAATGGAAAGAGCTGTGTAGAGGACAGGTGTGTTATAAAAAAAAACAAAAAAACACAGGCAACAAGGGTAACAACAACATTGAAAGCATTCTAATCCAAAACCTATTCAAGGGTTTTGGGATCTAAAGTCCTAGACAGAAAAAGTGATTTTTTTGGGGGTTACTCTTAACTTTGGGGCATGATCATAAAAACAAACAGAAATCATCAGTTTATAATACCCCTCTGTGACTATTGAACCTAATCAACATGTTTTGATATTGTCTTTTTTTTGCTTGACTATAATAAATGAACTTTTCAATGATTTTTGAAATTACTGAAATACACATGTATAACTGTGTGGCAGAAGTGGGTAATCCAGTTCCAGCGAGTAATAAGCCTGTACAGAGATTAGTTGCAACCATTTTCAGCTCTACAACACAGACCTGGTGCTAATCACGTGATTAAGAGAAGAGAATAAAGGAAAACTGGTTAGTGTTTTTACTTTCAGAACCTTTGTGGTGGCTCCTGGTTACAAGAGGCATGGAAACAAAAAAAGTAACACAAAGGACAAGCTAAAGTAACTCTTTGGCGTCAGAAAAAATATGGCCTGTCTCCTCTTTTGTTTCTTGTGCAACCTTTATGTTTACTTTCTAGCTGGTCTAAGATTGTCAAACTATTTACTTATGTACAAATAAAGGTTCTAAGCGTAACAGACCGGAGATACATCACATGGGGGGAGGGGGGTACAACAAACACTGTAGCAAAAACAAGGTAGAAAAGAAATGAATTAAAAATCAAGATCAACATTTTTGACATTGAAATCAATGCTCTTTTGCAAATAAATAAGGACATAAAATAGTTTCTTACAAAAACGATATAAATGTGGATTACATTTCAAAATGTATCACCTAAAAATATTGCACTCGTAGATCTATAGATATAGATTGATAGATATGTCTATCTATCTATACATTGTTGTAACAATGCCTTTTGGCAATAACTCACTTGCTGTGGCAAAGCATGTTCATTTCCTCCTAAAAGGTGCCACATATGTAAATTGTATTGAGTTTATTTGTTGCTTACATGCCCATTTTCTGCGACTGACTAAAAAATTGCCTCATATAAGGAATAGCTTTTACCTGAACAGGAATCTTATGTTCAGTAAAGAATCCAGATTCTGCCTTTGGCATTTAGATTTAGGATTTGAGTGCGCAGAATATGCAAAAACTATAATTTGCGTCATTGTACTCTGGTGCTGATTTAAACCACAATGAACACAGCCACAGTACTTGAGTTGCGACAGTGTACGACCGAGCTGATGACCAATATATAAACAGGTACCTGGCTGTTTTGGTTAAATACAATTATCCTATGCACAACTGAGACCCTTGTTTGTTAAAAAAACAATTTGTTGTATATTATGCATTGTTTATTCATATTTCATTTAGCCAATCAAAACAAATGACTCCAAATAAAACCCAATAAAAAAAAACGACGCATTTTGGAAATTAGCAAAAAAAAATCTATTCTTTTTGTGTGTGCGTTCTCTATCTTCGACTGTGCTGTTTAATCCAGAGAGGAATCTTTCTAAAACATGTGAAACTTTGCTGCTTAAAAAAGAAATCTTCACAACAGTCTAAGGTTTATTTTAAGGGAAGCATTGTTACAACAAGAAACAATTGACCAAACACAAAAGCAGGTCGAATGTTAAGATCCAATCCGATATATAAAAAGAAAAAAAATGTATATCCTTGCTCTTCTAACAGATTCCAGCCCTTTTCATAAGAACAAAGTAATTTGTGTCTGTCACCATTTTCACACCATTAGAAAAATAAATTTTTGAATAATATAGAGCAGTAAACCCCAACAAATATTAAACAGAGGAATGACATACAGTCTGTCTCTCACACACAAACACTCTGTAACAGTTTAAAAGTCTAAGATACAGAGGAGAGTTTGAGATTGAGTAAGATGATGAAATACACAGCATACATCAGAAAGTAGCTTTAATCTTTGTGACTCTGCCCACATTGTCTTAGACTCTGTACGCCTCTCTACCATTTCCTCAGTCTCATTCTTTCATCCTTGTCACAAAGGTACAAAAGTCTACAAGTGGATACAGCATTGCACATTTATTAGATCTATGTACAGATATATCAGTTTATTTTGATTTTTTTCTTACATGAACTCATCATTACTTGGTTATATGGTAAGTCTTGTTTCAGCCAGATTTGTTGATTTGAATATTGCCAAAGAAGGTATACAGAGGAGAGAACAGTAAAAGGACGTTTTGGCAAATGAGAAAGAGGACTCCTCAGGTTTATGGATCAATCCGAGACCTTGCAAGTGAGGCTCTACATAAACAAAAACACAAACAAAAAAAGTCACCATTTACTTGTTTATTACTTTCCTCTGAGGTTGTCTGTCTCCACCTCAGTTCAAGCTTCACACTGAGGTAAGATCAGGATCCACTATTGTGCTAGGGACTAACTCCCGGATGTTTCTAGTGTAGAAGGCTCAGAGGGACAGCTGACTGACAGATGGTGAGGGGATCAGTGTGAGTCCAGATGAGCCGATGGAAGGTCAGTGAGATAGTTTGACCACAGAGCTTTTCTCCTTGCCTGTGGCTCATCAGAATTGGTACCATTTTTTGTCTTTGCATTTCAGCATCATCTACAGGAAAGAAAATGATTGGTAAGGTAAGAACATACAGAGAAATAAAAATCACAAAGACAATATATGAAAGTTTTCAAAGAACAACAATGTTTTGTACTCTATTCAGATCATAAGTCACAGTACTATGGCTCTATCCTGCTCTCTAGTGGGCAAAGTCTGTACATCAATAATATCAGCACAAATTATTACAGCAGGTGAAGTTATTGAAAATCTGGTGGAAATTTATAACTTTGTGGTCTGACTTTAAGTATACAGTTGTGCTTAGAAGTTTACAAATCCTTCCATTAAAGAAGGCAAGAATCAGCTGCCAGTAAAATACATTCAAATGATAAAAATAGTAAATAAAAATGCTAAAAATAGAAATCATGACATTGATTTTGAATATATGCAATCAGGTGGTTTCTGTAATATTCATGAAGACTTCTGCACCTTTAATTTTGTGTCATTTGAATTACTAGTGTTAATTTTCTTTAGTGGTGAGGTATATAAACTTTCAAGCTATTTACTATCAATTAAAACCTAGAAAATTATTTGCATGTTCTACGAATATACATGTCAGCTTAAAGAGAGCATACAGGCGGCTTTTGTCAGATGCAGTGCACACAAAAATTACCTGCAGCCACCTAATAGGGTGCAGCTGTAGGGCCTATAGCATCCTCGCTAAACTGGTTCTGTTTTCCTTTTTACTCAAATATGGAGCTATGTTTAGATGTAGCAATGCCAGAGGCTGTGCTTGTTTTTGTACCATTCTCCTGACTAATACATTTGTGCACTGAAATCATTGTAGGTGAAATATCTTTTCAACAATTATTTAGAAAAGAACAATTCAAATGGATGTAAAACGATAGCAAATATTTAGTCACAGTAAGTATAAAATAAAATATGAATTAGTGTGATAGCCCTGCTATTTTTGTCTTACTTTTTTTTTTTATCAATATTTTACTGATACTTTCCCTGGGGTTATCTTAACCTTTTAAGCAATGCTCTTGGGCAGGCATCCCCAAACTCGTTCCTCGGGGACCGGTATCCTGCAGCTTTTAGAGTTTTCACTGCTTCAGTGCAGCTGATTCTGACGGCTGCAGTTCAGCAAAACACTGTTAGGCATACTATTTAAAGTAATTATTTATTTTTAATTGAATTGTACAAAAAATGTCATCCAAATTTGTAGATGTTTTCCCTTTCAGAATGGATAGTCATTCTTTTTCTCTTATGTGATATCCTTACAGGTTTTTCCCTTTTTAATTATTAAGTATATTCCCTTACATCATGGGCGTGTTTGGAAAAAGAATCCGCGCTGGCCATCATGGCAGCAGTCCTCTCATCCAGTTCCCCCAGTTTTTGGCCTCTCTCATCCAGTGCTATCCGGGCACGTGCTAGATCTCCGACCACACCTGAAGCGGCTCCCTTCATCCCCTCAATGCCACCTGGGCCCGGTATGTGCTGAGCAAGACTTCGAGATGCCTTCCCAGCAGCTACCTCGCCAACTTAGTGACGCAGGAACAAGACAGAAGACATAAAAGGATGATTCTGTTTGTGGCTGCAAAGATTCAAGAAAAGAACATCTATGATGATTTTTCTAGCTTACATAGTTCTTCCCTATCCAGTGACTGTGCTCCTCCTCCAAAGAGGCCTTTAAAAAACCCTCTATTTGGTGCCTCTGGTGTTTCCACTGGTGTAAAAAGTTCACCCAACATCTCCTACAATTTAAAAAGCTGTGTCAGTTCCATTTATTAAAACAGTAACCCTCATTTATGCATTTAACCCTGTAAAGCCTGGACCAGGAAATACTTTTTTTAAATTAGAGTTGTCATTGAATTTTACGATAAATACATTAAAATACAACATACATTTTGT
Source organism: Jordanella pulchra (assembly GCA_034780135.1). Classification (NCBI taxonomy): domain Eukaryota; kingdom Metazoa; phylum Chordata; class Actinopteri; order Cyprinodontiformes; family Cyprinodontidae; genus Jordanella; species Jordanella pulchra. Next base: position 253,775 of record JAUZNJ010000041.1, read on the forward strand.
ATAAGTTAAATTAGATAATTTATTTGCAACAATTTTGATACATTAGGCATCTCTGTATAATCGTTTATACGTTTTCTGTTCTCTACATGTGTCTGATTTTGTAAGTCAGGCTTTTCAAGAACAAAAATATCACAGTGATGATGGGGAGGCCTCAAAAACTCATGTATCAAATATGACACAATTGGCTTTAAAGGGTATATAGGAAATTGTTTAACACAGAGCATTTAGACTTGCCTGTAGATTTTCACAAGTTTCTTGACTGTAAGTTATCCTCTGAATCTCAGTAGGTGAGCAGAGGTACATGGCTTGGCCTAGGTTTGTGAAGCAGAACGTCCTGGCTATCCGCATGTCTGTCAAAGGTAGGTAGTTTACATCCATGAGCGGTCTCAGTCCTGGCACACTGAATAAGAAGCACAGAAACAACGGAAATCAAATTAAAATAGAATAAGACCAATAAATGTTCCCAAACATACAGGCTTCCTCACCAAACTGTCTGCTTTCCTTAAGCCATCTTAGTAAGAATCATACTAAGATTTCTATATTTTAAATAACTTATAAATGATGCCATAAAAAGTCAAACCTAAAGAAAGTGTGAGAATGTTTTTTATAGACTGACAATTGGGAAGGGATGCAGATATTTACATAAACACAGTAACACAAACCATAGCTGTCTAAAAAACATCCTCATACTGTTCAGACAGCCATATGGACAGCTGTACCGTACCTTTCCTTTTAGGGGAATAGTGATTGATGAGAATGATCGTCACACTAATAGACCCCTCCTTAATTAAAACGCATCGCACCTGCTGTTTGAGTGGAGGGTTTCCAACCTTAACAAATTCATTTGCTACAATGTTGGTAACATCACTTTAGCATCTGGCTTGTGAAACCTGATTTGATGTTACACACATAATTTATGCAATGTGGATGATAAAGTAAATCTAGATAAGTGAAATTAATCATGCACAACTCCCTGAAGTAAGGCAAGCAAAAAAGGTCCATCCTAATAAAGCTGCACTTTCACAAACGGCTGCACGACAACACCTGAAGTTTGAGTGGAAGAAAAAAAAGGAAGAATATAATGACTAATGTAAAAGGAATTAACATTTTTACCTCACAATTAAAATGTACTGATTATATATTAAAATTACTAAATGTATTTTTTTACAGGGTGGTGTTAAAAATAGTTAAAAATAGTCAAAATGTATTAGACAATACATATAAAGAAAATCAATGGCCTCAAATACTCCAGCTTATCATGTTGCCTTTTATATCTTTTAATTTTTTTTTGTCATGGCCAGTGTGGTGCTATGATGACAGAAACCTGGTGGCCTAGTAGATTTTGTGAAGCTGGGAACTTTATTTCAAATTTAGGAGAAGAGAAGTGAGTTTTTTTTTCCTCTTCCACTTGAATGTATTGCACTAATTCAATTAGTGTTTGGTTTATTTTACTGTAGCTCTTGATGACATTTTAAGAGCCAGAACTGGATACGACAGGTGAGCAAAATTGAAGTAAATCACATTTGTCAAATTAGGAAAAACAAATGCTTGATATTACTCTAATAAATCCAAAATATTACACAAGTCTCACTGTTTAGTTGGAACAGAGTAATGGAAAAAATGATCAATAACTGTGTTTGATTATTAATCAGCTTTTTGAATTGTACTTTTATTAATATGTGTTTGTATTCAGGTAAGCCAATTGACATAATCATTTATTAATTTAGTTTTTTGCCTTCCTTACAGGCTTGTTTAACACATTGTATAAATACTAGTTACTACAGCGAAAAGTATTATTCCTGTTAAGTGAAAAAAATCTGCACAACTCTGCTCAGTTGGAGCCTCTATAAGCAGTCAGTGTGACATGGAAAAAAATCGTATCGGAGATTAAAAATATATAAAATCATAAACGTATATCATATCATAAAAATATATCATAATATCATATACAGTATAATATAACAATAATTTTATTAACCCCAATAAAATATTAAAATACTGGGCCATATATGCAATATTTTTAGTGTAAATGAATAAAATATTCAGTATTCAGCAAGTTATGATCGATTATTTACACTGGTATTTCATTGAGCCCAACATATAGAATTACACTAAGTGGAGTGGTTGACCTCCCAAAGATGGCGGAAGCCCGTATAGTCATTGCCAGGCAATAATGGTTAATGCTGGGTTTATATATATATATATATATATATATATATATATATATATATACACACACATGTCAACGGTGTAGACCACTGATCAGAATAGTGCTGCTGATAGGTATGATCTTCGGAGGAGAGTTCGACTTCCTTTGTGGCATTTTGTTTTTGTGTTTATGGGTTATTTCTGTTTTGGCGCTTGTTGTTGTGTTGAGGCTTTTGTATTTGTGTTGGTACTTCTATTTTTTGACCTGACATCTTTGGGCCACCATAAAAAAATTCCGATCAAAACAATCAACATTGTTACAAGAACACTTAAAATGCAGCCATTGATCACCTGTCATCAATTCAGAATGATGTGCTACTCACCTGAGTGTCATTATGTGACCGTTGGCACAAAAACAAGCTAAGCACACTGCCTGGTTCATCTGCACAATGTCTGCCCGTAAGATAAAAGAATTTTCTGTGATACTGTGTTTGTAGATGCAAGTCTGGGAAGGGAGGGACATGACTTTGGCCTGCTTCTCAGAGCACACCACAGCAAACTGGCTCTCATTCAGCTCCTGTGAGGTGGAAGGTGAAACAGAGACAGGCCGCCGCTTTCGGATCTTCTCCCTTTCTTCACCATCTGCTGTGATGTTGGGCTCATACCAGGGTTCAAATGCAGGTGCAAGCAATGAACCGGTGGAGTCCAGAAAAGAGATCCGCATGATGCTGCCCTTAAGCCGTACCAACATACCTTGAAAAGAAGAGGATTTAGGAACCAACAGATATTGTAAAATAAATGTGTGTGTGTATATATATAAAATATACATAAAAAGGAAGTATATGTGTGAAGTTTTACCCGTAGGTGAAATTATAACTGGTTGCAGTTGCCGCTGCTCCCCAGCAGATGGCAAAGTGATGGCTAGAACCAACACAGTCCCCAGTGAAGTGCCCACATACAGGCATGGCGTCAAAGTGCAGTCCCCTTTACGGGCAAAAGTCTCACAGAATAGAAAGGAACTTATAGCTTCCCGGGCTTCTTTGTCGATACTGGTGACGCTGGAGGAGCGTGAGCGGCTGAAGGAGTTGTCCCGGTGGTCTAACGGGTTGGCACCCCGTGGCGGGCACACAGACAGAAGGACAGTAAAGGAAAAACAGAGAAAGGTAAAGCACCTGCAAAACAGCAACTTCAACACATTCTGCACCTCTTTTTTCTCAGAAGCAGTTCTTAAAACTTAAAAACTTGTTCTAATTTTCTTAAATTGCAACTCCATTAATTAATCTATTTTACTGGAACATAGTGTGACAGACCAACAAAAAATGGTACTTATGGAAAATTGGATTTTTAAATAACATTCTAAAATTATGAAATGTAGTATTTATTTGTCTAAATGTTGCATGGTGTTTTGTATAAAAATGAATACAGTAAGCTTCTGTTCAAATCAAAGCATTAGAGAAGTCCCTCTGTGTTTAGGGCGATAGGTATTGTGGGTTTGGCTCGGCTACAGCATTTTTGGTGTAGGTGTAGTTTAATCAACTTCAAGAATGAGGTTCTCTTATGGTTTCAATGACTTCTCTCTAATCACTACCCCATAAGGTCAGAAATGTGGAGTGCACACCATCTCAAGCTGGCAGATCACCGCTAAATGAGGCTATCTGCAGCTCCTCCAGAGTACCCATAGTGCTTTTGGCTGCTAATGGTCTTCTTGCTCAACCTGTGAATTTAGATTGATGGCAAGTTTATGATAGAAATACTGCATAGAAATTATTGAAAGTATTAAACTTAAAGCAGTAGACATTTTTTTAATGAAAATGAAATTCTCTTTAAACTTGTTTCCAACTTTATCCCTACCTGGTGGGTACTTAGTTACACATACAGTAACACAATTTGTATTGTAATGTATTATATGGAGTGTGAAGCAAGGTTGGAATTTTCAATTTTTTTTGTTTGACTTAACATCTATGCAGTACTTTTTGTGGTCAATTACATAAGATTCCAGTACATTACATTTGGTTGCAATGAGAGAAATAGTGAAAGAAGTTAAACAGTTTCACACAATAAAATGATACCGGAGGAAAAAGCAGATTTTTATTATGAATGGTGATGTTGACATTTCAATTCTTAAGATACAAGAGATTCAAACTTTCCTGTAGGCATGAGGATTTTTACTTCATTTTTTCAGAAGAACCTAGTTATATAAAGCTAAACCTAAATTAAGATTACAGTGTCTTATGTTCTTCACTTTTATATAATAAGCACAGAACATATTTGATACCCAAATAAAAATCTGCACCTAAAATATGTAAACAAAAAATACTTATATTTACACAACTGAATGTGGGAGTACAAATCACCATTTTGCAGATTAAAAAACTTTTTATTTATTCTTAAAATAAACAGTCACACAAGAAAAAGAAAATACATAAACAAGACAAAAGAGAAAAAGAAAACTGGAAGAGTTACGGAAAGCTTTTGACTAAGAATGGGTGAGCAAAGACTACTTCAGCACCACTGACCTCTTATCTTCTATATTTAAAACAAAAAGAACCAAAAATAAGAAATTGAAGGCAGGGAGTTATGTTCAAAAATTTGGTTCAGCTCAATACATTTCAAATCCAGCCAGATCAGTGCTACTTTTGACTCATGCAAAATGAAGAGATCTGCACAGCTTGCCAATTTTGAGACTAAAAACCAGAGAAAAAATACTCCACTGGACTAATGGAATGTGTCTAAGTCCAGTCACAGTGAGAAAAATCAAACTGCAAATCAATATAAAATTGTTTGGAGACACAAAGTCAAGGCTTACCCAAGTCTGGCTTTAGCTCAGTAGGCAAGCTTAATTTCCGTGACATCTTTGCTGGAAAAAAGAGAACATCCCTCTTTACAAACACACATCTAACCTATGACACGGTGCCATGCAAAGCCGGGTAGCCAGCACTGGACAAGGATTGTGCACAATGCTGAAAGACACCTAAATAATATTTCAAAAAGAAAAACTGTGGAACATGTTCAGGGCACGTGGTTTACTGACAAGAGGAGCCAAAATGCTTTACATATAAGACTTCTACGTAAAAACATAGAGGCAACTCCTATATCTCAAAGGCATGCTGTGACAGAAAACAAAAACAGGAGACCATTGGTTGCACAAATGCCTCAAGAGAGGATTGGTAAGACAGACTAAAACTGCAGGGGCATTCAGGACTGTCATGCCAAAGGAGCATGCAGCAAGAACCAGAAAGTAATAAAAGGTTATATCAGAGGTTAAAGAAGACAGTGACAGTGAAGAAAAGGTGGTTAAAGTTGACTTGAAAGTTTTCAAAGGTCTTTTATGATTTTAGTATGACTTCTTGTACAAGTGTAAAAAGAAATTACATTTAATAAAGGCTAGAGGTAATTTAACTTACACTTTATACACGGATAGAGCTTTATCATACACTCTGATGTGCTATGCTTTCTACAAATATTTATAAAGTTTAGGTGCGTAATTGGTTTAAATTGGTGCTATCACTGGATTTCATCTAAACAAAAGCTTAAAGTACAAGCAAGCTTTGACCTCACAGCAAAAATGTGGTTGCAATACCCCAATGCCCCCCCCCCCAGAAAAACAAAACAAAACATACTTTACTTTTCTGTAATAACATTTAAAGACGGTTTAAAGATAGAAGGAAAAATGGATAAATGAAAAAATGAAATGAATGAAAAAATGGGTTATGAGGAAAAAAAAGTTTCTTCACTTTTAGGGCAATTAGGCTAAATTATTTCACATTATGTCACTTAAACCTGTTTGCCTAATACTTTACATATGTTGATGTTTAGAATATTGAGGCTCATCATGTTTTTAAGTAAGTATAAGTAGTTCTAATCTTGCGGCTCACACTATGAATGACCAAAATGTTATGTTGTGAACAAAACTTTGAGTGGTGGACAATGTTAAGCCCCGTTGCTCCCCCTGAACAGGCCAGTTGGACTGTTCTCCTTTAAGTAGAGGTCATGAAGGACACAACAGGGATGTTTGGTGGGTGATCCAGACTAAAGATACCGTCGGGACAGCAGGGACAGGAATTGGAGCTCCTGCATCATGAGGTTAACCATTGTCCCACCTGGATGCAACTTCCAGGTCAATGCAGGTGAGGGCCTGATGGTCTGAGCCTCACATTCATTATTCCATCCATAAATCCATTCATTTCCATCCATTTAACTCCCTTTGGGTGGTCAGGATTGGTCGTGTTTTCAGTACTGAACTAGGGCGGGTCCCATTTGACTCATGTGTTATACCTTGCTTAACCAATCATTTGGTAGAAGCATGTGAAGACTTTTTATTGCCCAATTCTGTGTCAGTAAAACTTGTACCACAGAAAAGACAACATGGAGCCACATAAACAATTTGCATAGTGAAGTCTTTCTCCTAATTAGAATTAACCTGAGAATTAAGAATGACCAGATACCACCACCTACGACATTGAGAAAGTGTTCTTAGCTCTTTGTGACTCTGGGTTGGACAAGGTTTTCTCTGTTTAACCCCAAGCTTTGATGCTGATGGTGCCTTCTCGCACTGAAATTAGACTTTAGCTTCACAACCATACTTTACCTGGAACCTGAAAAAAAGGTTTTCAATACATTGCCAACCATTGCATTTGAAGCTACAGAGCTTTGGTAAACTCATGTCTAGTTTCTGCTGACAATGTTTTCACATGAAGGAGTTTGCCAGACTCATTCTATCATGTTTAATATGCATTTTGACAAAAGAAAAAAAAAGATAATTCATCTAATTTTTCAATACAGTTAGGCTTAATTATGCATTGCTAAATCTTACAAATGAGGTTGTTCCATCTTAAGAACCCAGCAGTTTCTCCTATTATCATGAGGATTCAATTTAAACTGTCATGCTCTCTGGACATTTCTATTGTACTGACTCTTTTTTTCAAATAAATGAGCAAAGGACAGAGCTTTTGCAGCCAATTAAGTCTGTTTTGATTTGAGCAGCAATGCAACAAGTAAAAAAAAAAAACAAAAAACAACTATGAATCTTGTTAGATCAAAATTTGTAGACAATATAGGGTTAGAGGATTTCTCATTTCTTTGATTTAAAGTTTGGATAAATCTTAACTTTACATTAGTTTGACGAAATTTGTATTTTAACATTAACATGAACACTGAAGGTAAATGAATACATAGTTGGAGCAATGAGTGGCTCAGTGGTTTTATAACGTATAAACTATCATATCAGACAGACAGCAAACGCAAACACATTTACACTCTGACACATGTGCTACATACAAGTAGCATGCAAGATCTGTTGTATCATACAGCTATGTTGTCTTATAACAGTAGCAATCTCAGCCTCACTCTAGGTCATCCTCTGCTCCAAGAACTTTCAGTATTTCTTATGTTGTGTTAAAGTTTACACTCAAGCATAAAAATAAGCATTTTCTGTATAAATAGTCACAAATTCATCAGCTTATTCTAGAAAAAACAACCCAAAAAATAAATGAAAACATACAGAACTAAAAGGAAGTGGAACAGAAGCTAACCTTGATGCATTGGAAATGCTGTTATCGTCATTTGTTTATGAAAGTAAAATAGCATTTGACTGACTACAGACATTAAGGACAGAGACAGTTTCTTCACCACAAAGTAAAACAAAACATAACGAGGAACCGAACCGAGACCACATTTGTCCTGCCAACAGAGCTTCTTATGGAAACTTTGGGCCAGCCTTACCTCCTCTACCACCTCCATTGTAGAACTGTTGAAGATTGCTGTGTGACATCAACACTTTTGGGGATAAGGGAGGAGTAAAGTACAATAAATGTACAGTTAGAAACAACCATTCGTGTCAATTTAGATGAGTTTTATGGGCAATATTGTCTTTTAATTTTACAAAACTGTTCAGAATATTTGCTAAACTTAAATAGAAGCTTTGCGTTTGTTTTTCAAATGTCTTCTTTTTAAAAAAAACAAAAGAACAAGAATCTATCTATCTATCTATCTATCTATCTATCTATCTATCTATCTATCTATCTATCTATCTATCTATCTATCTAT
>JAUZNJ010000041.1:264795-283075 GCA_034780135.1 Jordanella pulchra
GTTTCACTTTTTAAATGGAATTACTGAAATAAATCTACTTTTTCATGGTATTCTAATTTTATGACCAGCACCTGTAGTATTTTCTTTTCTTTTTCGTGGTCCTAATTATATCATCACAACTGAAATTTAAACAACAAGGAAATATTTTAGCCTTTTGTTGCTTTTGACTTTTGTCAAGCCTGCAGCTGCAGAGATTGCATGTTCTCCAAGTGCACCCTTGGGTTCAGTTCAGGTACTTCAGCTTCCTCCTGAAGTCCAGAAATATAGATGCTAGGTCAGCTGATTTCTTTAAACACCTCATATACGTGTAGTGTGCGCATTTTTGTGTGGCTCTGAGCTGGTCTGTGAAGAACTGGTGGCCTCTGTTACACTGACTTCTAGAGACATGCACTGACTTCAGTGCAGCCCTGCAAGAACCAATGAATAAATCAAACACATAGATGGGATGGATAGTTTTACACATTGCTTTTTCTTTAACTCAACAGACAAAAATATTAATGCTGGTAAAGCCTTAAAATCTCCATTCATGTCATGTCATCATGTCCTTCAGTAACTAATGGATAAAAACAACACAACCTTAAAGGCTTGTCTTAAAAAAAATGTGTCCTTTTCACAAAACATGTGCACCTAATGTTAAACTCAGCATGCTATCACACAGTAGTAATGTGTTTATTCCCCCTTCAATATTTACTTTAAAGGTAAAAAGATCATTCTAAACAAGCTTGAATGTTTTGGCTCATACGTGTGTTTAAGGAAGTGTATTTGTGCTAAATAGCTGCAGCATCTGTCTAAAAGTATTCATGCCAACCAAACATTTAGTGCTGGTCTTATTATGGTGAAGAGGCTCTAAAGTAGCTTCTCAATAAAAGATTTAGAGCATAGATGCTCCAAAACTGGATCTAATTGTACTTTGCAAATTTATGATAATTACAGGTTTGTTAATTACCTAATAAAAGTCATAAAGTGGCAGCTATGTAACAGGAAGATTGGAGCCAGCGGAATAGGTCGGAACTAAGAAAGATCAAATGAAACTTGAGTTTTTCATCAATTTCGCAGTGGGCACACTCCTTCAAAAGGTTGCTAGTAATCCCTTTTAAGGAGTGCCATTCACAGAGGAAGATATGCATACTTTTGGGAAACCTGGGAAAGAAAAACAGATCCTATCATGGTTTACAAAAGACAGTTTGATAAAGTGTTCGTGCATATTTTTCTTTCTTGTCTCTTGGAAATCTAAAAATGTTCTGCTTTTTATTGGTGTTTTATGTGATGAACCAACATTAAGGATTAAACAGTCATCAAATTGAATTGATAAAAACCTTTAAAGCTTTTATATCCTATGCAGTCATCAGCCTTTAAAGGTCACATTACCCGGAAAGAAGTTCCCCTGTGTGTATAATGTAGTTTTTAGTGGAGGCCTCAGAGATTACTTGGAGAACAAACAGCATCAAGACAAAGGACCCCAGCAGGCAGGTTGAGGAGGATATTTTAGAGAGGTTTCTAGGAGGATAAGGTCATAAAACAGCATCTGGAGTTTTGAACATATCATTAAGCTCTGTTTAATCCATCATCTGAAGATGGTATGAGTGTATGAGAACAACCATAACATGGCCTTTGACCTAAAAGGACAGCACAGACAACATTAAGCTGAGAAACAACCCAGAGACCCATGTAGGAGTTGCAATTTGTGCATACCTCTACCATGTGCAATCCACAAACCTGGGTTTTAATGGATTGGAGCAAGTAGCTTAAAATAAAGCCACTGTTTAATGAAAGCTACAAGAAACCTGTTTGTCGATAAGCTCAGGCCTTGTGGGGGACAAAGTAAGCTTCTGGAAGAGGTCTTCTGATCTTCTGAAACCTTAATTGAACTCAATAGAACCATAACCAAACTAACCTGCAGCTAGATTTATACCTAATTTATGTAAAGTAGCTGACCTGGTAAAGAGGAATAGGGGAAAAGTATTAATATTCATACTAGGGCTCAAAGAATAAATAGATTCTGTTAAACATTGTGGTATTTCATTAGATAACATTATTATTAATTAAAAATATGGCCGAATGGATCTTAAATTTAAGTGGTCTTCATGGGCAAACATTGCTTTGTCTTATTTTTATAGAACTCTTAGACCTCCAGCCTTTAGATGGCAGCGTACTTCCTATTATTCAGCTGTTCTGCACCAGCACACACCAGAGTTACAACAAGATCTCGTGAGGTCTCCCAGAGCTTTAAAGTGATAAAAATCGCAATATATTGTCTTTCTTAGTATAATGGAATGTATCGGAATGAATCGTATCGTTACACATCTATCCATACGTCTATAACTGCTAGAGACTTTCCACCAAAACACTAGTTACAGTAAAACATGCTTCACCAACTCACACCAATCAAATGGTGAGTAAATTCCACATCTTTATTGGGCAAGAAAGGTTTTGAAACCAATTTTTCCTTTAACTTGATAATCATTGTGTTGCTAAAGTATGAATACTTTTTCAAGTTATTCTGTTTATAACGCCGAAACTCTGTTTTGAATGATTTATAAAATTATAACACGAACAAAGGATAAAAAAAAAAATTAGACGAGAAGATTTGGAACAGGCTGAATGCGATTAGCTAGGAAGGACTAATTTACAAGGTGTGACATTCTGCCAGGGCCTCATAATACACTTCATTTGTTTAATGCTTTTATTATTGCTCACACGAAATCTCTGGTTGTAGCGTTAATGAATCACACTCCCAAAAAACCCTGTGCAGCAGCGCAGACAGGTAGCTCTTTGTGTTCTGCATCATTTGAATGATGTCTTACCTCACTACTATGTGTGTGTTTTTCCCGGGGCCTCCCCCTTTTTTGCTTTGCAGTAAAAATGGGGAAACAGAACAGCAAGCTGACCCCTGAAGTGATGGAGGACCTGGTGAAGAACACAGAGTTCAACGAGCACGAGCTGAAGCAGTGGTACAAGGGATTCCTGAAGGACTGCCCCACCGGCCGACTAAACCTGGATGAGTTCCAGCAGCTCTATGTCAAGGTGTGGCTCCGTTCACTCGATCGCTTACTCTCCACTCAATCGATTACATCTGCTTTGTCGACTTCTTTTGAGTGCTCGTAAAAAAATATGTCAAATTTGTGTTGCAGTTTCAATTCCGGAGGCAGGAAAGCAGGTTGGACAAAGATTTATTGAAGCTTATAAAGGAAAGAGATTCGATTTGACAGGAATCTTGGTCTAGACAAGTTGATGGGGGAATTTCAAACTAGTTGTAAGTGCCAAAGAAAAGGCCATTCTGTTCAGGTTAAGAAGCAGTAGATGAATATGTATTGAGCTAAAAGGCGTGTAGTGGGAGAAGACTGAAGCTTTAGTAGGTAAAACTACGACAGCTTGTTTTAAGATAAGGAAAGAAAAAGTGTGAAAGTCAGCGACAGCCCTGCTTATGGTCAGGTGGGAACTGACCATAAGTTGTCTGAACACAGACTGAGTCCTGATCCCGTTCATCAAGGTAGAAAAAATGGCAAAATGTTTAGATTAAATGTGCAAACTGACAAACAGATGGAGTTAGTTCAAGAGTTACAGAGGAGTGTGACTTATTTTTTACTTTTTGCCAAAATAAGATCAATATTTTAGCTGTTCAATTGCTTTTTAACAAAAATAATTAATCAACAAATCACTGGTGTAAACTCTCTGTATTTAGCCACCCAGACATGATCTTTAAGAATAGCAAGACTCCAAAATAAGTTTTTCCAGACAAATTGTTCAAATTTGACCTTAATAACTAATCTTTATGTTACTCTGCAAATCTTGATTATTTTATGTAAGCATTTTTAGTTGCCATATGTGTCCTAAAACTTTCTAAGTGCTGCCCTCTGTTGGTTGAATGTTGGCTACTGCAGTTTAATTTTTCTATTGGTTAAAGCAGCACAGATTGGTAGGCGACTTCAGAGGTTTGCGTTCAGGATTAAAACCATCTCAGACACAAACCGCCGCGGCAAGTCAGGAGTTGGAACTGTGAGCAAAGTGAGCATTGACATGTTTCACCCAAGGATTTTATTATCTAACACTCAGCGTAGTATTTCACAGTATTTAGACTATTTAGTCTTGTCGAATTCACTGTCCTTTTCCCTCATCCGTACCGGAACCCACCGAACCCCTTATCCCAACTGTTGGGATTGTTGTTTTAGGCACCATCCACATTTGTGGCGTTTTTTAAAGATTTGTCTGCACTGGTGTTACGCTTTTAAATTGAGTTTATTTAAACTTTAATCAGAATATCAGAATGGGGAACACAGGGAAGTTAAGGGACTTAAAGGTAACATAAGTGGTGCCAGACATGTTGGTCCCAGTGTTTTAGAAGCTGCTGATCTTGCTGTGATTTTTACACAAAATTATCTTGTTTTTTGACAGAAAACAACCTAAAATACAAATGATAAATTATGCTCATTAGAAATAGTGACTCACTATTTCACCTTTAGAAGTAATTTCTGCTCACAATGCCTAATTGACAAAATATTTTTGGGTGGACATAAGCTTGTGTTCAGGTGTTAGACTTGTATAGTAAACCCAATGAATCTCAGTAGCTCAGGTCATATCCTTTTTGTTTGTATTCAAAGGGTGTGCAGTAAGTTGTTACATAAATGTTAACATTTTGATGTTTTCAAAATAATATTTGCTGTTGGGACGCAAAAAGCAAAAACAAGCAAATAATGCATTCCCATAAGCAACACTGCCTCATATCAATTTCCTTTAGAGTTACCTCTGCGCCCAGAACTGTAGAAACAGAAAATAGTTCAGAGGCAAAGATAAGACAAAGTATGTAGGATGCAAAGCAGTTTTATTAGTTTAAGAAGAACAATCTGCTCACACAGTAGAGCATTAAACCCTTCCCCAATGTATTTTTGCAGAGCTGCTTTTTTGGAAGTGTTGGTTGGGGTCACATGAATCACCACAGCAACCTGTGATATCGCTCTCCATTTATGACTGCTTTTGTGCCCCGTTCTATGCTCCTATTCGCCCCCCTCCTGTATCTGGGCAGAAATCCAACAGCTAGTATGAAATCAGGATTATGTTCCCATGCTAATATGAGCCCCACCGTATCTTATGAGCTTTTATGAAGCTGTGGAAATTTATTCTCGGATTTATTCATTAAATCACACAAAAGGTGGAGAGTAATGTAGGATTTAAGGAAATATTAGAATTAAAATCATGTGCATGACCCCAGATTTAAACATGTTAGTGAGGCTACTACCGAACATAAATAAAGCAGACATTATCCAATCCTCTTGCCTGAAAGAATCATCTTGTGTACCTCAGTGCCCTCATTCACAGCGTGAATGTGGACGCTGTCTGCATGGCATGTCTTTGAAAACCTTTATGTTACTGAATGTAGCCCAGATATAACTTTGATCATTACCAACCTGTGTTGCATTGTTAAAAAAAAACACTTAAAAAATGTAATAGTTTGTAAGATATGATGCTTGGAAAGTTCAGTTTAGGCAACTGGACGTGAGGTTTTCTAGACGTTTTACCTCTCCCTCTCAAACCACCGGTCTTCCTTTGCTAGAAAGTGAGTGTCCTTTAGCCTTCAGGTGTAGGTGGACAGCTGAGTCCTGTCCTGAGGAGTTACACCTCCTGTGTTGAGCCATGTCCTGTGCAGAGGTTGCTTGGTCTCTCCAATGTACAGGTCTGTGAACTCTTGAAGTGGTTTAAAGTGCACGGGGATCCGGTGCTGGTTAAAGATCCTCCTTAGTTTTTCAGAGACTCCAGCAACATATGGTATGACGATGTTTCTTCTTCTGTTTTGTTCCCTCTCAGCAGGCCTTTTCTTGTTAGTTTTTTGAAAAAGCCCAACCACAGATCTTCTTGGTATTGGGTGGCTTTGACAGCTTAGCTTGGCCTACAATGATCGTGGATGCTGTGCGTCACCGTCTCTCTCCACACACACCAAGGCTGCTGCCAGCACAGGATGCTGTGAGCAGGCATTAACCTTAACTTCAACCAATATGAGTTCCACTCTTGCAAGAAACTTGCAAATTTGGTTGAAATCCAAATTTCCTAAAAGTATTTTTTTGGTCACTTCCTGTTATAAGTGGGCGGGGCTAAAGTTTTTCATTAGGTAACAAGGAGACACAAAAAAATGAAGCAGATCAGAAAATGCATCAGTCAGACAGAGTTTAGATATTCTGGAGGCTGCTGTTATTTAAAATCCTGATGCAATCTAGATGGGCTGATTGCATGTTTGATGCATATTCATTCTGAAGAAAAGATGCTCTTTTAGAGCCACCCGTCTGCCAGCATCACCCTGTCCTGTCATCAGACCGCTTGTATAAGTGAGATTGTAAAATGAATACCTACATCTATGGAACATGTGACTTCCTATTGAATATAGGTGGGAATAAAGTGATGCTACCAAATGACCATGTCAATATATTGAACAGAACGCACAAAACTTTACAGCAGATGTGATGAAACATTAGTAAGACGTGGCTGTTTACATATTCTAAGGGGGTACAGTTGAGTTAAGTCTAATGTAATCCAACAGAGCTGTTGGTAGTTTGCCAAAGATAACTCATATCCAGTTAAATGCAAATCCGATCACGCCTGTGGGATTTAAAGACAAATGCTATGCTTATGGCGGGGATGTGAAAACTTGATGATCTCCATCAGTCACAGACTGAGATTATAACAGAAGGATCTCTACAAGTAAAATGTGTGGCTTCCTGTTGTATGTGGGCGGGGCTAAAGTGACCAAATCAAATGTCCACCCTAAGTTGTTGAACACTCCTTCCTAAGAAAGCAGCAAATGATGCATCAGAGGGATATGGCTGTTCACATATTGTAGGGGGCACTGTTGAGTCAAAGCATCATGTAATCCATCTAAACCTTTTTGAAGTTGCAAATGATCTTTCATATCCAGTTTGATCTTAAAAAAAAATATGTTTTACTGTTGTTATTCTGCTGTAGGAACAGAATAAAATTAGTCAATGAAAAAACTAAAACCTACTAAAACCTGTGATGTTGTTGCATCTATACTTAAAAATGTTAGTTTTTCTTCATTATTTATTTTATCCAAAGTAATTAAGAGGAAATCCAGAAGCTCTAAACAGCCACTAGTGGCTCCAGGGCCACAGGTTTAAGACCTCTGTTCTAAAAAATCTCAGCCTTTCTAAGATTTCTTTCCTTGTTCACATTATTCCATGAACAGAAATGTTCCTGATATTTAATGAAATAAGGTAAATGTTGCAGAAACAATGATACAAATTTGAAACCTTTGTCAGAATATTACGTATTACATAATTTGCAGCTTGTGGTTTGCAAACAGCGTGTGAATCTCCAGTTACTGTCATTTAAAGAAGCTCCACCAGTGATTAGTAACATGGATTTACTGTGGTGTCTTGTGCTTTATGTTTGACTTCCTGAGGAGCTTCAGGGAAGAAAGCACTCAAAGTAGTGTAAGAATGGACATTAATCTTTTATCAGTAGTGCAAGGAAATGCATCATTGCCAGAGGGGGCTTCCATTACATAACACAGGCTTCTGCATTGAGGTAGGTCATCGGTTCACTGCCGCTAAATGCCAGCTGAGTTCCTGCATCAGTAAAGAAGGAACTCATCGATTAGTTACAGTCATTGCTGAGCGATCTAGCAGTTTGAAGAAAAACACATCAACCAGCAGCAGAAAGTTTAATAAATATGATCAAAAGCTGCAAAAATAAGCTCCTCCTAAAACAACACTGCTCAAATAAAATGGTTTGAAAGGCTTAAGGGTTAAATCTATATTTGATGGCCCCTTATTTGTAGTTCTATCAGTTAAAAGCCTTTTATTTAAGTCCAAATAGCTGATATATATAAAAAAACACAATAACAAACACCGTTTGCCTGCAATTTTCGATCAGTGGGACAGATTGTTCCTTTAGAAGAGTGACTGCGTGTGTGGAGTTGGGAAAGGGAGGGGGGCATGTGTTCGTGGGAGGGCGACGGAGGCAGAGAGTGAGAAGCAGAAAAAGGGGCAGAGGTGAGAAATCCTAAGCAAGCAAAGGAAAGTGTGGTTAGATTATTTATTAGTCATAAGGAGCCTCTGGAGCATTGGAGCAGAGTTAAATGTAGAAATGTGTGCGAAGACGCTTCCTCTCTCATGCCAGCACCTTTGCAGTTCCTCTTGTCCAGAAGCTGCCCCCCAACAGGGTGATAAACACGGTGCTACCTTCAGCCGGCGGGTTGGACGCCGTCCTTCTGCTTGCTCCCCTTTATGTTTTCGCCTTGTGTGCTTTAGATAAAAATAAAAAAAAAGGGTAGAAAGCAGGTGCAGCTTCTTGGCTGGAAATAATAGCCTTTTGTGTCCAAAGACCTTTTTTTGATGCAGTGGAACAAAACGTCACATTTAGGCTTCAGTAGGTCCAAATGTTCTGTAGGTCTAATTACTTTGAAGCAAAATCCCAACTATTTTATGTATGACCAGAATCTCTACCCGTCGTGTTCACAAATTATAGAAGAGCTAGAGCAGAGGACAAAAATAATAAGAAAACACTCTTCAGAAAAGCAGCAGTTAAAACATCCATTAGTTTGATCAATTAAATTGAAATAGCACGTTTAAATGCAAATGATGTGGTTCAGAAGTCAGTACTCAAATTTAATTTTCCACTTAAAACATTTCAATTTTTCATTATGTCAGTATAATCACCTAAAAGGTTGTCCATTAGGAAAATAATGGTATTGAGGGTTGTGCTCATCAATAGAAAAAGTGCATTTCTTATTTGAGCAAATAGTGGTGTGAACCAGAATGGAGGTAGAGGAGATGGATGAGGGGAAACTTTAGCTCGAAACCACCATTCATCAAAGCTTCTTGGATCAATGGTTTGTGGAGGGCAAACCTGCGATGAATGAATTTGCCCTCGTTAGTCTTTATGGGATTTTGATGATTCTGTTTTATCTCCTGCTTGAAGTGTAATATTAGTGTTTTGTTCCTCTTCTTGAGGAATTTTAAAATATCCTCTTTAATCTAAATTCTTAGAAGCGAACTTGTCAAATGTGTCACGTCTGCTTCAGTGTTCAGCATGAAATAGACCAAAAAATACCAAGTTTCCATTTGATTTTAGTATGCTTATAAAAAAAATGTAAAAATAAAAATCCTGCAGTCAGTTTACCTCAGAGGTTATAATTCAGATTTAGAAATGAACATACAACAAACTTGTTTAAGTTTCAATTAAAAAAAAAAAATGCTGGGATTGCTAATTTATGAGCTGAGAGATCAGAGCAATGCAAAATATTACTGCATGTCTCTCCAACCTCATCTCCATTTTGTCCCTAAGAAAAAATGGAGTTTAGGTTAACAATCAAAAACTAGGATTTAAACCTAACTTTGTGTTTGACTTATCCAACTATAGAAATATTTATGCATGTCTAGTTCTAGATCTAGATCCTAGTTTTACTTCCTATTTAGAGTTTTTTTTCTATAATTGACCAAAAGTTCCTTATAATTGATTTAAAAGATATGGAAGTTAATTTAATGGTGTTAAGCAGACTGTATCAGCTTAAGAGTTCAGTTATGAAATGTTTCTTATTTCAAAATGTGTTTAAAATGAAGATACAACACAAGTACCAAGTACTACCTAACTACTTTTTTGTTTATATCCAGGGATGATGATAAAAGTCTAAACTTACAGAAGCAAACCAAGTCAAATTCTGGCAGCAAATGAATAAGGTTTTGAGAAAGACAAATATTTTGGTGTTTTATCTTCAGGCCTCTAAATGAGATAAAGCCACAGTAATTATAGGCTAATAGCTTATTTCATTAACTGCAGGAGCCATATTGAATTCTGATTTTAAGTGGGGCTGTAATTGATTTTTCTTACTCAGCACTTTTAATGTTTAACTTTGTCATAATGAGACAATAAAAAGTGACTATATTACTCTAGATTAACAAAACACTTTTTCTCTTGTCAGGTTTTGCTTCTGATATTTCTTTCTTTGGCTAGAAATTCAGTAAATTTATTTTGCATAGCAATTTATGCTTGTGTTCTGGTTGGGTATGACTCATGATTCAGTCTGTAAAATAACAATGGGCTTCCAGGTAGTGATGTGCATTTAAAAACGGGAGAATTTCATTTTGTTCTAATTGATAAACTAAATGTTTTGCTTTGAACTTTGCAGAATTTAAGGAAAAGTATTTCAGCTACTTCCTCAGACGAAAGCACGCAGACAAGATAACAAAGCTGCAGCAGCCAATAAAATCTTTCTTCTGCTCTGAATGTGAACAGTTCTTAGATCATGATAGAAAACATCAATAAAAAATGTGCCCAGAATAATAGTTTTGCCAGCTGTGGGTATAAAAACAAGTGTAGAACGCACACATTGGTGAGGTTTCAGCTGATATAAACAAACGATGCTGACAAAAAGGATAAAGAGTCGAGCTCAGTCAGGTACTACGGTGCTTGGCATTCAGAAGGCCTTAATCTGGGTCTGGACTACAGCAAAAACTCCAACTTTAATAGAATTCACATAACTGAAATCATACTAGTTAGCCATGAAAACCTCAAGCCTTCTTAAGCTTAAGGTTTATTACTGTTTAAAAAAAAAATCACGTTAATTTTTATTTTTTCTGATCTGAGCATCGTCTTTGCTCATAATTTCTAAACTCACGGTCTTCCACTCATTAAAGTCCCCTCTTTATTCCCACTTTGAGTGGCGTTTCTAGATCCAATAAGGCAAGTGAACCTACTAATGGACTCTAGGACTTTTGGGAAACTTTTCCTCCCTGACTCATCAGGTCACCATCAGAGCTATTTGTTATAAGTTAACAGCACTGCCTGAGAAACTGGAGGAAATCTAATTTGCCTCTGTATTGTTATTTTTGTCGACTACAGTCTATTTCCCCATAGTTTCAACCCAAATCTGTACATGTGTTCCATTAACCAGTAAGATTGATTAACACAAGACTTTAAACCCACTTTCCCCTGGAAGTTGGTTATATTTTAAGGACAAATCTTCTCCTGCTTGTTAAAGTCGGGTTTTAAGGATTGAAGTGTTTACTTACTGCCAACAAGAGAGAGGAATGACTTCCTCCCCCCACACTGCTTAGAAGGAAACAGTTGAAGCGGTCGCTGTAGAGCGAAAGCATTGCTGTGAGACTGGCCCACAGTCAAATAGAAGCGTGCACACAGACACTGACCTGAATATAGATGTAGGGCTGGATTCCGCTCCGATGCAAATTCGCCTCCACTCCCTCGAGGCTTTTTGTTGTTGACGGGTGCAGTGTGAGTGCCCATCTCTCTGCACGCCTGAATCTGAGTGGGAGACGCCCTGAGGCCTACAGACAGACTGATAGACAGATCACAAGGCAGAGTGATCGGAAGGTAAATGGAGCGACAGAGGGACGCTGACATCATCTGGCCAACAGCCACCTTACTGCGAGGAAACATATGGTGCCCAATCACAGGAGACAGATAAAAAAATACAGAGATGCAGCATTTCATTGACATGGAACATTAATTATGAAAGAGGATTTACTTAGAAACGTGTTATTCATCATTAGGACAGATGTGGTTGCAGTTGTATCAGGCCCTTAGGTGATCCGTTTAGTTTTACAGAAACAGAAGCCTTAAGTATCCTTTTACTCCTTAACTGTAAGAGCAGAAATACAGCTAAATGGCGCCCGTTCTTCAGGACTGATGGGAATATTTAAAGCTACTGATGCACTGGGTATTACTAATGGAATATGTGACGTAAAGAGACGAAGCGTGCTTGGTTGGATATTGGATTTATCAGTTTCAGAAAGCATCAGGTGACAGAGAGGAGAGTTTGGTTTCCAAAGTTTTGCTTGAATTTTAGAGTTGCCAAAACAAAGCAGAATAACATTTAGTGTTGATAATTATGGCTCAAACAATTCTAGATTTTTATTTTTACATTTTTTCTTATTATTTTCAAGATTGCATTCTTTGTTCATATTCACATAAGATCCAAAAGTTGGAGCGCTAAATGACTTGATTAGTTACAACAAAGTGATTTACAATTACAATTATGGATGACCTACAAAGATGGCTTGTGGAGTTGATGACAGGTGCAAAACTGTTGCAGACGACACAATTTAAAGAGAATCTATTGTGTTTCCTTCTAAGTAACTAGGGATGGGTCTATGGTCTGGATAAAATATGTTTTTTTTGCATTTATTCGCACAAAATCATCCAGAAATAATAAGGTTTGACCTTCTCAGTTCAGCCTATCTAAAATAAAAATGCTTGATAGACGATATATGCTTTCTTATTTAATTTATACAGCCTCGTTTCAGTTATTGTAGCATTGCCTCCTTCTTCCACAGACATTTCTCTATGTGTATTCGCACCTGAAACCTGTTTACTAAAGATGCAGAACCTGCCCCCTGCAATCGCAGCATAAATGGCATCATAGGTAGTGAGTGATAACATTTGCATATCCTCTGGCAAATATTTTGCTTGTTCCAGCGATCTGCATGCTAGGTTCTGCATATTCATGAAGGTATTCATGCAAAATGGACTGGACCTGATATTTTGCTGATGACATAAAGGCAGTTATGGCTTCGCCCGGTTAGTAGATCAGCCTTGCAAGTGCTGTGAAGTTTGTATGAATCTTATGTCATGAAGACTTGAAGAAATGAGGAACATGGATACCCAGAGAAAAAACACTGAGTGGGGGTGGGGGGATCTTTGTGGCAAAGGCGGCCATGTAGACAAAGGAATGACAGAAAATGGAATGGACATGTTGGTTAAAAACTTGTCTAATCAGTTCCAAAAAAGAAAAACAGGAATTATGACAGTGTTTTAACAAAAAGAGCCTCTGAAGGAGCTTCGTTCAAAAAACAGTCATGTCATAAGTTGTCCCTCCGACTATTCTCCGCATCTCTATGTCACTTTCTTAGCTTCCGCATCTTTTATTTCCAAAACTCAGCCTTCAGCTGCCCCCTCCTCGCTTTTCCTCTCCGTCCATGTAGGCTTGTGGATGCTCAAAGCTAAAAATAGCTTTTGTCATCTCTGAAGCTCTGATGCCACTCTCCATCGTTGCCACAACACAGCTCCTACCCCCCCACAGACACACGTACTAAAACACACACAGAGCTGAAGGCTGCACTGGATCGCCCCTGAAAGGCAAGAAACGTAATGCCCTGTATTGACTTAAAGAGAAAAACATCTCTAAGCTGCACAGCGAACTAATGCAGAATCAAACCGTGATGTTTGAAGACTTAGAAAACTGACAAACTGGATGTGTTGTGAACTGAATAGCTTGATCCCAATGCAATGGGTTGCATTGTTTACAGAGCACACAGGCAGAGGAATGTGATTCAACTGTCATTTTCTGAAGCTGAAAATGTGCGTTAATTACTGTTTTATAGGTTAAAGGTGAGCAGAAGACAAAATGGACTGATGGAGAGTAAAACACAAATGCAATCAGAGACAGAAAAAATGAGAATTATACTGAAAAGGATAAAAAGTGTAAAGACAATGAGAGACAAATGATGGTTGGACGTGCAGCTCTGAACCCTCCTGTGCTCTGTGGCTGCGATAAAGTGCCTCCCTATGGACTGTGAGGGTGGGATTGAATTATTCATCAATTTTCAAGGAGGCTGACCCTTTGCCATTTTAGTGCATTCAGATGGACAAACTTTAGGGTCCATCCAAAAGGGGAACTCAGTCCTCGCCTGACTGAGCAGACATCATCACGATGGAGTCTCTATCGTGACTAAACAGAGTAACGCTATGAGTCTGAAGGAGCAGGGGCTGAACTCCCTGCAGGGAGTTGTGGGGGTGGCAGTAAGAATGATTTCGAAGTAGTTTTAGCAAGCGTTCAGGCCGTGGGGTCAACCATCGTCCGCCCATAAGGGAAAATGAATCCCTGTCTGTCTGACCGCTCAGTTTGTGTCGGTGGAGGTCAACAACTGTAAGGATGAACTATAAAATGAACCCAAAAGGTTCAAACCGGTTGAAATATGCGTCACTGTGATGGAAAAACAAAACGCCTCATTACTGGTTTCCTTAGTTATGCCTGAATCCACATTACAAAATCATTTTCCTGAGTAATTGTTCCTTTTAATAAGGTTAGACTCTATTGGAACCAACCTAAAAAATAAAAGCACACGTCTCAGTTCAGTCACAGATCAGTTTATTTGGTTTAACTTCCGAGATTCAGGTCAGATTCCTGCCATTGAGTCAAGAATCACATACAGGCTTTTATTATGTAAAACGAAAAGCAAAATATCATCGCTGATCTAAATGAATGATGAAACTAATTAAAATCATTGTCGATGACATCTGATAGGTTAAGAAATAACCCAAAATATGTGGAGCACTGCAACTGTCAGTGGTTTAGGTTAAAGGTCAGAAATTATGAGCCTTTGACGTAATCACTGCAGAAAACACTGCTGACCAAAAAGATCTCAAACGTTTTGTCTCGTATTTGCAAAAAAAAGTCTTGATTATTTCCAAAACTCTTAGAAAAACTATTTAGTTGACCAGTGAGTCAGGAGTGAGACTTGAAAGGTGTACAGACTGTTACATCTATTTCTCTCTCACAGAAAACCTTAAGAAAAATAATGAAATGTGAGTGTTTTTTTTGTATTGTTTGTTTGTTTGTTTGTTTGTTTTTTTTACCCTTTAAGTCCTCAACACCTGCAATCACTTGCTTTTATTCCACTCAGTCAACCTCATCCTTCTGTGTTCAAGTGTAAAATCCAATCGTTAAGCTTAGTAACACCATTTGTTCAGCCTCCTTCTGGTGCACAGAAAAACAAGTCACAGTAGATACTCGAGTATGATCGCATGTTATTCCTTCTACGCTTGTAGTGAAGGTCTTTCTTTATTACAAAATGTAAACGTATTTTGCAAGCAGTGACGATACACAGGTTGATATCAAAGATACATTGATCATAAATCCCCTTTCGTAAAGTTTATAAAGTCATAAATGGCCTAATTAACGACAACTTTCACATCACAAAAGGCAATCTAATGAGCGAGCAGCGAATGATAACTCTTCCCAGCAACGTGACGCCTTGCAGTCTTACCCTACAGGGGGATTTCTGCAGTGCTGAGTTGGGGTCCCTCTATGCATGCTTTTAAAATACATTCGCTGCTCTAAGTACAAGCAAAGTTGTTGCACACTGTCCTCAGTATTCTGTTATCTGCATCCGATTCTGTTGGTCGTTTTCATTTTGCAGATCAAACAACACTGGAGGATTATATGATGTTCTAAAATCTGTTTCGATCTAACTCGTCACGCATGGTTCCGGGTTTACTGCTACTTGCTGAGGCGTACGAGGGATCTAAAGGTGTGGTCAACTCTTAGCTTGTCCATTCTGTGTTAGCACTCTTCAAGTAATCAAATACATAATTACAATAAAGTTTATGTAACAATGTTCTGTCCTAATACATTCTACACCCTTCATCCCAGTATACGCAAACTAAATAACATGAATCGCACAAACTGTGTATGAATTCTTTACATTTATATTATTAAGTGTTTGGTATGTTAACATAACCTGGAAACAAGGAAATACTTTCCTCTGTTTAGCCTTAATTCTCCATGTACCATGAGCAAGACCTGCTCTGGGTTTTACCTCCATGTTGATGGAAATAAATCTTTATATGTGATCATTTCCGAACGACATTTATATAATAGTGGCAGGATATGAGGCATTTCATATCACATGGGCGTGTGGTCCTGGTTAGATGTAGTAAAACAGTAACAGCGAGACGCTAACGTTTGCAGGGTTTAGCCGTCATGATTTATAAATTCGGGGCAAATAGATTCGATGAGTCACGTGAAATAAGTCGCAGTGTGACTAATGAAGCACCGTGTGGACACAAAGGAGGCTGCGTGTTGCGTTTTGTCCTGTGGTATTTCCTCACCGTCTCCCTTCCTCACACTCCTACGTCTCACTCTCACCTCCCTACCCTCGCTTCTTGTTATTCTTTCTTCTTCTTTTCTCTCTTTGCCTGAGGAGCTGACGGGCCCGATATCAGCGTTTTAAAAAGGCGGCTTCAAACCGAGCGAGCTGCTGCCGCCTTTATCTCCCAGGCGCTCAAGAGACGAGCCGTCCTGGACACACCGCTGGTGAGGAAAGATAAGCGAGCTGGTCGTTCCTCTGTTGTTCTGCCCCACTTTGATTTGCGTCACTAAGACAGAGGGTAGCCCTAAAGTCTACCTGCCAAACCTGACAGCCAGCAATGACTCATTTTTGTGCTTGCTGACATCTTTGGCTGCTTTTTTTCTTTCTGGTTTGGATCCTTTTCTCAAACAAGAACAAATAAAAACAAGCCATGATGAAGGATGGAGGGGAAGTTCATTTCAAATACAAATGCATCTGTAAACACATTTTCAGCCTGGATATAAAATTCTCTATCAGAATAAGGAGTGCGACTTCTGGTTATTGATTTGAACCTACATATTTACTTCTCAGGAATTCCTCTATTGCTACTTCTCTCCTAGGAGCCTGTAAGTGCTTTCCCTGCATCCCCATATGCATGAAATATGCTTGCACACTTAATGGTGCCATCTGCTGGTGAGCTGTCATTAACACTTCTCCCAGAGATTTACTGCTACCAGATGGATGTTTTGTAACCACAGATAACCGGGGTCAGGGACGGGATCAGGCCAAATTCCTCTTAAATCTCTCGCTGAGTGACCAAGAGCTTTTGAGGAATCAGCGGTCAATCTGATGTTTCGCAGTACAACGCTGATAGGCAGCAGCACATCAAGCACTGAAAGCATATAATCTCTTTTCTTTTTTTCCTACTCTCTATAATTTTAATGTAGTGTCAGAAGCGGTGCTAGTTAGACTTACTACAATGTGTGGCGTGCAGTGAGAGATAAACAGTGGCGGATATAGAGAAAGACGATATTATTTGTGGTTTTACATCATCTGCTTGCACAACAATAATCGGTGAAAACACAAATTTGAACAGAGGATCAAACAATGATTTGGCCTCATCTTATCTCAGAAAAACAAACGGACGCATTTCCAGAACCGCTTCAGAATCAACTTTACCGCCATGTCTGGTTAAGAACCAGAACTGTTCTGGTTGAAACCCCCTAGCAGACCCCGACGTTGAAGAACCAGTTGTTCCAATATTGTTGAAAGCCAAAAATATGCTCATTTAAACAAAAATTGAAAAAGAAATGTTTTTCAAATGGAAATTTAACTAAAAGATAGAATCCCTGAATTAAACTAAAAAAAACTATAAATTGAAAAATGGATTTAAGAGTAACTTTGCTGATTTTTGGGGAATTTTCTTATTTTATTTTATGTTGACCAATAAAAATGTTGGTAACGTCCACGCAGACCAATAGAATGCGTTTTCGCTCCTCACTGCAGAGGAAAGCCCGCCCCCAGAAGCAGCGAGAATGATTTGGAAAAGGCAGTTTGAAAAGAATGCAATTCGTAAAACTTTACAGAAAAAAATAACATCTAAGAAATCAGTAACTTTACTTTTAAAACCTGTTTTTTTTGAGTTTCAAAGATTTCTCTTTTTTTTTTTACTTCCATTTACAAAACAATTCTTTGCTTGCAACAATAATTGAACAAGATTCACCCCCGTATGCTTTCTAATATGATTACAGGTAGCACTTATGCCATCACAACAGTATGTGTACACATTCCTTTAGATAGAACAGCTTTAAAATCTTCAGGGCAAACAGAACAAAATCATCCTGGATGTTTCCTCGAGTGTTTCTTTTGATATAAGGAAAAACACTCCTTCAGTACTGCTATATGTTTAAAAATGAACCACAGCTTGAAACCATAACGGACTGAATGGTACAGTAATAGGCAGACCTTGCAGCTGTTATTGTTCTCTGGTAAAACTGGGAGTACGAACCACATCCTTATCATGTATTCTGATTGATTCGTTAAAGGTTTTATGGTGCATAATTCTCTTACACTATTTAAAAAGAGCACAGCGTCTCTATCAATGAAATTATTCTCATGGACAAAGAACATTAAGATGTGGAGCTTTGCTGATAATCACATCACAACAGAAACCCAGCTGAAAGTAACAAGAGGATGATTGGAAACGTATTTTGCAGGGCAAAGGGGATTTGCGAGTGCGAGTGAGTTCTATTTGTTCCGACCCTACAGACTGGGAGGTAGTCGTGGCTACAGATTTGCGCTGGCTCAGTTTCTGTCACTTTTTGGCTCGTCATTGCGGGTTTATGTAAGAGCTGACGCAGACAGACACTGTAAATGTGTCCCAGCGATGGATTATACCGGGGGGGGGGGGGGGGGGGGGGGGGGGGGGGGGGGGGGGGGGGGGGGGGGGGGGGGGGGGGGGGGGGGGG
>JAUZNJ010000041.1:283085-298137 GCA_034780135.1 Jordanella pulchra
GGTTTTCACCCCCCCCCCCCCCCCCCCCCCTTCACACACACATTCATGTCCCTGCATTCTGCTTAATAAAGCAGTATCTATGGAGTGCTTTTGACGAAGCATTTTAAACACCCATATGCACAAACAGCTCACCCTGTCATGATTTCAGCAAACAGACTGCATTGTATCAGAAAATATTAGCAAAATGGATGCTTGAAACATAAGGTTTTATTTACAAAGTTGTTTCCTCTACGGTGGAAATATGAAGAAGATGAGAAGTAGGTCCTGAGTGAAATCCAACCTGTAGCTGCTTTGTGTTGTAGAAGAGCAATAAACACTTTGACATGTTATACACATAAAAATCCTCACTCTATTTTATTCTGAGTTTATGTGAAAAGCCCAGATAAAGTAATGCATGTGTGAGAAATGGAACGACACACAGTGTTATTTTAGATTCAGACAGAAAAGACTAAAAAATTAATCCAATAGAGAAATAAAATACTGTTGTTACTCAAATGTCAGTGTAGGAAACAAAAAAACAACAGGCTGTTTGATTATTGCTCTGAAATACAAAAAACTACAGTTAAAATACAAAGTGTTTCTCGTTTTTAGTTTAAAAGGAGCAACTATGCAATGATTGAAATTTATTTTTTTATTACAGATAACTTAAAAAAGAAGATTCCTTCGTAAAAGAAAGGAAAGAAGGCCTGTTTGTCCATATTCAGAGACATTTGACAGGGCGGCGGTGTTGCTTTATCCCAGAATATAATGTCTTTAGAAACTTAGTCATGATTTTAGAAACAATATGTGAACTTTTTGACAACAGTCTAGAGATGGGAAGACAAAATTACCAAGACGTGTTCTCATAATTTAATTGCCAGAGCACCTTTCACTTGTTTATTCCACAAATCTGGCTTTCACACCAAGAGAACAGTAATATTTCCAATAAAATCTTGGCTGACAATTATTTTCTGGAGGAAAAGTAGTGCTGCAACACTCCTCCTTGAACAAAACATTCCCAGGAAGGTGGTTCATTAATGGAAAGATGATTAATCTCTTCACGTGCCTTTTAGAGACAACAAAAAACTTGAGCCTGGAGCCAAGGTTTACTTTCAAGCATGGCTGCGTCCCTGAAAATGCAGTCAAAGATAGAATTCAATGGTTTTAATCAAAGCAAACTTCATGTGTCAGAATGGCCTAGTCAAAGCCCAGACTTAAGTGTAATGGAGAGTGGGGGGATAGGACTGTGAATGCCTGAAAATAATGTTCTCTTACACATTCAGTCTAAATGAGCTTGAGATATCTGCAAAGGTTGTGAAAAACAAACATCTGTCTTTGGATTAGCAACTCTGATAGATAAACCTCCAAAATAGTTGCAGATGTAACTTTAGAAAAATAGTTGTACAAAGGGTTGACTTGAGAGAGTTGAATAGAAATGCATGCAGCACTTCTTTAATAAATAAACTGAAAATGTGCTTATTTTCTTACCAATTTACCCAAATCCAAAACGGGTCACGGTTACTAATACTTTAAAAAATTATTGTACATCGTTCATCTATTGTACTACACAGTTTGTAGTAGGGAACCCCTTTTCTATCCCCCCCCTCCCCTGGAACCAATGTCAGGAAAATGATATTGAGCTATCCATTTTGTTTGGGAAGACAGAGGAGAGAGAGCATACCGAGTGTGTGCAGAGGCTGATGATGTCTGGACACACATGCAGCCAGCAGGCGGAATGACATGGATAAAATATAGCCTCAATCAGTGAGCCTAAATCTCCAACAAGCATGAAAGTGATATGCCAGCGTTGTAGAAAATACACTATAGGACAGTGACTGCATGAATGGTCACATATAAGGTCATCGTGTTTGGGTTCGAGTTTAATTGTGTTTCTTGCCAACTGATTTTGTCAAGTAAGATGACAACAAACGTTTTTTATTTACTTATTTCGCTCCATTCTTTATACATTAATATTTTATACATGTCATATTCCTAACATTGCATATATATAGAAAATACACAACTTTCCTCAGCTTTTGCTTACAAGTATACAATACATTCTTCAGCAACATGATCATGACATCTTGCTTTTAAAGCTCAGCCTTTAATTTAATTTCATTCAACACTTCAAAAGGCCAATCATCAGAACCTGAAATGTGAAACCTGTTAAATATACAGTAAGTCCTAAAAAAGGAGGCAGTAGAGAGTTAATGGCTGCATCCAAACTTCCGCCCTAACCACTAACCCCTCAATCACTATTGAGAGTAGGAAATATATATTGGGCTTTATAGTGCACTCAGATAACTGACCCTCCAGATAGATGACCACTACTTTTCGCTCCCTGTTGTTAACTGGCTCCTTGCATCGTTCATGCGCCATCTTTGCTCTCCCGCCCCTTAAAAACTCCCATTGATGCTTCGCAAGGAGAGCTCTTTCAAAGCTGCTCATCTAGGGACCATGGATGCACACTAATTCTCAAGGTGCATTATGGGTCCACTGCCTTTTCAACCACTAGACACGAGGGCACTTATATAAAATGGCCTAACCCCATTACAGTGCTCTGTATAGGGGTCATTGTGGACATTTGTACAGAATCAATGAGTTAAGCCTGCTAGCATACTATGTAAGAACTGAGGACTTTGTTCTTGTTCTCGAAATGTCTGTTGTGGGTGTAACGTTAGCTACAGTCTGGACTGACAGCTGAGTTTCCATTGAAGTTGTAATAATCAGAGGAAAAAATTACTTTATTCTTGTTCTTGACACTTACAGTTCACGCGCAGCTCTGTTGTTGACAAGCTAATGTGTCCAGAGCAGGCAGCAAGAGCTCCCAAGGCAGAGTTTCTTGCAAGTGGTGGAGTGGAAACCAATTTCTTGTTACTCGTTTTCCATCTGTTTCTATAAGTTGAGTTTTTTCTTAGTTCAAAGTTCCAAGACTCGCAAAGCTGGAGGCTTCATCTTTTTTATCTCTTCGCTCTGATCTGAAAGTTAAACATGACTGCCATTCTAAGGATTGTGGTGGCAGCAAGCCATTTACTTCTGGTGTTTTTCATCTCATTAGATCAGGCATGTAGCTCTGTCGGTAGCAATTAATGGAGAATTTTCTTTGGAATTTGAAAAAACTGTATTTTGAGAAACGATAACTGTTATTCTATTTAACTGCAGTTAGCTATTAGCAAATCACACTTGTTCTGTGACTTTGAGTTAACAGACAGTTAAGCCTCCAGTTCCAAATGTAAAGGTAGTTTGATTGACTCATTATAAAACAAAAAACAAATACTGGAAAACAAGTTAAATATTCTTCAAAGTCAAATTATTTTGATGCCGGAGGAGGCTTGCTACTAAAAAACTCAGTGCTATAAAGTTTCAAGAGCATTGAACAAGCTAGGTTGCTGATCCACCTCCTTTGCTATTTCCTTCATTTAATCCCAACTGTTCGCCTGTTGTGGTTTTTATGCTGAGTTGGATTGAAACAGTGCAAAGGTGGAGATTACTGTATGAAGCATGTATTTTTTTGCTTGCTTGTCAAAAACGTACAGGAAAAAAATAAACCATTCATCCTTACGGCTGGATGATATGGAGCTGATTTTCATTTTTTGTTATCCAGTTTTTCCTAGTAGTCATGAAGAGCTATACAATGTCCCTACAAAGTGCAAGAAACGCTAAGTGCTCTATTCAGTCTGGTGCGTAAGCTGGGGGGGAAAGGTGTCTATAAATAAGCCTAATTGAGAGTTTGAGCCAAAACTAGTCTGAAAATAACTCATCGCTTTCAGAGTCACAAATAGATCTTTTGGTTCTTAGATAACAGTAATCCTGTTACACGCAGTTCCCAAACTGAAGCAGCATATCTTGAGTGGGAAATATGCCCTCCTCACTTAGATCACATCCCACACACTCATCATCCCTTGAAGCCTTTAAGCTGCATGAAGTCAGCTCAAGTCTTTAGTTCAACTTTCAGATGCAGATTTGAAAGAAAATCTATGGAGGGGAGCTTGAAAAGAGTTGACTTTATGCTGATATGTTTTTAATCATCACAAAGTTGTTTGTTGCCATGGTGAAGCACGGGTTTCCTCCATCCACTTCTAGCTTTTGGATCAGAACCAGTCCTGACTTTCTGGCCGATTATAAAGACTAATGTTCCAGTTAACGGCCGCATGTTTTGGGCTGTGAGAATGTGTTTCTGTGTGTGTGTGTGTGGAGGTTAGATGTTATAGAAAATAGTTGTTTGACAGAATACGCTTTGCACCTCTCTCAGTGAAACACACAAACATGCTGAGTGACATTAGCCATTACTCCATGTCTGGCAGTCCTGTTCCCCTCCAGAGTGGACAGAAGCGGCCTGGCATTTAGCCTGTCCTTTGATGGCCCCATCCAAACAGCCGTATTATCCAGCCATGAAAGCAAACATGGGGCCAGATGAGCAGAGGACAGAGACTTTCTGGAAATGTTAACGACCTAAAATCCCCGGCTGTTTAAACCACTGCACCATTTTAGATGATTGATGGGAAATTCTGCCATCTAGCGTTTTTGTCTTTAGACTGTCCCCCTCAGATCTGGCTCTCTGTCATTTTTCCTCCTCTTTACACATCCCCTCAGTTATTTCACAGTCGTCTTTTCCATCCAAATGTTTTCCCCTGCTCCTCATGGTCGGGGTAAATGAACTGAGGTAGAGTCGAGTACTGCGGATGTAGGATGAGGGCTATGTTGAATTTATTCAGATAGTTTGTATTGTGGGTCTGTTTTTGTTTTTCTTTTGTTTAGTTTATTCTTATTAGAGCAAACAGATCACTCCTGACACTCATTCTAATACTTTCTCCATCCCATTTGTTTTTTTATAAGTTTGCTCCTTTCTTTAGCACTACCACTCCTCGGTCTCTCCTCATCACCCCCCAGTCGAGCTCTTCCTCCCCCACATTTCCTTCCCATCTTTACATCCCTTTGCTTCTTGCTGCAGTCGGATCGGTTTGCTGCAGTAGCCCCAAGTTTCATGGATAATTTGCCCATCTGCGATGGGGGGGGGATCTCTTTGCAGATGAGCGGTTTTGTAACTGATGGAAACTCTGCCTCCTCATCTTCCTCCTTTCCTCTGACTGTTTTCGGTTATTTATCTCCAATCCTCCAAACTTCTCTCCTTGCCATCTCGCCCCTCACCCCGCCTGGTGTGACACCAGACAATCTGTCAACGCTGTTGTTGTCACTTTGGGGGGAAGAGATGGACATTTGGTTGTCGGCTTCTTTCTCTCTGTGATTTGACTCCTCTAGCATAAGGACTTACACATTGTCTGCGTCCTTATCTGTTTTAGATCCTTTTATATACAATGGTTCAAATTTCCGAGAAGTCTACTTTACCAATGACTACCACAAATTAAGAAACAGGCTTACAACAACTTAACCACTAAGTAGTTATTGTGTTTAGTTGAATTTTAGGGTGATCCTGTTCCAGTCGGTCAATTCTAAAGGCTCGTCAGCAACTGACCAATCAGAGATTCACATTTGTCCTGAAGTGAAACCGCCCTCCCCTGCGTCTCTCTCCTCTTTACCAGGACCTTGGATTAGCAAGGAATAGCGGATGTGGAAATTTTGTTTAAGAATACATCTAAGTGTTGTTAGTGGGGAATATGCAATTACCTTGAAGTACTTTTTATGAGTGGAACACAGTTAATTATATTCCCTAAACTGATCAAAGGAGTATTAGATAATGTAAAAGATGAACAGACCTGCTATGAGCAGCTGAGCCCCACAGTAATAAAAAGGAGCTAATAGTTGTTCATTTTTACCAAGGTAACAAACAATTCTTTCTTTTTTGTCTTAAATACATCTGTGAAAAGTGTGGGCTTTAATTAGGGCTGTGTCCGTCGGATATTGACATTGGAAATCAGTCCGATATCAGCATAGAAACACTTTAGGGATATAAAAACTGGGTGTTCTTTTAAATGATTAATATTTTTTGGTTATTTAATTCACTTTATGAATTCTGTCTGTATAGAGTAATGTGGATGTTTGAATGGTTGAGTTCTGGAGAAGGATTTAAATAAGCTCTATATATGTGTGTAAGTATTAGATGTTACTGAAATGTTTAATTTCTGAAAGAGGGTCGGTGCAGAGAAGCTTTTAAATTCTTCCTCCTTCTTTTGGACATTGCTAAAAATGTACTGTTGGCTATTTGCTCAAATCAGTTGTGCAAATAAAGCTGATGATGATGGAAGTGAAATTCATTTGAAATGGTTAATATTTTTTCGCGCCATCTTAATTAGCAGGGCTGCCTGACATTTGAAGAGAGACTAAACTAAAATGTAGTATCAAGCTTCTTTTCAGGGATTTCTTGGCCTCTATTTGGTGTCAAATACACTTTGGTTCACCTTCATACATACTTCTAGGAGTAGCAGCTAAACAGATAAAACAGATTTACGTTTCTTGGTAAGTTCTTCTCACTTTGCTTTAAAGATTAATACATCACAGTATTGGTTCACAAACACGCGGTAAAAACATCTTGTTTTGCTCCATCTTAAATCGTTCGAGACAAAACTAAAACACGTTGGCCAATCACAGTGTTTTATGGTTTAAGAGACATATACCTGTGAGGAAATTAAGAGGCGGGCACCAGGTGTTCCTTCGTCCAATCAGCTCAAAAGGTTCTGCTTAATGTTCCTCCTTTCCCTGAATGAATTTGTCAGTAGTCCAAGATTAATCATGTGTTTTTAACAACAATAAAAGACTAGACCTGAGTGGTTACGTTTCTTCTCTACCAATTAGTTTTGTTTGCACAAGCCCTCTGTGAGCAGCCTCAGTTAGATCAGCTGAGCTGAGGTT
Organism: Jordanella pulchra; assembly: GCA_034780135.1. Taxonomy (NCBI): domain Eukaryota; kingdom Metazoa; phylum Chordata; class Actinopteri; order Cyprinodontiformes; family Cyprinodontidae; genus Jordanella; species Jordanella pulchra. The sequence goes on from JAUZNJ010000041.1 coordinate 289,872, forward strand.
AATTTCTGTCACAACTACTTTATTTACATTGGATGTGCATTGATTACACAGACATTAGAACAAAGAGGGTGGGTTTTTTGGGGGCTTTTATTGTCTTTATAAAACACAGTAAGCTGAACTTTATCAAATCTAATCAAAGCTTTACTGTATAAATGTAGGAGAGATGCATACAAAACAAATCAAAGTAACCAAGATGAGAGACGTCTGATTTGTCAGGAAACATTTGACTGCTGTGTGTCTGACCTCCAAATATAAAGGCTTATTGGAAAGGAAAGACAAATCTAGCCTCATAGATCAATACTGTAAAGTACACTTACCTTCATGAACCAACTATAGAGCATTGTGTGCAGTTCAACACATGTATGCAAAGTACTCTGCAGAGTATTTTCATGCTAATGTGTGAAAAGGGGAATAATCGATACAAACAACATGTCTTCATCTTAGATCCTCCTCCTCTATTGTAAAATATTCTTGCCTCTCTTTCTACCAGTTCTTCCCTTACGGCGATGCATCCAAGTTCGCCCAACACGCCTTCAGGACCTTCGACAAGAACGGTGACGGCACCATCGACTTCAGAGAGTTCATCTGCGCTCTGTCCATCACATCACGTGGCAGCTTCGAGCAGAAACTCAACTGGGCCTTCAACATGTACGACCTGGACGGAGACGGCAAAATAACGCGGGTGGAGATGCTGGAGATCATTGAGGTATCAATACTAAAACTATTGCACAACAAAAAGTAACGCTTATTTATTTTTATAAACATACAACTCTTTTTAAATCAGTGGCATCACGATGGAGAAAACTGAACAGGAACATCTTTTCCGTCTTGGACATTAAATGCTGCTACAAACAGAAGATTTTCTACAGACTTGGCTTTGATCATAACTACATCCAAAACCAACAAATAAAAAAAAAAAGACGTATATTTTAGTGCTTGTTGGTCCATCTGTATGACTATTTTTTACGTGTTTCATCCTGACAGGCAATCTACAAGATGGTTGGCACGGTGATCATGATGAAAATGAACGAGGACGGCCTGACGCCCGAGCAGAGGGTGGACAAGATCTTCTCCAAGATGGATAAGAACAACGACGACCAGATCACGCTGGAGGAGTTCAAAGAGGCGGCCAAGAGCGACCCGTCCATCGTATTACTGCTGCAGTGTGACCTCCAGAAATAGGCCGGGACGCAGCAGAGAGCTCTCCACCAGCCGCCACGGACTGCACAGAAAGAGTTTCATGTTCCATTCAGTTTGCAGCTATTTCCACTGAAAAAATATGATAATAATAATATATGCTTGGACTACCTTTCAATGGATCTGCTTCTTGTGTTTGAAACACTCGTGTGCATGAGAATGTTATTTGCTATAAAAACATCGACACACGGCATTCAGTAGTGTGCGGGTGCACACTTAACACCACAGATGCAACACCTGCAAACACACACACACAACACAACATATAAACAACTTGCACAAATAATACGTATATATGAACAAATATAAATATGAATATATATATATATATATAGAAATTATTTATAGATCAACTGCCAAAATGTGAAGTGTGCAAAGTACTTTCCTTTCAGTTTAACTCTACCGAAGCTTGCGCATCAGTGATGTGCTAACGTTGAACTTGCCGCTACTCTATTTATTGTTCCGAGTTTACTGATGCTAGCTGTGCGTGTTTTCACGATACCATCATAGCGAACCAAATTCCCCACTACGATGTACCTTCTTCCCGTAAGAAAATCCATCCATCTTTTGAAATATTAGCTCTAAACGAAGTGGACTAGCATTCGTTCCGGTTTCTCCCGCCAAAACCAGCCCGTACCATCCGTAAATACGATCTTATTCATTTGCATGCCTTTAGGTTCTGCCTTAAAAGTCTCGTTTCCATTCGGTGATTGAAAACAGAAAAGAAAGCCTTATCAGCGCAACGCAGCGACTCGTGAGGGAAACTGTTTTTCTCTCAGTTGAGGGAAAACGAATCAGCCTGCTGTACGTCCTCTTGCGAGTTTTCTCATACGGGTTTTGAGCTCCGTGGTCGGTTGAGACGTCTTCTGTAGATTGCTTTACCTGTGGGAGCATGTTTCCTTGTAGATTAATGTGCTATATGTTGAACTGAATCCCTGCCCGATGCATTTAAAACACGCTATCTCATTTCCAGTTGGCCAAAGCAGAGTGACGAGGACTGCGCCATTTTGGAAGAACCATAAAGAGAGCTAAATTTATAGATGTTTGATTTTGAATAGATGAGCTGGAGATAAATAAGCAAAAACAGTAATTCATAAAGAGCTTTTTTTTTAATCAAGGTTTTTTTTTCATAACGGTTGCATATCGTTGAAATAAATTTGGATTGTTTGTGGATGGAAGTAATCCAGAGATGAGGTTTCTCTGATGTTCTCTGGTGTTTAGTTGGTTAATACAATTAGTCCTGCGTCCCTCAAAGTGTTTCTCTTTTACCAATCAGTCAGATTTTTGTAAGTTTTTTACTCTGTTTTGTTTCACACCTTTTACAAAAAAGAAGTTTAGTGATGTTATACCTCCTATTAAAGACACGAATAACTTTGTCCTCCGATATATTCCAGACTTTCTGTATTTGTATTATGGGATAACAGAAGAATGAAACAGATCTGTGAAACAGTGCTGCCAAAAAAAAAAAATACGTTGGTCCAACTTCATCCCGTCAGCAGTGTGGATCGTCTGCTGGAAAGTATCCACTCTAAAACTCCTTTCCATAAACACCTTATGCTTCGTGATGTTTCTAAACACAACCCTGTTTCTGCTGTAAGGATACCAAACCGAAGAAACGTCAAAAGTGTGAAAAGATTCTTTTGTAGCATGTATTGTGTCCCTGACGACATGGCTGCACTACTCCCTGTGTTGTGATTTACTCTTAATAAAATTAACTCTATGGGCTCCTGTCTGGTCTAATGACTCAATGAACCGATGAGAAGATCAACATCCAGGCTTCAGATGCAGTTTGGGATCAAATCTAGAACTTCCAGTTCTGCAAAAGCCTAGAAAATCTTTTATTTTTCTCTTGCACCATTCTTTTGATAACAAAGCTCCGATAAAGCAGAATATGCTGTGGTTTTCACTTGGATTTATTAACCATTTAAAGCCAAGTGTATCATATTTAATACATGAATTTTTGAGACCTCTGCATCATCAGTGGGATATTTTCGCTCTTGAGAACCCGACTTAATAAATCTGAAATATGTAGTGAACAGAAAATGTATAAAAGATTATACGGAAAGGCCTAATGTATCAAACTGTATGCAAATAATGATCAAATTTGTTATTTTTTCATAATTTTTCATAGAATTCAATGACAACTCTATTACAAAATCTGAATTTTCTGTTAATTATTTCACGGTTCAGGCTTTAAAGGCTTAATTTGGTGTGCATCATCATGGATTCATCTTTACCAGTTTACCTTCAGCTCTTGAATTAAGACACATTCCAAGCGTAGTTCAAAGAAATACTTTCTCCCTTTGACCTTAGAGGAACTTCCTCTCATATTATATACAAACGGTCCTATGGAAGGGACCTATAAGGTCTTCACAGGAGCTCTGCACCTGTGAAATGTCCTTTAAAGATGGACTTTGTTGTTGACGAACATGTATTGTTCTGCATTTAGTGAAAACGTACCTAGAAAAAAAACAAGGCCATTTTATTTCCAGGTTTGTCTCCAGAGTATTAAGTTTTACTTAAAATGTCAAACAATCACTAAAGCAGATATCTTTAGAAGACTAAGGGTTCCAGAATTTGAAATAAGGCTGATTTAGTTCTAGACAAGATGCTACAAAAATCATCGTTCTTTCACGATTAGAGGACCAGTTAATAACACTCAAGTATTCAATAATTAGCAATATGTTATATATTGTTCTATACAATTATATTGCTCTTTTGGAATTAAAGATATTTTTTTAAAAGCACTGGATTTATATTTAGATTTATGTATTCACTCAGATGTATTATACTCATTACCAGGTCGATAAATCTTCACAGTTGAGATTAAGAGGCAACCATCAATAATCCTGGTATGATTTAGGTTTTACTCTTAACATTAAAAGAAACAAAAAAAAAAATCAATTTTTTGAGAAATAAATCAAAGCATCCTTGTTCATAGTTTTAAAATGATCTGTTGGTGAAAACAAGATTAAAATGATTTACATGTAGATGTATCAAACAGCACAACTCTACGTAGAAAATCTGACCCAAAATCAGCGTCTCCGGGTGTGCTCATCCAGACGCATGGAGATCACCATAGCAACTGCATCACAACCTACCAGATTCAGGCAAACTTAAACCACGTCCTACCTCTGAGTTATATGTAGAGTGGAAAAAAAACAGAGATGGAGCTCTGAAAAACGGTAGCATTTATTTTACACTTTACATGAGAGGTTCATGTCCAGGATACTATTTCTCAAAATAATGACTGGGATCAAAACAAAAAGGTTTACACCACAAAGGATTTTGGCTTGTTTTGCTCTGACTTCAATTTAAATACAGACAGTCTTGGCTTACTCACAAAATTTGCACAAAAAAAAAAGAAAAACAGTGTAAAAATGACACTATAAACAGCATCTAATTATTTCAATAAAACCATAAACAAGTCAAAAGGAGAGTTGCTTTGTGTTTTAACAAAAACAAGTTTAAACCTCAGATAAGCTACTTTGGGGGATCTGTGTTGATTCCATATTTCTCTTTTAAAAGCTTCAGTTGCTCCTCTTTCTTCTTTGTGTCCATTTTCTGGAACGCCTGCAAAACAATAATCCAGAAGGCAAAATTTAATTGGGCTGTAAATGCAGCAGATGATTTTTTTTCCCTTGTTTATATTAAACACATGGCTTCGTTTGGGAAACAGACTTTCAGAGTTTGTGCGTTCTGAGCTGCCAATACGTACTCTGTTTGCATTGTAGTAAAGAACCACCAGGTAACGATTGCAGACGTTGAAGCCCGACAGGTGGTCGCAGGCATTTTTGGCGTCGAAGATATCTTCATACACAACATAAGCTGTTCCTCTGGTTTCAGGTGTGTTCCCTCTGACAGAGAAAAACAAAAACAGAGAAAACAGTGAGCAGCAGGTTAATCAGCACAGGGTCAGAACAGTCTAAAGCAGAGTTTAACAAAAACATGGGTAATGGTGCCTATCATTTAGACACCAAGAATGCCGTTCTCTAAACTACTGACTTTGTCTGTGTAATAAGGACACAGATAGACCTCCAAATATCTTATAAGTAAATCGTGTTGGTATTCTTTACTTATATGTTCATAGAAAACCATTAAGTCTTTCCACACAAATCATTTAAGTCATTCAATACATTCTCAGGAACCCAACATTTGGGTACAAACTACCTGACATTTAGACATTTCTTTAAGCTAAGCTTACGTTCGGATCTGTCGTATTGGTCCATATTTCCCGAAGATATCATACATCTCCTCAGCTGTAATCTTATAAGGGAGATTCCTGATGTACAGGATTCTGTTCACCTCAGGAGGTAATCGGATCTGCAGAGAAGAAAACAAACGTAACCCATCGCAGATGATACAACACAGCTCGGAGTACCAGAGGTATCGGATTATTTACAGCCTCTCAGACCGGGTTTAAAACCTCAGTGAAACTCCACCATAATGCCTTAACACTTTTAACACATTTTAGTGCACATGTTGTTGGAGAGGACTTCATCAGATACCAGAAGAAGGAAGTACAACTATGTTTTTTTTCTTTTGAGATGGCAAATGCTGGAACATGCTGGGTTTGGTAATGTTTGGTGTATGGCTGGGCAACATGGCTTAAAAATCGAATCGCTGATATGGTATTTCCTTTCGGGGATCAATACAGTAGTATTGAATTGGATTAATACTTCAGTACACTCTTGTATAAGTTATCACATAAATAAATAGATTCACTTAAAATGAAAGTGTTTTAGCCAAATGAAATATGGCTACCCTAAAAAAAAACACATTACAAGTCCAAAGTCTTTACATAAAATTACGTTCATGAGATGTCTACACACAATCATTTTTGTGCGTCAGTCGTTGTATGTGTCAGTATGTAAACATTATGCTAATAATAAGCCTCCCTGTGTAGAAAGTAAACCCGCCTCATAAACAAAATTATTATCAAAAACTGATGACACTAAACAAGTAATACAGACTTTATATTTTAAATACTCAGAAGAAAACATTACAGTATATTTGAATGTGTACAGTGTTTTATCTAATACGCACTAGCTAGCAAGCTAACAGCTAGCAACATGCTAACCTGAAGAGAATGTTAGATTTGAAAGAACTTAGTTCCATATTTTCAGTAGTTTATACATTTTAACTTACGTTAGCGCGTTTGGCTGCCTGCATAGCCATGGTGACGGTTTAGTCGGAGCACAAAACTTGGAGAAACAACAAGCACGCAGCTCCGTGGCCTTTTCCAATCGTCGTCAAAATGGCAACAGTCGCCAGCTTGTGACAAACTTCCGGTTTCAAATGTACTCATAAATAATGGCAGTGCTGCCACCAGGTGGTGCAGCGATGAATACACATATCAGATATTTTATTTTAGGAGTCCGAAACAGCAGTTAAATTGTGTTTTATTGAAGCAACTTGCAATGTGCATCTTCGAATAACAAAAACTATAATGCCTCCAAAATACGCAGATATTTCTTTGTTGTATTTACGAAATTCTCTTTATGTAAAGGGTCTTACTGTTAAAGCGTTAAAGGTGTTATAGGAATGTGTTTAATAATTACTGTGTTTCAGTGTATCATTGAAACACTGATCAAACTACCAGTGTGGTTTACCTGCGCAGCAAAACAGAAAAAAAACAGTGTTTGAAAAAGAAATTACTAATGAATTATGTTGATAACATGAATTCATAATTTAATGTCTCACAATCTGATAAAAGTAATAGAATTCTCTCAATTGCAAGTTTAAGCCTTTGTGTTTTATGTTAAAATAAATAGTCTCTGAAATTTAAAAAAAATATTTATTAGATGTTACTAAATCAGAAGCCCTTGAAAGGCTGTTTAGCTGTGAATTGATTTTTGTAGAGGTCAACTAGGAACTGGTCTTAAGTGGCTTAAATTACGTTTGTCAAAAAGATTTTTTATAAGTAACTTTTTGACACCCAAGCACTAAAAATTAGCGAATAAATATTGACAAAGCTCAATATTAAGTGATATTTTTTATTCTGTCAATTGTTTATACTCATACAATATTTGCCAGGATTAAAAGGTTTATGACTTTTCACACAAATGATTGTATTATTTTAAAACTAAGCCTTACTAACTCAAACCAAGCTTGTCCAATAAGAATTCTAGTATCCTATATATTTTTTATTCATTTAAACAACACATGGGTTACATCTATTACACTTCCCCCCCCCAGGTATTAAATATATATTTAGTTTTACAACAAATAAAATGTACTCTTGTTGCAAAGCTACCTAAGGTTGACTTCATTTTTCTTGAAAACTGAAATGAATTTGGAATATATTGATCAGTATCCTAGACCTAAAAATTAAAAACAAAAATAAGTTTGATTAACTTTTAATGGTATTTCCGGGTCACACAAGAGGTGGAAAAAAAAAAAAGAGCAAGCCGTTGAGCACGCGGTAGGTTCGGGTTCTAGATAGCAACTCTTAGCTAACGGCTGCGTGTTGTCGGATTGTGTTAATTGAACTAAATTCTCGTGGAAGCAGCTTAACTTCTCATGTGACAGCCAGGGGGAAAGACGCGGTACTTGGATCCACATTTGAAGAGGAGAAAACGGCAGAAAGTTTCGGCGGTAGCAGGGAACGTTGCTAGCAGCAGGGCGGCAGGGAAAACTGATTGTTGGTGAGTTTCTGTTACTGTGGGTGTTGAAATGATTAGACAGATTCACAGGGTATGAAAAAAAAAACAAGTTAAAATGTTGAGCTAATTTTCAATAAATTACTCTGCTAAACCTTTGTGTCACATCTGGGAGACCGTTAGTATTGTTTGCAAACACTGTGGACTGTTGCTCCAACGGTCGTTTGCTTTAGCAAACAAGCTAAGCTGCTACTGTAAGTGTATATAAAAACAAGATTATTGTGAACTTATTCATTAAATTTCAGAAAAAATATTTTAATCACTGTAAATGTTATTGTATAATAGAGATGGGAGATATGTGTTAAAAGCAAAACACCAAATCCCATTAATTGGTGGGGGGGGGGGGGGGGGGGGGGGGGGGGGGGGGGGGGGGGGGGGGGGGGGGGGGGGGGGGGGGGGGGGGGGGG
>JAUZNJ010000041.1:298237-321236 GCA_034780135.1 Jordanella pulchra
TATATTAGGTGAAATAGTTTGGCTCCAATATAATAGTGTTGTATGATATGAGGCATCAGAGCCATAAAAGCTCACACCTTTAGAGGGAATATGAGGCACTACAATAGATGATGTTTTAAGAAGTCTGATAGTTAAATGATTATCTTCAGACAAAGATAAATCAAAAATATAACTATACTCTATTCCCAGCACCACATACTTTAGTACATATTTGCACATAAAAGTTTATAGAGAGGAACAAAACTCATCTCAAGAGCAATTAATAGAAGACTTATATCTATCGCTTTAATATTAAAAAAGCAGATTAAAGACTGTGAGAGCAGTGCTACAAGTTTAACAAACATTTACCAAAAAGTCCTAATTTTGTCCCCTTTACCAAGGTTCTTGGTAGGATTTTTCTGTGATATGTGCATTGTAGGCATTTCTTTCCACATACTTGTAATCATATTCTTCGTGTTTCGGTTATCCAGGACAAGTTGGCAGAGGCAGGAGTGTCAGCAAAGACGTTTAGGCTTCCCTTTTTGGCAGACACCTTCTCCACCTTTGTTCTGGGAAGTCCAAGAAATTCCAAGTCCAGCCAAGAGTTCCTCCAGCGTGTCCTAGTCCGTCCCCTTCTAGAACTATTTTGACATGGTGAAGGGGCTATATTGTTAGGATGATCCCAGAGGCTATGTTGTCAGGAGCTTAAACAAATCTGGTAGAGTCTCTCAAGGTAAAGCGGATCTGAGTGATGAGTCAGACAAAGAGAGATTTCAAAACCCTTATGATGATGCCAAATCAAGACATAGGACCTCTTCCTGGAGCCAGACCAGGGTTGTGTCATGATTCTGGTCACCAGCTCTGGTCTGATTACTTAATCATCTCCATCTGCTCTGCTCCTCTACTCCTCGTTAACGCTCATTTTCCCCACCTGTGATTTTGCCTTTAAAAGCCTAGCTCAGACCAGACATTGGGGCCAGATTGTTGTCTTCCTCGTGGTGTCACTTCCCAGCTTCATTCTGTCCTGCCTGTTTTTGACCTGGATTGTCCCTGAGTTTCTGATTAACTCTGAGCCCTATCGGATCTGTTTTGGTTCCTGTCTTGTCTCTTACCCTTTTTCTGTCCCTGACCACAAGCTTGGATTCCTTTTTAAGTTTTCCCAGCCATCTGACCCCGCTGGTTCTGACCCTCGCCCAGCCAAAGGTTTTGAATCTGGATTTTGGACTGGATTTGTCTCAGCCATCTGCCTCACCGGTTCAGACCTCTGCTATCCCCCCGGCTCTTTCATTGGAGCACGTTCCGGACTCCATGCAACCTGCTGGTTACCTGATTCTGCCTGTTGGCTCTGGACTTTCTACCCTACTACCCTGTGGTCAGTCACTCTTTATATCTGATAAACAGTCTGACTATCTGTGCTCGAGACTCATCTCATCATCTCCCTGCAGACAAACCGCTCTCCGTGGCTGAATCCCGCTGCCGTTCGAGTCCCATAAACTCTTTTTAAAAAAACTGTTAAAAAAAAACAAACGCTCTGTTGTCTGGGTCGTATACTTGGTCCTTAAATGTATCCACTCACCCGTTACAGGTTGGTGTTTGTCGACAAGCACCTGGTGGTCTGGTTCCTCCTCCTGGCTGCCAGCCAGGCCCAGCCTGATAGGGATGCGAGGCCATCCCCCAGTGGTCTCACCAGCTGCAGAGGGAACCATGAAGGAGTGGTGCAAAGAGGATTCAGCAGTCAGAGGCAGAAGTGACTGGATCTACAGAAGCCATGTGTTTCTTTCCAGTGTTTTATTATCTCTCATACCACCAAATCTACTCCAAAAGAGAGTAGGTTTCCGGCAATCAGTTGTCATGGGGATGGACACAGTTAAGTACAACATCAACCTTAAACTAAAAAAACAATACCAAACCAAGCCAGTGTTCTTGCTTTATTTCAGAGTTCATTTCAGGCTTTTTTCCTTCCAAACAGCTTGCTGGAATGTAGAGAGCGTCTGATTGTCGTTTTGGAGACTTTGTGACCCCAAAATTCCACTCTTTGTTGCAATTCTGTGACAGTACGTGTAGGACTTTTTTTTTTTTTTTATTTACTTCTTTAAATCTTGGAACCTCTTCTAGCCTTGTTTGTCACTGTTCCAGTTGTTTTAAACTTCTTAATGATTCCTGTGTAGATACAGCTAAGTTAAGGTGAGTGGTTATTTTCTTGTAACATTTGCCTGACTTTTTTTATTTTCTAAAGGTGTGATTTTATTTTTACCACCAAAGAACCATTTGGGCTCTGTGTTGTTTAAAAGAAAATATTTTTTTTAAACCTCAACCACATCTTAAATGGGGGTGCCAATAATTGCGGAGGGCACTGTATGCTGTATCAAGTGTGTACTACAATAATCCTAAGGGTAAAACCTGTATCTCTTGCTACTTAACAAGCATTGTAAGGGTTGTCGGTGTAAATTCCTTTGATCATCTAAGCAATTCCTGACACCAGATGGATATTAGATTTGGCAGGTATCGGCCAAATAAAAAGTCTACTGAGAATGATAGTGAGCTACATGTGTCATTAATCTTATATATTCCAGCATTAAGGATCATTAGAAGGGATCTTGCAATGCCCATTCTTAAATTCTGTACAACAAAGACATCAGTAACATTTTCTTTTTCTGTAACGCCTCTGGCTCATTTCAGACTTTGCAAATTCATAGACATATTTAGCACTAGCATGTTGCAACTGAACCATGTTGTACCTATTTGTTTTTGCTGTAACCAAACAATTTAACACCCATGCATATCGTCTTCTTTTCTATTTTCTTTGTAGTTATGTTTTTGACTTAATCTACAGCCTGTTTCTATTGATTGTTTTTCTGATTCCATTACAAACTAAATGTATTATAACACTTGATCAAACTAAAATGAATCTTAGTGAAAGAAGACAGTGGTATCTGACAAAGTGTGTATGAAATGACATATATCATTATACAATGTTGGGTAGGTAGGTAGGTAGGTAAGATCGGATGTCGAGCAGCTTTTTTCTTTACAAAATAAAAATGTGGTTACAAAAAAATGTAAAGGAGGAAAAGAAAGAATTTTCTTTTCTGAACATCTGTCTTATTTTAGTCTAAATGTCTCTAAAAATGTTTCAACAACAACTGGGAATGTCTGTGAAAACAAAATCTGCGGATGTTTCAATCAAGTAGTTAGCCTTTCACTACTTTAGTCATGCTCAAAATATTCTTTTTAAATTTTGAGGTTTTTTACCTTGGCACTATACTACATTGACGAGTCTGTTTAAGCATTTTCAAAACAGTCAATGGTTTGGTTGGTAAAGATTAGTTAGAACAATGTGAGTTTATGCTCATATTTTCGTAAAAAAGATGACTAGACTATTTATTTTTTATTATTTATCACCGCATCAATAATGGCCCCAATAATATATTGTGTTTAATATCCAGATCAGTCTATTACTATAGATGCTAATAGCCAAACTATAAATAGGTATACTATATATATATATAGTTATATATAGTTTACTACAAAGTCATAACATACTGGTTTAAGAATAGCAACAACTTTTGGTTTTTAAACTTAATAAGCATCCAGCAACGTGTTTACAATCTTTGCTACTAGAATTTTCTTTGATATTGTAAAATATTACAAAGGTTTATACAATTTTGACTACTTTTGTATTTATGTTATTCTGTAATAAGGATTTTGTGACATAAAATAACGTCTCAGATGTTTTGATAAGCTGCTAATTCCCTTGAATGTGTTCAGTGCTAATTGTCCATTTATTGGAAAAGATAGCAAAGACACTAATAATCAATAGAAAAAAACTTTAAACTACAAAAAAAGCAAAAATCATTGACACAAATATGTAACAAACTGAAATATACAATACCGGTAATAATCCCTTTTTTATTACTGCCCTACTCCCCCCACCTTTTTTAAAGAAAATTCAGTCATTAAAAATCTTTCTGTATTATACTTTTTATAGAAAATCTTTTAAAAAAAGAGCAATTTACAGTTATCTTACACTTCAAATGTCCTCTGGCTTTTGTTTTTGAACATGACTTATTTTGTTGTTTTGCAGCACAAGGTGTGACAGAATATGCATTGCAACAACAAATAGAAGTCACTACAGCTCATGAAAAGGAATTCCTAAAAATACGAAGACTTCATACAGAAAAAAAACGTAAAAGAAATACATGCATACATACAACATAATGCCATGCGAGCACAGTTCATTTTTGGGAAGTAAATTATTTAAGATTTGCATTTCAGTACCATTAATTGAACATTTCATGCCATCCCGCTATACATACATGACATGGGTTTTACAGTATGTGACATTCACTGTATTTGCTGTGGCAAATGGCTACAGAAAGGCCTAATTCCTCTGCAGGACAATAACTTGTCGATGATAGTTACATCTTCAGCAAGAGGTTCACACTAACAGTTACTTTCTAACCCCACTAACACAGTGTTCATTCATAGCAGACTATAACAATTTTTTTTGTCTGGGATTTCTAAAAATCAAGTTAAAGTACACATAAAAGTGAGCTCAGTGACATTTGGATATTTAGTAACTAATTACACAGTTTTTCACTATTCTTTGTGAAACTACATATTTATTTTTACAATGAAATTTGCTTCAGCATGAAGATAGTGACCACAGGTCTGACTGTGGTATTAGCTGAGGTCTTTGAGAAACAAGATAAGTTTTTTTCCATCATAGCCAACCATGTGCGGCCCCAGCAGTTCTGGAAGAAGATATTGAGTGGTCTATAATCAGCTATGCCTTCAGACATATGTGACACCTTGATTACATACTACCTGCTAAGTCTTGCCTGCCAGAGGTCATTGGGAGATGGGTATATGTCAGGGCTTGTGACCTTGACTGTGTTTATTCTTGAAGTTCAACAGAGATACTTCTTGAACTGTGGTAGATAAAGGCAAAATTATTTACCTGATAACGTGATAGTGGCCATTTTAGACAGATTTTTATTTCAGGTTAACTTAATCATGATTTATTGTATACTATTTAAGCCAAGGTGACCTATTTGCTGATAGTAATGAGTGAGGATTTTACTATCTAGAATACCATTGGTTTTAAAAAGTCACTTTAAGATAAGAATTAAGATGTTCTTTTCATGATACTACATGGTCAAATCCATAGCTCTTCCCATTGAAATTTACATAAAATTGGTTCCTTTATGGAGCTAAACCAGTGACAGCTTGCATTGACAAAGATAAACCGGGATTTGCTATTTAAAATAAAAGATTAAAATACTAACCCCTGCCACTAAATGTCAGGGTTCTGGGTTTCCCTGTTTTGTTTTTTCTTCTGTGTTTCTTTTGTGCAGCGTGAGCTTCTTGTTACCTGTTTTTCCCTGACTCCTAGTGATCCTCTGTGTCTCCTTTCTCCTAAGGTGATCGTTCCAGTAAGATCTCAGAGAGGCTTTAGTCTCTGTTCCTCGTTGCCTCCTTGTTTCTTCGATGCCGTGGTTGATACTCGCTGGTTACCGTCTCCACTTCTCACACCCACAAGTGAAGCTTCCCCTCAATTCCATTCTCTGTCAGCAGTCTCAGCGTCATCACCCCCTACAGGTACGGTCAGCCTGTTCCGCCCTCCCTCATAACCAAGTTCCATCTACTCCCCTCTGGACCCTTGGACTTCCTGGATTCACTGAACTCTGCCCACGGATCCATTACTCACCTTCTCCAAGGAACCCTTTCAGAACCTCTCCCTCATGGAACCAACCAAACCTTCAACAAAGTAAGCCTAATCACAGATTCTCAGATTTCCCATTCTATCTATAAACCTGAACTCACCACCACTACCTTATCCTTTCAGAGTGATCCAAACCCCAGAACCCTTTGCCTCTCACCAGTCGTAGAAACATTGTTAGCTTTTTCAATAAACCTTCTAAACCATTCCTTGTCTCCTGTGGTGTTCTGCATTTGGGCCTTGTCTAAACCCAACATGACGTTAAAAAGGTAAAACAGTCGTGATTAAACTTTTGTTCAAGGAGAGATGGTTTCAGGGTCAATGCAGTTTCTTTATTTATGATGTCAATACAAGCTGGCACTAATTTTGGCGTTGGGGGAGGGGCTAAACCAAAGCTTCAGGTGCCCTTTGTTTTTCCAGTACTCATCAACTACAGTGTACCTGAAGTGAGATTATAGAAGCCATTGGTTCAAATACTGCTGTTTAACCAAGGTGAATCTATTATTTTTAATACTGCTATCTTTGTTCGGTGTATAAACAGATAAGTTGCCACTCATATTTCGATACATGGACCAGAGCTAAGTTTAACTGCCAACCAAACTAATATTAAAAGTTCTCATGAATACTGTTTTGTTTAATAAAGTATGAAAGAAACCTGATGTTTGTTTGCTACTGTCTCTGTATAAATTTGAAGCAAGTGTCCTTGCTGAAGACCATGGTCTCATAAAGCAATAACACAAAATTTATAAACAAATTCTGCAACACAGCCACAACTTGTGGGGAAATTACTGAATCACTTGTCGGTTCATACAGCTGATGATGATAATATAAAAATAATACCCTCGCTTGCAGTTAAGCAGCAGTACTTCAACAGAAGCCTACTGTATGTTCAATGCAGGTAGATGAGAGGCAGTTCAAGAAAAACTAAAGGCCCCTTAGAGAGCCTTCAGTTTAGACCCACCCTATTGCTAAAACAGTGGAAAATATTCTGCAGCAACAATGAAACCATCTCTCATCCAAAAAACACTGCAGCATCAAAAGATTGTATTTTTTTGTTTTCTTCTCTGTACCAATGTTTGATTTTTTTATGTCAATGTTTCCAATGTTTGACTTATCAGTATTTCATTTTTCAAGACCAAATCTTATTCTTGATGTTAGGGCGTGTGGTGTTTTTTGTCATTTTAAACCAAAGGCAAAATCACCCACCGCTTTTCTTAAACAGACTTTTTAAAAAACAAACATTGTCAAATGCTACAAGAGCTAACATCTGAGTACAAAATGAAACTTGGTCATAGTTAAAGTCACTACTCCTGTTTGGGATTTAGTTTAGGAAATCAGTTAATCAATAACACCCTATACTGATACATAAACATCTGTTTCACGTACTCCGTAGTACATCTTTGAACTCTTACACACTGCTCAGAAAATTAAAGGGAACACTAAAATAATACATCCAATACCTGAAATACTCTCATTGAATAGTTTTTTCCATACAAAGTTGAATTTTCTGACAACAACGTCACACAAAAAAATCATCAATAGAAACCAAATGTATTAACCAATGGAGGCCTGGATTTGGAGTCCCACAGAAAATCAAAGTGGAAAAACAAACATATCCCTAAAAAAGATCAAAGTCAGGCTCATTATTGTGTGTGGCTTCCACATGCCTGTACTTTACAACCTCCCTACGAACCCTGGGCATGCTCCTGATCAGGTGGCAGATGGTCTCTTGATGTATCCCCTCCCAGACCGCGACTAAAGCATCCGCCAGTTCCTTGACAGTTTGTGCTGCAACGTGAGGTTGGTGGATGGACTGAGACATGATGCCCCAGTTGTGCTCAATTCGATTCAGGTCTGGGGAACACACTGAAACCACATGAAGTCAAGCATTGTCCTGCATTAGTAGGAACCCAGGGCCAACCGAACTGGCATATGGTCTCACAAGGGGTCTAATATCTCATCTTGGTACCTGATGACAATAATGCTAACTCTGGCAAGTGGCCCTCCAGAGAAATGCCACCCCACACCATTACTGACCCACTGCCGAATTGGTCATACTGAAGGATGTTGTAGACAGCAGTCCGCTCTCCATAGTGTCTCTGGACTGCCAGGTCTGTTACATCTGTAACATGTGCTTGGTGTGAACCTGCTTTCATCTTTGAAGAGCACAGGGCACTGGTGGCGAATTTCTTAATCCTAGTGTTTTATGGCAAATGCCAAGCATCCTGTTTGGGTTGGGCTGTGAGCACAACCTCCATCTGTGGTTGTCGTGCCCTTATACCATCCTCATGGAGTCAGTTTCAAAATAGTTATGCAGACACATGCACATTTGTGGCCTGCTGGAGGTCTCATGTTCTTCCTTGCACAAAGTGCAGGTAGTGTTCCTGCTGCTGGTTTGTGGCCCTCCTATGGCCTCCTCCACATCTCCTGGTGTACTGGCCTGTGCCCTGGTAGCTCTTTCAGCATCTCGACACCACTCTGAAAGACACAGCAAATCCTCTTGCAACAGCTCGCGTTTATGTGACACACTGGATGAGCTGCATTACCTGAGACACTTGCGTGGGTTGTAGAGCCTGTCTCATGCTATTACGAGTGTTAAAGCACCACCAGCATTTAAAAGTCCCCACCTGTTGAACCACGATGTTTTTCAGTGTGTCTTCCTATTTGTCGACAATTTCCACCTGATGTCTATTCCATTTGCACAACAGCAATTGAAATTGATTGTTAATCAGTGTTGCTTCCTTAGTTTGAAATTAGATTTTATTTAATTATATTGTGTTTTTTACTTGTTCCCTTTATTTTTTTGAGCAGTGTATTGGCTTTGGGAAAATCCGAACATTTGACATTATGTAGGCTCAAGCGAGTTTTGGGTATGCATTTAATTTGTGAAAAGAAATGCCATTTAGGCTGACTAAATAATTTTTTATAGTGAAAGGCACACAGAAGGACCACCAATCACTTACATTCTGCACAATAAGCTGAACAACCAAAGAATTTAAGCAGGACCTTATTCTATGTTTACCCTTTTAATGAAGCATCAAACTCAACCTAATAATTATTGAAAGATTAATATAAGTGTAATATTTATTATTGTATATTATTGTAGCAGCAGCAGTGGGAATAGGCTGAGAATTTGTGCTTGAAATTAAAAAAAATCAGCTCATATTAAACTTTTGTTTTTATTTGTGTTAATATTGTTTTGATTTTAAACCCTGCTTTTCTACTCAGGGGGATCAGAATGCTAAGTGCAGTAGAAAACAAGCTTGCATTTAATGGAAAATGACAGATTAACTATTACCCTGTTACTTGAAAGATTTTCTGTTAAAGTGTCAGTTGTCTTTTTTCATTTCATTCTAGCCAGCTTTCATCCATTTGTTTGCATAAAACAAAACTGACAACCAGTCTACAACTAGCCCAACATCTAGTTACTTTGTTTTTGTTTTGTTAGGGAGAAAAAATTTGAAAAAAATAAATTATGTATTAATAAAAACCCACAACTTTCAGAAAATCACTTGTCTCATTAAGAGATTCAGAGGGCACAACTCACTAAAAAACTAAGGTTCTGTCATTTAAAATGTTTTATTCAATTATAAGATGTAGATTTTGAGATTTCACTCAAACCCTTTTTTCCCCCTCATAATACATAGTAATAATTATTTATTGGTCTCATTTGTTGTTGTGAAACCTGCATTATCCTCATTTTCAATAAATAACACACAGTTTAAGGATGAAGGAGCTCTGATTTATGCTTGCTCTTTATGAATATTAAAACCCACTGAGACTTTGCTTTAATAGAAAACTAGAGAACAAAAGCTTCTGTACACTATTTGGCACTATTAACAGGAACTGAACCTGACAAAGACCTTGTAAGGGCACACAGAGACAATCACTAACTGAGAAGTTGTGTAATGATTGATCTGCTAAAGACTTCAACATAATACGTTGACATTTTGGTTTAACATCTACAATTCAGAGCAGTATAGATATGCTGCTAGAATGAGGCTTACCTGTGAGATGTTGCTGTACAACATTCTTTCCCCATGGGATCTCACCCTCTGCAGCTCAATGCAGCATTATCTGACCCTGCTTAAGCATTTCCAAAACCTCTGGCACTAACAGAAATGCTGTCCTTTGCTAAACCTTGACAATTAATTCTATCCTCACAATTCAATGTGCAAGACAGTTCTTGGTAGTGGGCACAGTGTAAGCCATCTGCTAGGTTTAGCTGGTGAGCTATTTTGGATGCTACAGAAAGCATGCAGTGGGCTTTCAGGCCTACTGCATTTTTTCCCTCTTCTCATCATTTGGTCTCATCTCCCTTAGCTGATGCCGAGGTGGGAAAAGTAAGGTGCATGCAGAGTTGTCTTTGCCTGTTTACTTCTGCTCACTTAATTGCTCTTTCTTCCCCTTAAAGGGATCCACGACTAGTTGAACATGTTTGCATAAATATATTGTAATTTTCCAATTAATTTAAAAATAGCCACTTGTGAAATGTAAAATTTCAGAATTACTTCCAAAATTATATATCCCTTTTTTAGATTATTAACTTATGGAGGTTGTTATTTTTTCATCTGGGCAGTGTATGCAATTGATGACATGGTTAGGTCTAACTGTACTGAAACCTACAGAGTAAGCACAGGATGGCTACCATTACCACAGTTGTTTATCGTAAATTTAGACAAACACACTGCATTGCTGCCTCAAGATTTCTATGAACTGTTAAACATGAGATATCTGTTTAAACATACAAATGTTATCAGCTTGTAGTCTACTATTTACTACATTAGTGAGAGCTAACACCATTAACGTAAGCTAACATGAAATGAAAATCAAATGGGAAGATAATGAAAGACAGTGTGGAGTAACACAATTAGTAGCATAGATCTTCATCTGATTTGGATCTCCGAGCAGGAACCACACAAATACCATATTCTTTTGCAAGTTCTCTTTCCCTCCATTTTGGTCCTCCTCATCCTCATTACCTCTTGTGATTTTTACATTGTCATCAATTTCAGTGCGCTCTGGATCAAACCGAAAAAGTTAAACATTAGCTGTTTTGGGTAGACAAAGCTAGTGCTACCAGACCTTGTATTCATCAGTTATCCAGAATGAATTGCAGAGTAAGCAACATGGTAATGTCCGTGTGACAATGTTCTACTTACATTTATTTAAGCCAAAAGGATTTCAGTATTTTTACTATATTAGATTAACATTGAAAATGAATGTTTCTCAAATAAAGTCTGCTGTTACAACTAATCGTGCAACCCTTTGAGCAACCTTGATGACACCTCGTTATCTACTTTTGATAAAGGAGGAAATGAACACACAACTGTTAGCATCAAAATAGACATGTTATTGTATGTGTTTAGATTTTTTAATTTTATTTTAATATTTAGCAGGCAAGTTTTGGCAACTAAATTCTTTTGTACTTCTAAAATTTGGGAAAAGCTTGAGTAACCAGTCTGTGCTAATGACTGTCTGGACTGAGGGACTGAATGATTGACCAGTGAAGCTGCACTCGAGCCTGGTCAGCTTAACTGCTGCTATTTGGTGGCCACCACTTCATGACAGACACTATACACTCCCTGCATCTTAACAGATGCATCTGCATCTGAAACTCTACCAGTAACCTATGGTTACTGATTGTTGATGTCTGTAACCACTCAAACATTTGTCACATGATCAGGATTTTCCCTGACTTCGATGCACTCAATCTCCTCCCTTTCCCTCTCACGCTCCCTCTCCCGCTCTTTCCGCTTTGCCCTCTTTTTTTTCTTGTGCCTCTTTTTAGATGGCGGAAAGAAAGTCAGGAATACGGGCAAAATGACAAAACAGTGCAACAGGGTGCATCCCGCCGTGAGTAGGGAGCACTTGAACAGCGTGTAGGTCAGATTGGAAGGCACAAACACCAGAGGCATGATCCCGATCAAAAAGCAGGATGTGTTCTGCAAAATCGCTGCCCCATGCTCCTCCAGCGCCAGCTTGATGCACTGCGTCCTGGTGTGCTCAGTGGCCAACACAAAAGTGTACAGGTGTGGTGCACAGTGATCCATAGCGAAGTTGAGAGTATAAATAAGGCACAGGATTGAGATGCTGTCCATGCCGACATTCCAGAGTGTCATCAACCCCAAAACACCCAGCTCCACAGATGTAACGGTTAGAATGAGCCAAAAGTTTCCCAAAGGGTTAATGACCAGGAAGAATGTAAGGATAAGGATGGTGAGTACACTGAAGCCTGAGGTCAAGATGGGCGAGATGACAGAGGAACTGTAGCGGTCCATAAAAACAAATGTGGGATTGAAGGCAATGAATTTGATGCTGTTGATTAGCATCAAGGGACGAAGTTTTTCCAAGAGCTCCACTACCTCTTCCCTCTTCTTCTCTGTGGTCCGTGCCACCAAGTACATCCGTGAGGCGATGATGTCATACTCGTCGGTTTCGCGGTTTTTAGAGAAAATTATGTCCTCTGTAAAGTGCTGGTACTCTGGACTGCGCAAGAAAGAACCCTTCAGGATGGTGATGAAGTCAATCTTGGTTGATGCACTGACATTCACTACCCGCAGGTAGTGAAAAAAGTTGTCCATCCACGAGATCTTGTTGAAGCCATGGCTAAGAGTCTTTAGGTGCTCCTGCACAGTGGAGTTCCAATACTCAATGGGCTCGTAGATATAAAACCCAATCACCGGACTGTAATTACTAAAATACTTCTGCTGGGTTGCAGCAAACGAAACGCTTGGTGAATTACTGGCCAGCAGGTTCACTATATTCGACCCATCGCTGATTTGTAAACATCCCATGAAGGAAAAAGAAGCATAGATGAGATAAAGAATGACCACAAAAGGTTTTACATATGTGTTGGTAATCCATTCGGTATAATGCTCACGAAGGAAGTGCTGGATAAAGTGATTTTGGTACGGGACACTGTCATGGTGCGTGGACAGGTCATGGCCATCACTCATCATGGTTTTAAACCACGTTGGTTGGCGGTCCAAGTATTCCACCGAGGGAATCTTACAACAGAAAACACTGTGGTAGCGGTTCTGCTCTAGCTGTCCAGCAAACACCAAGCAGGAGCCATAGAAAGAAAAAACATAAAAGTAGTTGACCAAGATGGCCACACACATGCTCTGGCAGAAGATTTTCACCGACTCAATGTTGGTGAAAGGACTAGCTCCCATGCCAAAGGTGATGATGTAGAGTGAGCTGGTCATGGTGTAGCACACCATCACATCTGCAAAGGCGTCGGCCACACGCTCCTTGAAGGGCAGGTTTTCCCTTGTTCGCCTCCATCCTGCCAGAAGTTCGAACACCCCTTTGGTTCCATGACCTACAGCAGAAAAGAGAAACAAATGCTATGATAAGGAAAGAGAGATAAAATTGTTTAAGGTGTTTAGCCACTACGAAACGCCTAACAAACGCACTCAAACATATCTCTAGAGTCCTGTATTGGTGTTGGAAAAGTAAAAACATATACAGTGCTCAAAAAAATTAAAGGAAAACTTTGAAAACACATCAGATCTGAATGGGGAAAAATCATGCTGTTTATTTATACTATACTATACTACTATATGGACAGGGTGATGTGTTAGGAACAAAAGAATGCCACATTATTTGTTGGAAATTAAAATTATGGACCTACTGAATTCAAAGACACCCCAAAATGTACAGTGAAAAAATGATGCAGGCTAGTCCATTTTGCTGAAATTTCATTGCAGCAATTCAAAATGGTATTCAGTAATTTAAATGGCTGCCATGTGTGCGCTCCTAATAAGACGACGGATGGCATCCTGGGGTATCTCCTCCCAGATGTGGACCAGGGCATCACTAAGATCCTGGACAGTCTAAGGTGCAACCTGGCGGAGTCGGAGGGTTTGAAACATAATGTCCCTGAAGTGTTCTATTGGATTTAGGTCAGGCGAGTGGGCCATTGAATGATATCAATTCCTTCATCCTCCAGGAACTGCCTGCATACTGTCGCCACATTATCATCTGATTCTTCCACTTCAGAACTCGGTTTCAAAAACAATCATTCCCAAAATGCCGGATCCGTTTGGATTCACAGATCAAATAAAAAAATACCTTTGCTTTTACACCTAACATCTCAATATGGATTGGACCGAAAGCCTGGGTCACAACGGTTGACTTTTTCCCTTCCGATTTTTTTTCCATGTAACACTGATTGCGTATAGAGAGGCTCAGACTATGCAGGGTGAGAGGATTTGCACAGATTACATTTTCCACTTCTGTCCCTGTGCCACACAAATTTAAAAACAATTTCCCACATTTGACTGGAACTGATTATGAAAAGTAAAAATAAAAAAAATTATAAAAAAACAAACTGGCAGAGCTATAAACCAAAGCCACACTATGAGTCCGTGCAGCATCTCATAAACCAGAATCTATGTATAATTTTTATAGGCCAATATTAAAAATATAATGGAAACTACATTTAAAGAAAAGGAGAACGGCAGTAAAGGCTGTGGAACAGTTTATTTACTGGCAGTGAGAGGTGATTCTCAGAGAGTTTGTCAAAGTTTTTGTTTTCTTTTATTCATAAAACGGGGAGATAATCTGTGCTTTCAACTTCCCCTCGTTTCAGTGAGGCTCGAAGAGGATCACTGTTTTATCCATTTTTGTCCTCCTAAACTCGTATTTTGAACCCCATTTATCATGCGTAAAGTAATCTTCTTTTGTAATGTTTCAATGATTGTTTATATCCGGGCCTGTCCCACCTATAGGCTATATGCACTGTGTGACTCCAAACCTGACTGGTTTTCTGTGATATTGACAGATTTTATTTTGTATTTTCTCAGAAAGCAGATGTCTTTTCTTTTGCAACGACATCTCTCTTCCTGTCAGACTTATTGAATTGCTGCATAGTACTAAAGTAGACCTTTGGTCTATCTTAGAGCTACGCAAGCCTCCTGCAGAAAACATACTGGATCTGTTCATCCACATTGACATTCAATAAGCACTAAAACAACAGCGTCCAAGACACGTCATATTGGACATAAAACTGGATTTAATGTGTTTAGGGCTTAGTTTGCTCAAAGAGTTTGTGTAAGTGTGTTTGTACAGCTCTCCCCGTCTGGTTATATCGCTTTCACCAATTGATACAGAGGAAGATTAAATTTGTATAGAAAATATTAAATAAAGGAAGGGAAGATTTTTAAAGTCTTCAAATCTTGCATTAATTCCCTCACTTACACACTACACCAACTTTTTCCTTTTCCTTTGTCTTTCACTAAGATTAACATTTGTGTTACCATCTTTTGTAAGCGTCTTTGCTCCATTTGTTAACATTGCCTTTTCTCTTCTCTTCTCTTCTCTTCTCTTCTCTTCTCTTCTCTTCTCTTCTCTTCTCTTCTCTTCTCTTCTCTTCTCTTCCTACGTGAGCTGTGATTGTATTTAGGTTATTATGCAACAGGGTCCAAATTCGTCTTCGTCGGGTCCATTCACTGGAATCAAATCTGTGGGCTTTTCACCCGTTAAAAATACAGACAGAAAAATACGGCATACAAAGGCATAGTGCAAAACCACCCACACTGGAACACCCGTTCACCCACACACACTGTGCCGCTGTTTGAAAAATGCAAAAGCCACATGGCTGGGAGTAAATGTGCTTCAGCAGGAAATTGTGAATGCACCAACAACTCCATGTTCCTGGACTGCATAAATATTTCAGTACCGTGAATAACACATTTGGCTCATCCATATCATGAGACTAAAAATGTGCCTTTATAAAGCTAGCAGAAAGGGAGGGGGGGATTACTGCTCTTGACAGCATTCTAAATTTCCCCGTTTGACACAGAGGAAAAAAAGTTAATTAACTATAACGGATTAAGCCTATGTAATGAGTCAGCTAGATTACTCTTTCTGCTTTTAGTTTTATTAAGCTGTCCTGCAAGTCAATTAGTTAGTGTCACTTGGTTTAGAGGGAATAGAGAGAGGGTAAAAAGACTCCCTTCTCTGGTTTTTGAAGCCACCCACCAGGGGTCTCTGCAAGCATTTTTCTCTTCTATGATAACCTGACAGCATGTAAGGAAGCGTGTCATTTTTGTTGCACGATTGAAAGGCTCTTGAATTCATTACGCTGCTTGATTGCAAGCAGGTAGAGGTGAATAACAACAAGCAGACCATCTGGTAAAGAATCGCTGGTAAATGTCACTAATAACACAGATTTCTGACAATGTTGTCATTAAATGTTGTGGTATAATTAAGTTGTGTCCACGATATGTTAGATTATATAAATGTGTGAAATCATCACCTTTTAAGGAAGACTTTCCAAATTATAACAAAACTATTTCTAACTATCTTTGAAATCATTAAAATACAGAAGATATTTCCTCTTGAACACAGGAGGGTACCATTACATGAAGCTGAGGAAGGAGCCTATCAATTTACAAGTACTGTATGTCAAAACTATATCTTTTAACTGTTATTGCATACAAAATGTTAGTTTCTGGCTAATTCCAAAGGTGATTTAAGCTGGAAATGTGATTTCATTAATTTCATTATAACAAGGAGGTCAAAACACATCACTTCTCTATCATTGTCTTTCTTTTGAAAGCATGCTTTCCTTGTGATAATGAAGCAGCTTTTCAAAAACAATCAGTCCAATGTTAAATATAACAACGAGATGAGAGAAAAAGAGAGAAAAGCCAAACTGTCGGTTTACAAGAGGTGTTGTGTTTGGTGAGCTTGAAGGTGTCTTAGGATAGACTATCACTCTTCCTGTTTTTCAACTTTATCTATCTATTGATGACACTTACTATGGTCAGTAGCAGTAAAGATAAATAAGCCAGTGTATAATGTGTAAAATAGCACAATTCGAAACCCTCTGTGCACTTTAGGTGTATTTGTTTTTACTTATTATTTATCTCTTAGACATAAGACTTAAGACTTGGCTTGGAACTTAAAAAAACGTTTTTAGGTAAAGTGGTTGAGGTTCTCCTGAGCTCTCTATAGCTATGCTGCTATACGCTTAGGCTGTAGAAGGACACAGGGACAACCTTTCATAATCATTCATCATTCTGCTTCATTCATACAGTGGTGTTGGATGCAAGGATTTGTCCCAAACCGAAAAGTCGGGGAAAAACCCCTGCGAATGGGTTTCAGCCCCAGCCCTGGGTTTCAATTTCTTTTGCTCTTGGGCAAGACACTTCACCCGCATTGCTGACTAATGGTGGTCAGGCGGACCAGTGGTGCCTGTGTATGTAAGGCAACCCTGTTTCTGTGTGGCTACAATGTAGCTTGCCACCATCACTGTGTGTGTGAATGGATAAAATCACTATAAAATTCTTTGGTCAAGCTATATAGGTAGAAGCCATTTACCATTTTACTTCTATTCTCAAACTTTGCATTATTTCTTGTATCAAACTCTATGTTTTCTCTACTTTTTCTCATGAAAGTAGCTTCATTGATCTGGTTCTGTTTAGTTGTCAAACCATCCTAAGTGTATTATAATATATGAATTCATATGAATTTAAAAATTAAAACTACACAAAAACACAAAAATCCAAAATACCAAAAAATTACTATGCAGAGAAGAAACAAAACATGTCAGTTATGTTCGATTTTCACCTCTTGCCATAAGATGTAATCCTTTTTCCCAAAGAATAGCCTTTTCCTTATCTTGTTGTTGACTTTATTTGAATACTTAAAATAATTGTATCATTTTTGTAACTGTGAAGACAGGAAATTGGGACCGAGAGGGGAGGGAAAGACATTTGGCACAGCTCAAGGGGTCAGGACTTGAACTCATGACAGGCACATCAAGGTCTCTGCACATGATGTCAAAACTCTCTTTGTAAATAATTAGGTTGTGTTTTCTATATTCTTTTGGTACCCACTCTTGCCTGGAAGAAGCTAAATTTGCATTACCATATTTCATATCAAGTTTAAATGTTACTGTTTTATGTAAACATTGATCTTAAATCATTTAGCTGATACCAGAGAGTTCTACGTAGTTTATACACTAAACACAAGCAAAGAATAAAAGCATCTGAGTTATGCGTTATGTAATATTTCTACAATGTAATTACTGAAAAGACACAACTGTGGCCAGTCAAAGTAAAACATTTATTAATCTAACTAAAAAGGATTTATATACACAACACTCTTATTTTAATGTTGCATACAGACAAGAATATTTTCAAAAGGAATTACCACAACAAACTAATATGTGTGTGTTTTTCTTTAGCTATATGCTCTTTTTCTGATGATAACAGGTGTCTTACAAAACCTTTTTTTTTTAAATTCAGTGGTATCTTCAAGGTTACTAACTCAATACACATTCTTAATGTTTTGTACTTAAGGGACTCTATGTTCTGGGGTGAATCTGAGTTACTATGGCAACTAGGATGCTGTGTGTTAATGTGCTGTGAATCAAAATGTTTTATTTGTTCACAGCTACGTATTTACAGTAATTCACATAAAATCTTGGATCCTACATTAAAATGGCACAGTTCCACTCAGAACATTTTGTGTCTGTATCGAGAAACGCAACCTGAGCTCTAGTAGTTATAAACTAGTTTTTGGCTTTCTTTAATCATAATGTCATTTTATGAAAGTAAAATGATTGGGTGGTAAAATAATTTTTTTAATATTTTTTTTTTGTTTTTTAATATATGTATACTAAATAAATAGATACTAAACAAAACTAATATCTAAAAAAATGACATGGAAATAAAAAGCCTATAGAGTCATAAGTTTCAAACATTTGTATTTCCAGGTCCACAGCATAGATGCCTGGTTGAGGGAACAGGCTAAAGATAGATGGGGATTTTATTTACTGTACCTGGATTCTTCATCTCTGCCAACAAAGGCTATACAAAAGCATTGCTCAGAGGAGCTCTGCCATTAAAACAGATGGACAAAACACAACATGGAAAAAACAAAATGCTGAACGTGACCTCCTAACTATGCAAAGACTGTATGCTAATACTAAGACACTAAAACAGACTTAAAGAAAATCTGTTAATCTCCTGCCCCTGTAACGGTAAAGTAGTAAACCTCAGCTTTCACTTTCTGTTTCAACATTAGCTTCACAGACAGCCCCACAGCAGCGTTCTTTATCGCTGAACTCCCCCGTTGGTATGAGCTTCCCAGGTGTGAAATTTTAAACCATGTTATGGTAATCAGCTGACAGCTCAGTGGGATATTGAATATTAAGGGAAAAAAATAAACCAGTGTGCTCCCCGCCATAACTATGTTAATAGGTACCAAAGGCTAATAAGGCCCTAAAATAATGCAAGTTAAGGTGGGGCCAGACTGGAGCTCACAGTTAGAGTAGAAAACTACTAGGAACCCATAGGAACTGACCCTCCTGCTGAAGTTGATCACCAGAAAGATAATGAGTAAATATCTTTCTCTCAAATATGTGCCTTAAAACATAGTCACCACTGTATCCCAAAAAGCTTACAGCAAAAGTCCTTTTCTTTTTGGTATTAATTATAAAATCCTGGGTTTTTTTTTAAACCTGCCACATTTTGTTTGTATTATAAGGGGCATAATTTAGTTTTGCCCTGTGTTTTTTTTTACTTTAGTTTTACCCTGTTGTGTAGGTGTGAATAAAGACAGGCGAACTTTGGTACTCTGACCTTTTGAGGTGGACTTGGCCTGCTTTCAAACAGACTCTAATGAGGTTCACTTCAGGTATGAGTACAAATCTTCCGTGGACAAATTCTTGGATTTAGCAAGCCTCTGTAGTAATAAACATCGTACCAAAACTGTACCTGCTATGCTGTCAGTTGCTTAGCAACAATGCTGCCCGCATTCGATGGATCTCCTGCACCTTGTATGACACATCCTTTGACAAGGTCACAAAATTAAAAATAATGAGTCTTGAAATTTTCATTGAATTAGCTGCTGTGATTTTGCAGATCTAAAAACAGCATGCAGGACTTCCAGAGCAGTTTTCCTTCATTTTCTGGAATGAAGGAAAACTGGAGAGACTATGTCTCTTGGCTTAACTGGAAATGCCTTGGACCCTGTGAGCTGGTCCCAAATAGGCGGGACACAATGGAAATAATTACAAAGCAATCCTGTTCATATGTGTGTGGCAGGCAAGCAAGTGAAGTTTTGCTCTGTTGTAGTATTTTCTGACCAATGGGAGCAATGATGTTGACCGTGTGGAGTTTGTATGGCAGATGAAAAAGAAAGTGGTTTGGAACAAACAAGTGGACTAAAGAACTTTTTGGGTTTGAATTGACCCTTGGTATGCTTAAACTCCAAATGATGCCACATTCATACTCAGTGACCACAGCCTATGAGAGAGCAAGGATTCTGGTTTCTAAAAAATGGGTTGGCATGTGTCACATGAAAAAACTCTGTTGTGTGATCAGGGAAGTGTTGTCTTTTTATGTGTCTGCATGTGTGTAGGTAAATGGAGTTTTGTTAAAGCAGAGGTAGGCAACGTTGGTCCTCGAGTTCCACTGTCCTGTGGCTTTTGCAATAATCCCTTCTTCAACACACCTGAGAAAATAAATGGTTAATGGCCTCTGCTAGACTTACCAACATACCAAAGAGGTAATTTGGCCTTTTATTTCAGGTTTGTTGAAGCAGGGCTGTATGCAAAAGCTGCAGGACATTGGCACTCGACCACCCCAAAGGGATGGGACACTTTCAGACTTTTTTCTTTTTTAGTTTTAGTTGTACAAGTACCGGTACCAATTCAATTTAGGGTTACTAACCCCATGCCTATATCTCAATTTAACCATTCATTTCAATGTAAAAGGAATACGTCATAAAAAAATGAAATAAATAAAATAACACCCTAGCATCACCTACCCTCACTTCTAACACTCATACATACATAACTCATGCAAAATCACCAGATAAGCCAGGCTGCCAAAGTTTGTTGGACAGGTTCAAAAATGTCCAAAAGTTAAGTCAACTGATGTTGAGACTCACATTGTGCAGTAGAGCCACTACTCCTCCATCTCGAGAGGAGTCTGCTGAGGTGGCTCTTTTTTTGGGATACTTTCCTCAGGAGGTGATCAAAGCACCTCCCACCGGGAAGAAGCCCTGGGGATGGCCCAGGGCACTCTGGAGAGACTATGTCTCTTGGCTTAACTGGAAATGCCTTGGACCCTGTGAGCTGGTCCCAAATAGGCGGGACACAATGGAAATAATTACAAAGCAATCCTGTTCATATGTGTGTGGCAGGCAAGCAAGTGAAGTTTTGCTATACAGTGTGTGTTATGTCATAATTTCCTTTATAAAAGCAATAGTTCAAATGCCCTGAATAAAAAACAGAAAGAATAATGCAGTTAATCCAGTAATGTATTTATGTAAAGTTCTGGCCAACACTTCATAAAATTGTCCTCACCTGAAAACATTATCATTAACCCTTTATCTAATCAGGGAAAAGCTTGATTACGTATTGATGAAGGTTAAGATTTAGAGTTAGTGACCCTGCTATACAAAAGTGTGCAGGCAGAGAGAACAAATGAAAATGATAGCTGACAATTAAAGGATAAAGAGGCAGGAGGTACTATAATCCCAACATTCTCCCTGGTGCAGGTACAATACTGTACGCATTGTTAAGAGGACAGTTTGTCTCATCTATCTTGTAGGCATTTTCTCCCGCTTAGGGAAGCAGGGGGTAAAAGAAATCAGCCTTCAGTTTAACCTAATAACCATGAGTCTTTTCTAATGAAGGCCCTTGCCCTCTTTGCCCTTGTCTCCCTTCCTAGCCTACAACAAACTTCCACTAGGTCATTAAGCAAAATAACTGTTCTGAAACTTTTTGCAGCAGGCACGTACCCTAAACACATCCATCAAATGAGAGCGTGTCAAGGGGTTCCATCCACTGTGGATTCCCCTGATCCAGACCACTGTTAACAGTGCTGGCTTGTCACACAGGTTGTGATGACAAAGGAGGCAATATTGCATGGAAGAGGTCTTGTTACAGAAAACCTACCCAAACAAATAAAAACAGATAGGGCAAGAGATATTGAGGATGGACACTGGGGATCTGAAATGCACGCTTCACATAGCAATCAATATGTTGGCCATTTTGTTCTATTAAAAGCTGAGTGTTCTTTTTTGCAACAGAAAAGAAACATGTTTCTGACTCTTTATCACTGCAGTTTTTCCTACATTTCCCTCCCCAGCTAATTGCAGCTGTTAACACACTCATTACTTTGAGCTGGAGGTTATCTTAACAGAGCAATGAGGGATAACTCAGAACTAGTCTATAGACAGGTTGTTTCTTTATTTAAGGGAAAGAATTAACAAGATCCACAGACTGCTCTGGGCAAAGGATCAAACTCTAATCGCAAGTACCCTCAAATTCAAGGAGCTACTTTATTGATGCTCTGAAGGAAAATACAATATAGGACATGGTACTGTAACAGTTCCGACAACTCAGTCAGTTTTGAGAGTTTTCAAATATTTAATAGTAATTTAGTTCATCATAATAAACATTATTTCTATCAGGATACAAATATTTTCACAATGCATATATTTTCCACCCTCAGTTAGTACACTGGTCATAGAAATCAATTTGATGTCACAGTAAAAAACAGGCCCAGTAACAGGCTGAACTGTAAAATTTGAAAAGAGGATCAAGTTATTAGATTAAAGATAAAAACATCTTCACTATGTTAGGCATAAAAAGTTATGATTTAGTTATGATTTATTTTTTTGATTTTCATACTAAACATGTACTCAAGTAGAAATACAGATACACTCATGAGCATTAGCAGGTGCGAGCATGTTACTTCCTGTACATGAATGCACAACCAAACTCAACAAAGAGAAGGAAACACTCAGTTTCATGGAGGGATAAGGTTGATAGGAAGGGTCAGCTACCTTATTGTTTAAATGCTGGACAGTTAGGAGCCTTTATCTTGGAGCCAGAACAGAACAAAGTATGGATAAAAATGTGGTTCAAACAAATCTTAACCCCTCTGGTAATGAGGTTAGAATATTGAATCTAAAACAGAACGACTTAACAGAACATGGTACAGTATATAACCTGTTAATATACTTATTGTTTTAATTTTCACTCACTTTTATTCTTCCTGTGTTTTCTTTCTGTTTTCTTATTTGACTCATGCAAAGCACTTTGAATAGTCTTATTACTGAATTGCTATACTAATAAACCATGCCCTACCTTGCATTGCATTGTAATAACCACAATACACATACAAACACAATCACATGAACTTGCTTGTGTGTATTACATGTACAGTGGGGCAAAAAAGTATTTGTGCAAATTCTCCCACTTAAAAAGATGAGAGAGGCCTGTAATTTTCATCATAGATATACCTCAACTATGAGAGACAAAAGGAG
>JAUZNJ010000041.1:321336-357307 GCA_034780135.1 Jordanella pulchra
CTCACTGCCCGTCCCCATGGAGCCCGATTGGCATTTGCCACAGAACACCGGAACTGGCAAGTCCTCCACTGGCTCCCTGTGCTTTTCACAGATGAGAGCAGGTTCACCCTGAGCACACGTGACAGACGTGAAGGGTCTGGAGAAGCAGTGGAGAATGTTCTGCTGCCTGTAGCATCGTTCATCATGACCGGTTTGGTGGTGGCTCAGTGATGGTCTGGGGAGGCACATGGAGGGACACACAGACCTACACAGGCTAGACAACGGAACTCTGACTGCCATTAGGTATCGGGAAGAAATCCTTGCACCCATTGTCAGACTCTATGATGGTGCAGAGGGTCCTGGGTTCCTCCTGGTGCACAACAATGCCCGGCCTCAGGTGGCGAGAGTATGCAGGCAGTTCCTGGAGGATGAAGGAATTGATACCATTGATTGGCCCCCATGCTCATCTGACCAAAATCCAATAGAAAACCTCTGGGGCATTATGTTTGGATCCATCTGACGCCGCCAGGTTGCACCTCAGACTGTCCAGGAGCTCAGTGATGCCCTGGTCCAGATCTGGGAGGAGATACACCAGGAGACCATCCGTTGTCTCATTAGGAGTATGCCTCAATGTTGTCAGGCATGCATACAGGCACGTAGGGGCCATACAAATTACTAAATACCATACTGAGTTGCTGCAATGAAATTTCAGCAAAATGGACTATCCTGCCGCATCATTTTTTTACTGTGATTTTGTGTAATTCAGCCTTTGTAGGTTGATCATTTTCATTTCTATCAAATGATCTGGCATCCTTTTGTTCCATATCAGTATAAATAAACAGCATGATTTTTTCCCTCTGAGATCTGATGTGTTTTCAAAGTATTCCTTTAATTTTTTTGAGTAGTGTTTATAACACACATAGGTTTCAAGTGGTTGTCATGAAATGTATTGTATTATACTGTATGAAATAGATGGAAAGGGACCAATTTTTTTAGATAAAATTATATGATCCATATGAACAAAGTGAAGATCCTGGATGTGTATTTTCATGGTTGTTTCTTTCTATTTATTTTCCATCTGGGTATATTCATACTGTGGTGTGTTATTTCAGTGGGGGTTTCAAGTGATCGAGCAGCTGGTCAGCAAAACTCAACAGAAGCTCTGCTTTCCTTTTAAAGAGGGAGACAGAACATTTGGCACAGAGGAGCAAAAACATCCTTATAAAATCCAATGGCTGCATGCTTCAGAGCATCCTCACTGTCTGCATCAGTGTGTGGTACAGAGACAGCACCGCAGGAAACCATCAGCATGTGCAGAGCGGTCAGGATCGCAGAGAGGACCCCCCTCTGATCACTGCAAGGCGTCTTCCTCAAGAGACGACAGCGTGGATTCAGACTCATCCTCTGTCCAGCAGCGCATCTGCCTTCTACTGAAAAACAGATCTTATTTTAAAACTGTTTCTACCTCCAAACATCAGCAGAAATTAAATATGTATGAGATGATACATTAATTAATGTGATCATTTACTGGTCATTAGATAATCCTAGACTGGAAAATCTGTTTAGAAGCAGGTTTTAAACTGAATAAACTTTTCTGTGTCATATTAGTTAGAAATGACAAGTTACCATGAAAACACAAGAGTGAGAAATAAAGAGAATAAAGCCAAACATATTAAAGTGAATGTGGCTGGATATTAGTGTGGGCATGAGAGAAAATAATGTTTGACTTGGATTTCAATGATTTTTGTTAATAAATTCTTACACTTTGAAAGGAAGGTTTTGATTTTATTTCATGTCTTTAGAGTGAACTATTAATAGTTCAATTAATTTAACTCAGAATAATGACTTTAATCTTAAAACTGTAAACTCATTGAGCAAATTAGGTTGCTTGATCTTAAAACACGGCAAAGCTTAAGATGAAAAACACAAACCTAAACAGCATTTTTGTCCACTGAATGAACGAAATTATTTGAAAGTTTTTACATATCCTGTGGTTATTTTTGGTTGATTTCATTTTCTTCTGATTCAAAGGCACAAAAAAAAGGTTTGAAAAGAGTTAAATACTTGCTTTATGGCACTTTAGATAATTAAAGCTGAAATAATAACTAATCAGACCCAAGCTGTTATTCAGATGTCAGACTGAACTCCAAACTAAAAACCTTTGTAAAGTATGACTCATCACATAAATATTAAGAATAATTGCAATTAAACGCAAAGCTGAAATTATTATCATCTCGATACAGCTTAAAGACAAGACACACTGCACCAGGAGTTTAGTGAAATGTTTAATATAAAATAATCCCACGTTTTGTAAAAGCAAAGAAAAAAAAAAACACAGTCAGTATGTTTGTCCTTCGCAGTCCTTTGCTTGCAGTTTCAAATAACAAGCAGTCAGAGTTTCTGCAGGAAGCGCAGCACCAGGTCTCTGAGCGTGGTCCGCAGCGGCTCGTTGTTATCACACACGATGTGCGTCCCGTCCTCCTCCAGCTGAATCAGGGTGTCCTCAGCCTGCAGGTGCAGAATGTGTCCGTCTGCCGTCTCCTCCACTTTAACCTCTGTGATGCCGTGCTGCTTGTCCAATGAAACAGAGGGAAGATAAGTGAAAACAGAGCTCAGCTACAGCCTGTAACAGTTTAAAGGAACATTCAAAGAACAGACCTTTTGCAGCGTGGCAAGGAAAGCCTCCAGGGGTACAGCTCCACTCAGCAGGGGTTTATGGGACAGCGTCACGGGGGGCTCCTCTATCACCCTCTTCCTCTTTTTGCTCGGGGGGGCAGGAGGCGGTTTGGGCACCGACTGGTAGAGAAAAAGTGTAAGCCAACTGCAGGGAGACCAAACCTTTGCGGGTCATCCAGTGGTCTCACCTGCAACGTGTGCTTATTGTCCTTCGACTGCAGCACCGCTGACACGGTTGCCACGGAGACGCCCGGTTTGACTTCAGACGGCACCAGTGAGCTGGCGAGCTAAAAGAGGAAGAATGGGAGGTTAAAAATTCAAACTAGCTGCCTATTAGTAAAGGCATAAACTCATTGGAATATTTATTCTGACGGGTTTTCATAGCACCGGCTGACATCCGCAGCGGTTACCTCAGGCAGGATGTAGACTCGCTCATAGCGCCGCCTGAAGGGCAGATTGAGAACGGAGCAACGTCTGTACGGCATTGGAGGAGGCTGGAGCTCCAGCATCAGATCGGAACGGTGGGACTGAGTTGCAGGAGGCTGGGTGTACTGCTCTGGACACACCACATGGAGGGGCTGCAGGAGGGACATTTATCAGCTTTTACACATATTTCCATTTATTTAACAAAAATCAATCTATAGAAAACATTTTCTATAATGTTGATGTGTACCCCAAGGCTGGATGCTAGGCTTTGTTTTGTTTTCATTACACATGCGTTCTTTGGGATAGACATTTAGGAAATAAAACATTTTCATACTGTCCAGATTAAACAAAACAAAACTGTTACGCTAAATAAAAAAAATAAAACTGAAATCGGTCCATTTGGAAGCTTAACCCCCTCAATTATTTTATGCTCCTCTTGCTCTTCACTCTTTCACCTCAGGCAGGCATCCTGGATAGTTTCTAAAACGGCTCTAAGCAAGTAAAAAGAAACCATCACATAAATCGTCTACATGGAGCAACGATTTCAGCTGCAGACCTGCACTTCCTTCAGCAGCTTTGACACTTGATGGAAGTTGAGCCTGGTGTCAATAGGGCAGTAAACACATTTCATGGCTAAAGGCTGGTAAGGAGCCAACGCATCCAGGTAGGAGAAATCTGGCTCTGAAAGAAAAAGGACAAAATTATAAAATGATTCTTTATTAACAGATTGAGGTGTTTTAATATAGGAACTGCTTCCAGCTAAACACAGCGCAGCTTCTAGGACTTCAGCCAGCCGATCCATCCCTACTCACTCGATGCAGCTTCTCTCTCTGCAAAGTGTTGATTAAACATCCCTTTTATCAAAAGATTACGATTATTAGCAAAACACTCTTAATAAACTCCTTGGTGTTAGACATGGTGCAAGGCGGACGGACGGCTTCCTGAAGCCCAAAGCTGTGCAGTGTTGCAGCATAAAGTAAGCTCATGAAGCAATGCTTAGAAGCCTCCATTCCTTCCTCTTCCGTTGGTGGTTGATTGATCCCAGTTACCTGTGAAGATGACTGTATTGAGGCTGGATTTTCCCCACAGCTCCATGAAATGAACCACATCTCCGAAGCGGAGTGAGGGATGCCCGGTAAAAACCACGCAGGGCTGACGGAACTCGCTGCTGAAGTCCCCGTGGATGCTGGGGTAGTGCTTCAGCTTGTTGGTCTGGATGAGCTGGGAGATCAGGGGCACAGGAGGGAAATCAGCGTCATCAAATCCAACATTTTCAACAAGTTCCTCTTCAAATAACCATTAATGCATCATATGAATCATGGAATAAAACCTGTTTTACATTTTCAATCAAAAATATTTCTTTTTCCCTAAAGGGAAATTAAATAATGTTGCAACTTTTGTAGTTTTTTTTTAAAGACTTGCTGCAGCTGTGGACAGCTGTTCTGGTTCTGTTCTAGAGGACTGAACTTCACATTATAGGCGATGTTTCTACGATCCCAGACTTTTACTCAAACATGTCAAAAGATCTGCTCCTCAACACACATCTAGATTAACTCAGATTAAACCTGCTGTGACTCTTCACCAAGCTCTGCACTGGTGGCAACCAAAGCGCCGTTTGATTGAAAACAATGTTCTCCTTTTAACATAATCTTTTAAAATAGATTTTTCTTTCTTCCGCAAAAAATAAATAGAATGAAGTAAATCCTGAGAACCAGACAATGGTTTCAACACAGATGCTCCTCAGTGGAACCGACAGACTCCACAGCTTCAACTGCTCTGCTGATGAGTTGGAATGAATAAAGCCTTTACTGTAGCTAATGAGGCTTGTTGCGATAAAACGATTCAACATCTTTAGTTATAGTCATATGGTGATAAAATGTGCTGCCATGTCTTCGGTTAAAAAACGAGAAAAGGGTAAAGACTCAAATATTACTGATAAAACAAGTGACTAACTCCTCCTGCAGTTATATCGTCTCAAATGAGCAGGACTTACCTCTGCATGAGGGAAAGGAGGCTCAGGGAGATACACCTTAGTTTGCTTATTATGACAAAGCCTGAAGGTGTGACAGAGCAGAAGGAAATCATTAGCTGGATAAAAACGAAGGAGAAGAAGGAAATGAAATAAATGTTAAAGACGTTTGAGAGAAAGAACTGCTGACCACTCAGCAAAGATCTGAGAGAACTCCAGCGAACTGTTGGCTACAGGCGAGATGAAGTAGAAGGGCGTGGTTCCCAGGTTGGCGCTCTCGATGAATTGGTACAGGCACTCCAGCAGGTCATATATCACTCCAGAGGAGTAGCAGGGGACCAGAACGTTGCCTCCTGCCCGGATGGTCATGGCTGTAGAGCCAAATGTTACCCTTCAGTCAGTGAATTCGATCTAAGAACACCAGTCAGTTGCTTGTTTTGGAGAGTTTAACGCACCCAAGTTGCTGCAGAACTCTCCCAGCATGCCGTCTGGGTTGGCAGTGGGCATCTGCGTGAGGCCGGTCAGAATCAGAACATCGCTGTTCTTTAATGAGCTCTGGTCCATCGGCTGACAGGGAGAAACAAGAGGAAGTCTGGCTGCTAAACTACGAATACGATGAGCTGTGTGTAGATCAGTGCAGCTTCTCCTCAAACACTCACCTGCGGGTGCGTGGTGAGGAGGGAAGAACCCGACACGTAGGACACCTTCTCGTGATGCGACTGGATGATCCAGTTGGAGCTGCCTAACGAGTAGCCGGAGCTTAAGGGGGAGACCTGCACGGCTCCAAACAACTCCTGAAAGACACAGTTAGGATTTTAGAAGCAGAAAAAACAACTTATTCTGTGTTTAACACACATCACCTCAAAATCAGAACCTTTAAAAGCACCAAAATGTCTAAACTAATCAATTCTGGTGCATAAATACAGAATAATAACTATTTAGATTCAGTTACTCAAACTCTATCCTAACAACCTGATATCCAGCGCCTTCCTGGTATCCTTTTAAAGAAGTCTGCTATTTTTCCAACAACTATCTTCTATATTTTTGTTTGTATTTCAAGAAATGATTGAAAACCTACATCTGTTTTAAAAAAAAAAACGAATTGTTGAGTGTTTGTCTGTGTAGGAACCACATCTTACCACTTTCTGGGAGTATCCAACAAGCTGCACTTTGCTGAGGGCCGAGTTGACCTCCTGCAGGCTGTAGCACCGTTTCCACGTCCACACGTCCACCGCATCCTTCAGAGGCCCAGGAAGCATCCTGGTGTTTAAGGACATCATTGATACGCGTCATGCAAGGTTTGGTGAGCTAAAGTGGACCTTCAGGGACACCGTTGTGATCTGTGAACCGCTCTGCAGTCACTCCAACAAGTCATGATGTTATGTTTAATACAGTGGAATCAAAGAGGGGGAAAAAAAATCAGCAAAAAATAAAATAAAAAGTGTCGTTGTTTCAAAACCAAACATGTTCTCCATCACTAAAAGTTGATCTCACCTGTTTTGGTCGATAAAAACACAGGAGCTTTGTTTTATAAAAGCAAACAAACAGCAAAGGAAACTTCAGTGCTTTTAACCTGAATTCTACTATAATCTATAGAAAGATCAGACCAGGATACCAGAACCTTTAACATTTTAGAACAGAATGGGTCCAGAAGAAATAACGACCATTAACACAATTTAAGCTTTTAATTTCTTTCTATGTAGATTATTTATTTAGTTATTATTTATTTAAGTACAATAAATGGACAGACATACATAAATACATTCTTTTTTGCCTATTTTGCATTTAACTGACCTCTGAATTTCCTTGTTCTTCCAGCAGGTGGCAGACTGAGCTTTAGGAACCCTCTCCATGAAGTTCACCAGCTCCTCCATCAGCAATCTAAAGAAATGAAATTCCCATCATTACTTTAAATGTCACATCAGTATATCGACTGAAGGAGGAAACAAAAGAGGTTTTCATTGTAGTTTTAACTAAACAAAGCAACAACCTTACATTCTTTGAATTGTTGTAATATACTTTGCGCTTGAAAAAAACCTTCACATTTGTTTAAAGCCATAAAAAAAACTGAGGATTACATTAAAAAGTTTGGAGTTTCTCAGAATAACAGTGGAAGCTCATCTATATCCAGAAATGGTTGCCTTTAGTTGTTTTATTCTTCTGTATTCATATTATCAAAAGAACCTAACGAAGCAAACAACGTCCTGCCATCTGTGTACTTACCTTCCGATCTGCAGAGTGGGCTCGGTGGCGTACACCGTCCCTGTGAAGCCGGTGCGTTCTGTGATGTAGGGCAGGGCCATCATACAGTGGTAGTTGGAGATGAGGATGACATCGATGGTAGAGAGGTCCAACAGTTCTCTCTGTGATCAGCGCAGGTGGAGGGGAACCAACATTAGATTTACAATACGACATTTTATCAAACCAAATCAAGATGAGGATTTTTTTTTCAGATATCCAGAGTTCGTTAGGAGACGTTATAACCTTCCCCGGCGACAGAAGAAGGAACTACATCAAGGAAAGATTCTGTCGTCTTACAACTAACATCATTTACGCCTACAAGCTGTTTTTTTTTTTAAACTTATGATTTTTATTTTTTGTTGCATAATGCAAAAAAAAAACAAACAAACAAAAAAAAACAACCAGAAAACAAAACGGAACGACAGCTGACAACTTATCTTATTACCAACTTAAGGTGTTTGGTTCCCGGAAAGATTTCTGAAAAATGTCAGTTTTTTCCCCACAGTTCTTCCGCTTTTGATGGTTTTTGTCTTAGAATAAGATTTTAACCAAGTGTACTTTAGGAGTAACACGCACATAAAACTACACCTGTTCTGGGTCGATCATATCCTACAATTTCTTTCAACTGTTTACAAACATCACCCCAATAACATCTCAACTTTAGGCATAACTAAAAAAAACATGTGAATGATCTACATTTTTTCTCTCTACATAATCACCAACATGGCTTCTTTATTCTCCTGCTTGTTACTGTTGCTCTGTGCCACACAGACATTAAGATATAGCGCCCTCTGCAGCACATAAAGGGGATTTAATTCACCAAAACTACAAAGGTTCAGGTTAAAGTGAGTTATGGTCGGTCCGATACATACAATTACTATTTGAATTTTGTTATCTGAACACATCATATTGTTCCTCCCTTTGTTAACCTTAAAGGACAGATTGTCTGCTGGCAGGAATTCTGGGAATAAGATGTTTTAACAAAAGAAGAGAAAAAAAAAAATCTCTGCTGCGTAGTAAATGTTTTAAAGCTGCGTTTCCTTTTATGAAGTATTCAGGCTTTAATCCCAAGTCTCAACATTTCAACGTTTTTTAATTCAAATCAGCGGCTAGAAAAGGTGTGTTTTAGCCTGAGTAGGTGTTTAGTCGATATGCGTTTGTTTTCTGAATCAGTGAATCTGTGATCGACTTGATGGTCAAGGAACAATTTTTCTACGCCTTAGGTCAAACCCCCCACGTCTTCCAATAATCATTCTGGGTAAACTACGAACCTCAGGGAGGCAGAACTCTGGTTGGGAGTCCACAAAAACTCTTCCAGCGCATTCTTTCAGCTCCTGTCAGGATGGAGAGGGCAGTGATTAGTCTACCTTTGTTAGTTTGAACCACAGATACTGCACTAATGCTACAATACATCCTTAGGGGTGTTCTGGTATTTTTGTGGTTTTATAACATTTATTTTAAAGTGATACAGTTTGTGGCTAAACTCTGACTCAATTCCAAGCTGTGGCTCCACTCCACAACTCTGGTGTTGTCCGTCTTGTCTTTACTGGTAGGTGGACAGGTGGCTGTAAACAAACTAAACCTTTTAGTTAGGGGTGCACCGATTTATCGGCTCGATTTTCTTAATTTTGGAAGATTGGCGATCGGCTGATTCTTAGGTGTGAAACTGATCTTTTCCACCAATCTGATCTCCTGCTGTAAAGGTCTGAAAACCACCCGCTGTCAATGCCTTACACTGTAATTTATATCTGACAGCTGTTATCTCAGAGGTTTTTATTGTTTCACAAACAGTAATTAATGTTTTTTTAGTAAAATAAAATTGAAATATCGTGTGATCTTGAAACAACCGATAGTGTTAGTTATAAAACAAAATCTTTATCGGTCAAAATCAAAATATTAGACTTTTTAAAGATCTGGAGTT
This sequence comes from Jordanella pulchra, assembly GCA_034780135.1. Lineage (NCBI taxonomy): Eukaryota > Metazoa > Chordata > Actinopteri > Cyprinodontiformes > Cyprinodontidae > Jordanella > Jordanella pulchra. The sequence continues at coordinate 330,549 of JAUZNJ010000041.1, forward strand.
GCTGATCAGCCAGAAACCTGTAATCTATGCACCCATACTTTTAGTGGATCAATAAATTTCCCTTTAATCCTGTATCTCCTTTTACCTTTTCCAGGTTTATGGTACCATCCTTTGAGATCCAGCCTGGGAGCTTGGAGAGTCTTGGACTGATTAGGTACAAAAATCAAAATGATATACTGAGACAAGCAAATAAACAAGCTAGATATCAAACTATGTGAATAAAATAATCTGACCTGTGCACCAGAGGAAGAGGCAGAAAGTTTAGAACAGACGTTGTGTCCAGTCCACAGTCCAGCATGATGGTGGTGGACTTGAATTTGAGGACATTGCAAGGCAGTGTTGGGTGACCACACAAACAGTACTGCAAATAAACACATTATTACTTTTAAAGTGTGTGTTTAGGCTTATAGTATAATACCCGAAGTCTATATATTTCTGAGGAACAATAGCACGCATGCTACCACCAGTTTTCACAGGATCGAACAGCACACATAGCTCAATTTAAGTGCAGACTTTGGTCATGTTGTTAGCTGCTTCGCCTGGTACAAAGAATAAATCAGCATCTAAAGCTACTTTCTAACATTGTTTTTTAGCCGCCTAGACTCCTTTTAGATCCACCATGACATCCAGTCAATTGCTTATCACATATGATTTTAATGTATATTGTATTTACTCACCAGCTTCATTTTAACAGAGGTTATAAGTAAAAATGTGATCTATTTTAGCCTTCGTAGCTAACCTGCTGATATTTTGTATTACATTGTTCTGACGCCACTCGGTTAATTTTCCTGACTTGTGCTCTCTGACGCCCCCTACAGGAACGGAGAATAACTCCACGGCAGATCTAACAAAAAGTACATCTAATAAAATAATTATAGCAATTATAGTGCACAGCGTTATGCTCTGCGTGAAATTATAGATTTAATTAATTTTTAAAAAATCTATATCTATGTAAATGACCTTGGTTACAGGTTAAAGCTCTACCCTAGGGTCCCCTACACCATAATTTTTAACAAGAAACTGGAAAAAATTAACAGAAGACTTTTATTAGAAGTGCTTTCAAACAAGAGTCCGAGCGTCGGTGTGTGTTTAGTCTTTGCACAACTTCCCCGGACTCGTCTTATTGTTTTTCTATGAAGTTTGCAACTGTGACTAAAAAAAGGTGGGGCGACGTGACGGTTACTGTAATAAGGTCTACTCCTCAGCAAGAAGCCGGTGTGTAACTTGCCTTGAAGTACGGTCGGACGGCGTGGAACAGCTTTCACTCATGAATTGGAGATTAAACGTATATCTGTTGACAAAACCTGCATGTTTTATACCGTAAATCTATCAGGTTGGCAAGCCGTCCGCCAACAAACTCTTAAGGCAATGACGCCCGTTGCAAACGGAGCGCCTCCCCACTCGTCTGTCCGATGGGTAAATGATGCGGACCCGCTGAGTCCTGTCTATTTACCTCTAGCTCCCAATGTTGCTCGCACTCGCAGCTGCGGGCTGTCAAACCTGTACAGGTTTGGTCAGCTTCCGAGTGACTAACAGAGGGGCGTTATTATGACACACAGCTGATAAAGCAACACACAAGAGCATATTTTAGTATCTCCCTAGGGCTTTGATGTTTGTCGATTGCTGTTCGTGATTTTGCTACCAGCCGCTCCTGGCGGTAGAGGTTAACTGGATCGTAGAGACGGTGGCATATGTATTTTAATGGAGGATTGCTGCAGATAGCGGTGAAGAGAATTTGCGAACGGGCAACCAAAGGTAAGCCAGGACAAGAGCGCAGTCAGATATTTATTGTTGTACAACTACACTGTTTTGTCAAAGTTTTGCGTAGCAGTTTTTGACCCTCAAATCGCTAAGTTGTTGAGAAAAGCAGCGCTTAGTTAAAAAAAAACAAAAAACAAAGTTGTCCATAATCTGCCAAAAACAATAAATAAATCCCTGTTTCTAGGACCAGTCGTTACTTAACCGTGAGGTCATAGTACATACCAGTCAGATCATGTGTTCAGAGCAGAGGTTTGCCCATAATCATCATTTTAAATTCATTAGAATATTTTTTCATCTAGTCATTACTAAGTTTCTGAAACAACTTATTATTGAAATTTGACCATTCCAGAAACCAGACAGGGAACCCAGAAGGGATGCCTATGGCAGAAATGTCTCAGTCAGGTTCCTGCCTAGGTTCAGTAATGTAGCTGTTACCTTAAGGTAAAAGTTGGAGAATTGTCTTCCTTTGCCTCCTTTTTGTAATAAAACAGTACCAGTATCAATGAAAGAATCCCTCAGCATGATGCTTCCACCATCATGCTTGGCATGCTGTCTCCTCCAACCATTCTTCTTTTCAGTTTTCTCCAACCTTTAGCCTGCTTCTATCTAGTCTAACAGTAATGTGCCCTGATCTTTACCCCGAGATAAGAATTATTCAAAGCAACCAAGCATGTTAGCTTCTCACCACATCTGTATTGCTATCTTTTATCAGAACGGTGGCAGTACGCGCTCGGCTGCTGGGCCATGGGAAGCTCCTGCAGCAATCATATGGGGATTCCTCCTGGGAAGGGCCCCAACCCCGTGGGCTGCACCGACTTTATGATGGACCACACAGCACAGGTGAAAGCAACAAATCCATCCCTACAGATGGGGACGGCTTTGTCTCTATGTGTGTGTAGATGTTTGATTTGAATACACATAAATAGAGCCAGAGAATAAAAAAATTAAGGTAATTATTTGGTTGTTCAGTAGGTTTAAGGTAATGAGTAACTTTGCTGCTTTTGTTTCACAGATTTTCATAAATGCATAAAGTTGGATTAGCTGGTGTGTTAAACGCTGTTAGCTGGAGAGGCCCCCAGTTATTCTGCCCAGGGGCCCATAGAGCCTCCTGTTGTTTCCTAAGAGAAAAAACGTTTTTAAATTGCCCTTATTCCCGTGTCATTGTTTGGCTTTTTTTAAAAAAAATCATTCATTTGTAGATTTAAAGCAGCCTTTTCTGCTTCGGTTCTAACAGGGCAGCTTCTTCAGACTCTACTATCCCTGCCAGGAGATGGAAAAGGCAGAGAAGCCCGACTGGATCCCCAGCGTGGAGTATTTCTACGGCCTGGCCGACTTTATGAAAATCAACAGGAGTTTGAGTGAAAAGATTTTCAACTACTTGTTTGGTGAATATCTCCTTTTTATTAACCGTTAAAAAATAAAAACATCCTCTTTGTGACGTCATCCATGTTTCTTCCTATTTTTACGCTTGTTTTGAACCGTAGAGCTAATTTCTATATCATAGATAACCAGGGTGAATCTAGTTTCTAGTGACATTTAGATAATGAAATTATCTAAATGATCCCGACTCTGCAAAAAACAAACAAACAAAAATTATGAACCACATTCCTTTAAAAAGCTGACCTTGAATTATACCAAGCACAGACAGATCAGCAGAACCACTAATCACTTTTGATAGAACCTGTTTGGCAGCATGAAGTAGGCTTTAAATCTCTCCCAACACATCATGTCCTGATTTTAGGATATTCAAGAACAAACCAGCTGTAAATTTTCCTCAGCATGTCTTGTTTAATTCAGATGTTTTCTGAATTTTTTACTATCTTTATTTGCGATAGTCAGCAGAAGTTTGTCATTTAAACGAAACCAAACCAAACAAAAAAAAAAACAAAAAGCAGAAACGGGTTGTTTCATTTCTGCATTTTAATTCTACATCAAACCCAAAGCGCTGCAGGATGTGTTTGGGATCACTGGAGTTTCTCTCTGTAAAGCTAATGAAGTTTTTTTTTTCCTATTGTTTGCTTTTAATCTCAGGCTCCTATAAGATCCCAGCCTACGTGGATGCTCCGTTTAAATCCAACGAAAAATGTCCCGTGATTATTTTCTCCCACGGCCTCGGTGCCTTCAGGTACGTTCTGTGTGTGTAGATCTTTTTCCTCACTGCTGTTGGAGATGCTGTCGGCTGAAAAGTTGCTCTATGTTCCAGGACTTTGTATTCAGCTATATGTGCAGAAATGGCCTCGCAGGGCTTCATCGTGGCGTCCGTCGAACACAGGTAACTCACTTTAAGTCTTCACTTGAATTCTGTCGCAGTAAACTCCACCTGAATGTGATGGAAGCTGTTAAAAAAAAATCACACCTTTCTACTGCTCCACCATGAAACAGTTTGGCGTTTTTCTACTGAGATGTTGGTATTAGGTTGGCCTGATCTGAGAGCTGTGGGAGGAAGCCACGTGGCATCGCAGAGAGAACAACCAACTGAATGTAGGGAGACTGCATTCAAACCAGACAGCAGGCCTAGCTGTGTCACCCTGAATGCAGAACAATAAACCTAATGCCCTGTGCAACTTTAAAGGCATAGTTCATGTTTTGGACATGAAGTTTTTTTTTGAAATGTTCACCGTCTGTAGCTGAGATGTAACGCTGTGAGAAATGTCCAGTAACGTATCGGAGAACAAGTAGTTCTGGTACGGTACGGGGGCACAAGTAATCCAAGGTTTTAAAGCTTTAAGGTTATTTCAACCATTTGAAAACATCTCAGCTATGTCAGAGCTTTGTATCACCATCAATCCACCACAGGTGTTAAAGACAATTGCTGCGAACAGAAATAAACTTAACGGATCATCAACAGCTGGCGGATGGATCCACTATGAGCAGTAAAGTATGGAAAGCCAAGTGGTTCAAAAACAGGTAACTTTTGACACAAAGACAACGCGTGAGTAGCACCCGTTTCGTGCCTTGTTTGAGTTGTCAATATGTTATTTGATCGGTCACGCGTAGTTACCACGTCAAATACGCATCAATTACACGTTGATTTCAAAAGCCAATCAGCTACTTGTTCAGTTTCAGCTGGGGGGGGGTTTCCCCCATTGGTTGCTGAGTAGTAGGTTAAACTACTTCCTGTAAGGCGGGGGTGGTTTGCCTGCATCAAATTAACATTTATTAAATATGAAATAAAAATCACAATGATGGAGCAAAGAAATGGAAGAGATTTAGCTTTACAGTTGATGTTTGCCTTCAACTCTCATCCAAACATTAGATTTTTTTTTAAAGAAAAAGGCTCCTTTTGGATTTCTGCAGGCAAACCGCCCCCAGGTTACTAGAAATGGTTTAACCCACCACTCAGCAGCCAGTGGGGAACAAACCACACCTACCAGCTGGGATAGTGGCCGCATGGGTCATAATCAGATAGAATCAAAGTGTAGTTTATATGTATTTGACGTGTTGTAAACATGTTCTTCACGTGTTCTCAATGTGTTAAATACATGTGACCAATTAAAAGGTAAAAAGCACATGTTGACAACAGTCAAACAACGCACAAAACGAGTTATTCTCTATGGGTCAGATGTCACGTGTTCTTGAACCACTTGGCTTTCCATAGTAGAGTGAAGGTGATCTGCTCAGACTGAGCTTGAGGAACCCCGTCTCACCCTCCTTCTGCAGTGGATCCATCCGCCATCTGTTGATGAGCCACACCTAGGTGGCCTAGGAGTGAGAAAATAGTCCTAATTGATATCAAGGTCTGACATAACGCTGCTGTTGCCAAACATAACCAAACCTAGCATGGTGGAGCTAAAGCTACAGGTAGGTTTCATTACTGTCTGACCTGTAGAATTAGGAAATGATTTGAATAGAAACTATACAACAACTTAAAGGTAGGCTACAATATAAAAAAACAATCATAGATTGAACGAAAGGAATAAAAAGAAGCCAGTTCTACAGCTTTGGGTCGACGGTGAACCACAGCTGGATAGAATAAAGAACGCTGGTGTGGTTGGAAAGCAGTGCGTGGTGTAGTAAAATAACTATTAGCAACTCTGTAAATAGGTCACTGAAGAAACCAAAAAGGTGCCGAACGTCTGAGGCCCAGATAAAAATGGCAATGCTGGGAGATTTCTGAGGTGAAAAGATGTTTTGGCACAAAAAACATCTTATTTGGGACTATTCCAACTTTGAATGAACGAAACCATGAGTTCCAACAGAAAATCATAAAGGACAATAACCAGAAATCAGTTTAGTTTGATCATAAACCGGAATTAGGAGAACAATAATCTGAATCACACCAGTATTTAAAGGTTTTAGACAAAGCAAGGACTTGGGTTCAATTCAGATTCTGTGGCATGACTTTAAAAAGGAAAGTCGGGCTTAAAATCCACCAGTGAGGCTGAAGAAAACGCTGCTGCAAAGAAGAGTGGGCTAAAATCCCTCCACAGAGATCGTAGGAGACTTATCTCCATGCAACCAGGTCTCAGCTTTTACATCGAGCCACATTAATTCGTATTATGAATAAAATCTAAATTCTCTTTTCATTATTTTTCAGCTGTGATCGAAAACATTTAAGTGCATCAGAAAGTCATTTAGTACATCATGTTTTTCATCTTTTAATGTATATATTTTGGGGGTAAACTGGTATCTTTACTGAATCATGTCATGCTGGCCCTCGCCTGCCTAAAGCCCAGTGCAGTTTGTCATGTTGAAGAAGCCGCAGTTGAATATTTGCCAAATGGGCAGTACCAGAGGGCAGCCCTCCTCCGCTTATTCATGGAGTCGGATTGGAAAGGGTGTGCAGACAATAGTACGGACCAGGTCATCACATTTTCTTTTCATCATATAGACAAGGGGACAGTATGGAGATGAACAGAAAGCCAGCAGCTGCTCTGTGGCTCCCGCTGATTGAGGAACCAAGGCTGAATGTCAGGTTAAAGCCACAGAAAGAGCGCGTGGCTGCCGTGTCGTGGCAGTTAGTCACAAGTCTGTAGTGTCGATCAGCACATGAGCTACTATACGCCTCTAATTTGAGCGATAACTAAGTTTTGAGGAGAAAAAGAAAGGCCACAGTTGGCTCATATACAAGCCTGAACATGAAAGCCAAGATCTCAAGTCTGATTGGTTTAACTCGCCCCAAACAGGATGTTTCACTAGGACTCAGTTATATGAAGGAAGTTAAAATAATCTTAAATCTATATCTTAGTCATCTTCTGACTCGTTAGAATCAAACCTGGATTCTAGTTACAGCTTAATATGATTCAAAGGTAACATGACAGCTGAGGAAGAGAGTATATGAAGTATTTTACTTCGTGTTCGTTTGGGTCAGTGGCATCACAAGAGGAAGCTGATTGGTAAACGCCAAGGCTTCCTGCTGGTGGAGCCGGCTGTCAGGGTTGGGTTTAATTCTCAAGAAATCCTTAGGTTTTTGTTTTTTTAAATACAGCTTCTGTTTATTTATTTAATAAAAACTAGAAAGGTACCAGATGAATGTACTCTGATCTGCTGCTGGATGTGATGTCATTAGATGGACATGTGTGTTTAAGCAGATTATTTCATCGTTTAGCTTCAAACATCCAAAAGGTGCCTTTTTTTTTTCTCTTTGCAGGGATGAGTCGGCCTCGGCTACGTTTTACTTTCATGAGAAGACCGAGCTGATGCAGGAGAGCCAGCCCAAAACGGCGTTGGCTGCAGTCCAAGAGGACCTGGTGAAGGAGTGGATGTACTACAGAGCTCTGCAGCAGGGAGAGAGTGAATTCCCCCTGAGAAACAAGCAGGTCAGAGATGGTCGTCTCAGGAAGGTTCCTCTTTAAAACCGCAGCGTCATGCAGGAGGTTGGCCTCAGTACCGGGGCCCACAGTGAAAAACCACATCCCTTACTTGTTGCTCTTAAGGCACTGCCTTCCTTCAGCTACATGTACCTATTAAGGACTTAACCGTGCCGTCACTTGCAAAATTACTGTAATTTATGCTGTTAAAGAAAGAAAATGTAGTCTACAAGTGCAGAGCTGAGACATAAACCAAAAACACTTTCAGCTGTAAAAGCAGCTTTTGTGTTTAGATGCATTTGCATATAATTCTAAAAACCAGAACTACACTATTTAAATTTGGAAGTGCAATGAAATTTGTGATTGCAAAGAGCAAGTTCTAGGGCATGAATATATCAATTGTTCATTGGACCCATACTTTCAGGTTAAACAACGAGCGGACGAGTGCATCCTGGCTCTGGATAAGCTCACTGACATCAACTCTGGAGTAGCGGTGCAGAATGTTCTGCAGACTCGCTTTGACTGGACGACGCTAGAGGTTAGGATGCCTGTTTTTAACTGTGTTGGTTTCACAGGTCATGACGCAGTAGGACTGTGGAAAAAACAGCCACCTAGTGTGGTACCGTTGGAGAAAGAGAAAAACCTCTGAATCATTTTGTTTTAACCTCAAAAAGGCAAGATGGATATTTTGAGTTTATCTTGGAAACAAAATGTTTTTCTGCTTTTTATTAAAATAATTCAACACTGAAATAAACTAGAATGCAAACAGAATTTCTATAAACTGATCTCTGTCCTTCTGGCCACCAGAACTCTATGGACCTTTGTCGGGCAGCAGTGATGGGCCATTCCTTCGGCGGAGCCACTTCGATTGAAGCTCTTTGCAAAGAGGTCAAATTTAAGTATGTCCCGTCTTCAGTACACACTCAGAGGAAGAGAGGGGTTTTAAGACCTGGCACCAAATGTTGCTGTGACACCATCAGCTGATGAGGAGCGTTTGTCCTCTAGTGGTTTTGTAACATTTGTTTTCTTCAGTTTGATCAAGACAAAGTTGAACAATATAGAGACGTTTTCAGATTTGTTCTATGAATTAAAAAATGTGTGAAACTTTACCGATACCTCTAAAGATAAACCGCTAGCCTTTAGTAGTTAGTAAAAAGCAGCTATTGAGTGAAGATCTCACAGGTTTGTTGAGAACATCAGTGAAGAAACAAACCCAGGAACAGAGCAGACAGGAAGTGGTGAAGTTTGAAGCAGAGATGGTTTCTAAAACACTTCCTAATCTTTAGACATCTCACAGAGCTCTGTTCAAAACATATAGGCTGAGTAAGATACGAACTCTGGAGGAGATTAAGCTATAAAAACAACCTTTAAGGCATTTCCTTCATACTCACTCTATGGATGAGGGAAAAACGCCAGTTTAAGATGTTGGAAGACGGGTAGAGTGGAAGATGCAAAAGCTCCGATCAAATGAGACCAAACTTCAGTTGGTGGCAGAAGCTGTTGAAACGGTCTAGTTAAAGCCCAAACCTAAAGCTAATGTATGGCGAGCGTTGAACATACGTTTCGATGAGTTTTATTCAATCCGAAAGAAAAAGTTGCTGCAGCCGTATTTGGACTTAAAGGGCCTGAACACAAACATATTTTAGATATAATTTCCATTTCTTCCTGTGCTTCTCTCTTTGTTGGCTCATCACAAAACCCCAATAGGAACCCTGAGGTTTAGATTAGATGAGTTTTATTGATCTCACAGCGGAGAAATTCACTTGTCACATAATGGCAAAGTAGATAAGAAGGTGCAAACAGGGAGGAAAAGGTGCATTAAGAATAGACAAGCAAAAAAATCACACAAAATTAAAGATAATAAATAAGGGATGCAAAGTGAAACTGTTAAAAAAGGTAGCAGGTCTTTCCTAGAAGTGGATAATAAAGAGGACTGAAGCCTTCAAACTAATCCTCTCCCACTAGGTGTGCAGTGGCTCTAGACGCTTGGATGGTTCCTTTAGATGAGGAGATCTTCCCTCGGGTGAAACAGCCCATTTTCTTCATCAACTCTGAGAAGTTCCAGTGGGCAGGAAACATCATCCGGATGAAGAAGCTGGACTCTGCTGTCGTTCAGAGGAAAATGATCACAATCAGGTACCATGAGGATGGCAGCTGTGATGGATGATGTAATACGGTCTTTGTTAAACATCGTTTCCTTCGTCTTTCTTTTCATTCCTCCAGAGGTACGGTTCACCAGAGCTTCCCAGATTTCACCTTCCTGACAGGAAACTGGATGGGGAAGCTGTTGAAGCTGAAAGGGGAGATCGATCCAGAGCTAGCCATAGACCTCTCCAACAAGGCAACGTTGGCCTTTCTGCAGCGCCATCTTGGTAGGAAAATCCCCGAGGCTTCAGGTCAGCTCATCTGCAAAGCTCATCGGGTTATTCCTTATTTTTCAGGTCTGGAGAAAGACTTCAACCAGTGGGACCCTCTGATTGATGGACAAGATGAAAACCTCATCCCAGGAACTAATGTAGTCCTGCTCCACTCCTCTATCTGAACATCCACTGTGTCTGAAAGATCTCAGGAACATCCTGATGGTGGCCTGAATCAATCCAACAGCCCTGAATGGTTCCTCTGAAACAAACTGAAGGATGACTTGTTGGACTGATGATGGACTAAAGGCCGGTCTACCTCAGAACCAGGAAGGACAAAGCACCAAGTGTACCGCTGATGGTATCAAGAGGCCTCAATGGACCACGGTCCTCCTTTCACTGTCGGTGAAATCAGTTGCGGTTTCATCTTTGTTTAGTTAAAGCCAAGTATTCAAAGCAATTCCCTGTGTTGATCTGATATCCTTTACAATCACCGTGGTACGTCCCAGGAGCTGGAATTATAATCACATCTGGTACAAGCTTTTTGTAATCAACTTAGCCAAATAAAAGGCCCGTTCAGGGGGTTAAACACTAAAGCCTGCTGTAAGATCCTGTGTTTTTCATCGCAGGTTTACAGCGTGTAATATTTTTAATGCATAATATCTACATCGTTTAGAAGAAGTCTAATAAATCTGGTTTGTTCAAAGCTTCTAGTCTCCATCCTTGAAGACAAAGTTGTTCTAATGGCCGCAGAAGAACGCATCAGTTTACCTCTTCATCAGCAAGGATAGAAAACCATTGAGCTGTACTGACCTGAAAGATTTATTGGGTCAAAACTGTGTTTCACAAAGCAAGCTTAGATTTACAGCAAACAGAACATGTTTGAACTCCACTCAACAGATATTTGAATTAGTATTTTAGGTTTTAGACAGTATTTCAATCAAGAAAAAAGTAGAAACTTCAAGAAAAGATTATCTGGAAAAACCACAGTGCCCTCACTATCAGACACATGAGGGAGAACAAACTCCTCCAGAGGAAATCTCTTTTTGGAAAACAATGAAAACATGAAACAGGAAAAGAAAAAAAACATGCTGGTTTAACAAAAACTCAAGACAAGCAAAGTGAATCAAATAATTAACCAATCGGCTTCCGATTGGAGACAAAAAAGGCAGTCATTCCTCTGGTTGCAAATCAGCAGCTCCATCCTTTATGATCAGACAGAGGTGAGTAGTCTTTGACAGCTGGGCCTCTGAACAGGAAACAAAACATGAGTGGTTATCAGCTGAATGAACAACGGCTCATAAGGCCGCACTGGAGCTGGGAACAAGCCACAGCTGGAAATCAGGACGGGAGATAAACTTCACCTGATCAGACATGATGCTGCTGGCTTCTTATTGAGGAACAAATACATCATGAAACCAGCTAATTCATGCTAATCTAATGTATTTTGATCCGTGCTATATTAAGGACTTTATGAGGATATTCTGATATTTAAAAGTAAAATATAGTTTTGAATGAACAAATGTTTAAACAAAGCTCAACTTTATTATAGCTTGTATTTCCATAGTCTATTCCGACTACAGGAAAATCAAAATCATGAAGTAAATTTGTTTGGCTTTTATAGAAAGTAGTTTCTAATAACAACACTGTTGGCATTGCTTTAATAAATTCATTTAGCTTTCCTGTGAATCCCTAAAACAAATGAACAGAGCGAAGCCATGCTGACTGGAGATGAACGGGTTTCCAGCAAACGATCATTCCCAGGTTGTACCCTAGAAACCGAATGACTGACATCATCCCAGAGGGTTTCTACTGGATGAAGGTTCAGGGAACTTTATGAACCATCAAGCTTCAAAGCAGAAGGTAGCTTGAATTCAGGGTTTTTAAAATCGTTTTCTACCACCTTCATATTGTGGTTTTCATTCTGAGCCTTTTAATAACTGAAATTTTTAAGGAGATCCCTGTTCTAATAACCTTTATCATTAAACTCTTTCTAAAACATTTAATCAGATATGAATCATCTACAGCCGGCATGTATAGAATTTGCCTTTTCCCTGTTGGATTTAGAGCATGGAAATGTTTAAAGGAGGAATGAAATCAGGAGACAACTTTTCAGTAATGGAGAAAAAAACATGTTTTTACCCAAAACAGGCCGTTTACCAGCTGATCAAATGTTAGACCACAGAGCTGCTAAAAGACTAAATCTGCACTGGCAGGTTGTGTCTTTTTAGTCACATGTTCATGGCGTTATGACCTCAGGTCAAGAAGTGAATTTAGCTGAAAAGGACTAAAACTATTTCACTGGTCTTTGGTCTGAGGATCCAAACAATGAACAAACCAAAACAACTTCTGCTGTTGTCTGCAGATGGCAGCTATGAGGGAAAGGCTTCAAAACAAACCTCTTTATAGCCAAGTCTCCTTTGAAGCATAAAATGGCTGGTTTGGACTTTGAGCAAACATGGGACGATGGGTGTGTTTGATTTCAGGGGCTGCGCCTTCTAAGGACCCGGTTCTACCTGGACTGGGTCCTTCTAGGGCCTCTGAGCACGAAGCAGCCGGCTTGGTTGAACTCGCAACGAATCACAGGAAACCAAGGCTACGTAGGATACATGGGACCAGTCCTTCAAAACGGGTCTTCGACGCCACGCTATGATGTAATCAACCGACGAATCTGGCCTTCGCAGGACGCACATCACGATCTGGGGCCTTTTTCCTTCAGAGCATCAGGTTGTGCAGGAGCATCAAGCAGCAGCTGGCTCTCTGAGGGCCCTCATCTCTCTGACAGGCTCTGGGTCCAGGAGAATAACGCCACTCTTTCAGCTCGATCTGCGCGTTCCCCTGATCCTAATCTCATTGAGGACATTTGGGAATGGACTGCATGGAGAATGTAGAAAAATGAGACCAGTTTGAACAGCGGAGGGCCTTCATGAAGCCCTGTTACCTGTGACCTCAGGACACGCGTGGAACAAGCGGCTGCAGTGATCAGCAGCTGCTCATGGTAGAGACCTGGTTTTGATGCTTCTCTTTCAGAGGGTTTCAGCTTTTCTGAATTATTGTCTTATTCTGATCAGATGATAAACAGCCTATTTCAGTTAAAATATCACTTTCAACAAATTGGTCAAAGCTTTTTGTCTCTTTCATTCTTTTAGCATCCAATGGCAGCTTCTTTCGGTTATTTTATACCTACACAACAACTTGTGGCTATTATTTTTAACACAAATATAACAAACGCTGTGTAATTATTATAATTCCTAGTAGAAAAAACGTCTTTCACTGGATCCAACCGATATGTTGGGAGAACAGCTTACCAAAACTCTCCTCTGCAGGCGATGATGATTCCTCTGTGAGAACAGCATCATCAGAGTCCTGGCAGAGAAAAACAAACAAAACCAGTTAACATAACCCCCCCCCCCCGATGGAGGCATGGATCATAGGGAGGCAGCTCTGTGCTGATTGATAGAGAAGGAATCTGGAAAAACACCTTTTGTTTCCCAGCTGAAACCCATCAGTACATTTATAGTCAGAATATAAAGATTAAATAGAAGCTTTGGAGTAAAAAGACATTTGTCAGATCCCTGTTCACCTTGTTCAGTGGTGAAGGACTTTCCTCAGACTTATCTTCGGTGTCCAGCTCATGTAGTTTCTCAGATCCTGTTGGAACAAAGAAAGATCAGAATGATTTAATATAACTTTAATCAGTTTATGAGGTTAAGACATCGAAACATTTGATACCAACATTTTACAATGATGCATTTGATACCTTGACAGACGTCAGCCAGGCGGATCTCTCTAACCAAACAGGTCAACTCTTCCGCAATGTTCGTCTGAAATGGGTCAGAATCAGGATTATCTCTGACATAAATGTATCTGTAGCTTAATATTGGGGGAAAAAAATCTAATCTGACATCCATTACCAGATCTGTGTCGATATCAGCTGGTGACACTGCAGGGGGAAAATGATTGACAACAGATGAAAACAAAGATGTGCTGAACGACCATTTGATACTTAGAGAAGAAAACCAGGAAGTTTATAACCATAACTGGGAGAGGGGTGGTCTTCATCTGGTGGGTTGTCCTGAATCACAGGAAGGCAAAAACAGCTCAGAGATGCATCACCGATCAGATGAGTGAAATCAACAGGGAACAGTAAGGTGCGCCTCTAACTTTAATACCTTGGGAGGACATGGAACCTCATCCTGCTGAGGAACAGCTGCTATTTCAGCGGCACTTTCTGGAAGGAAAAAAGAAAAACCTTTCCAAACGTAACCAGACCTGAACATGTTCCCGTTGTTTAGGAACCCGGGTTATACTTTTAAACAAAGTCCAATCTCTGTATGTTAGCAGTCAGACAAACATCCATGAAACAAACTGCAGGGAATCTGCAGCACATAACATCTTCCATGACTGTAGAAATCTCATGAAATGTGTCCAAGCACTTATTAGATCCATTCATACTGATATAAATGGTTTCCTTATAAAATGAACCAACAGATAAGCCCACTTGTTTATGTGGGTTTATTTATTGTTTATCGTGGAGATTATTACTCACCACATGATTCTTCCTGGACCTGCAATTCAACAAAAACATTTCCTTTTATAAATCAACCAACCATCAAAGATCTAGAAAAAAAACATGTAATGAAATTATAATTACAGAATCATTCAACTTCTCCAAATACTCATTAATCAATGCAATTTAAGTGACAGACCCAGTTAAGAAGATAGTTATACTTTTTATATACCCCCCCCCCCCACAGCTTTTTCTGTTAAGCTCCTGGTTTCTTCTGAAGGCATTTAAAAGCTTTCAAAGGTCACAATCAATAAATATAATAGCATGTATAATTGTATAAACTTCAATATAAACTCAAGGTATCGTCAGAAACTGTTATTCAATATGATTTTAATACTTGATGCAAGATTTCATATCATATCGCTATGCAAGTTATCCATAAACGAATCAAAAGTTGATCGATCTCATCCATCGACTAATTGATACCTTAGATATTTCTAATGTACAGAGATTTAAAACCATCTTTGATAGATAGGATACGTCACTCTATCAGCCACTTCCTTTGAATGAAGTTCTGTTTCCAGAGCAGGACTTTTAAAACAGGTAGTTCAGGTTGTTCTCAGAGGAACGTTCAATTTTGGCTCTATGAAGTTCATTAACTCGCAAGACACTTTCCAATCAACTCTGCTTATTGCTTGCATATTTTTTTTCTATCCTGTTCTAAATGTTGCAAAAAGGGCGCCACTTATGTGATAGTTGAGGGAGTTTATCCTGCGTTTACACAAACAGAAGCAAATGCATTTTTGGAGAAGAATCTGGTCTGGGATTATTGACATTCTTTGTTTCTGCTGGGTTGACATTTTAATGAAATCTACAGGTGTATAATGTTAAGAACGTTTATTCTCACATGGACAACATAATATTCAACAAAAGCACATAGTCTAGAAGGTACCTATAACAGCCGCATAGCTGCCTGTCTTGCAACAAAATAATTTCCACACTTAAACCTGTCAGAATAGAGGAACTGAGACCTGCTGTATTTGTAGACCTACATAACACATCCAACTATAAGTAACCTCTGCAGGAACAGCCTGCTTTCTGCTACATCTATCATTTCATCACTTTCGATCTCTATTTTGCTTCAAGTCAGAAATGTTTAGAAACGTTGTTGCACTTTGATGGAGGGCTTTCTATTATCTCTCAAATTCTAGGATTTCCTTGCTGTGAAGATTCAGTAGATCAGCCTGAGCGAGGAAGAGGAAGTCTTTGCACCGTGGCACTGCAAGACAACAGAGTGACCATGAAGTCAAGAGCAACAGGACCTCCATGGTGTGAAGCACTGAACCGGTGAACTCCTGTAAGGTGTATTTGTGATGTCCTTCCTTCAGTCATATGAATATTGATCAGCAACTTGCTGGCCAGGGGAGACGGTTTGGTGAATCACTACTGAATTGTAAAAAGAATTGCTATCGAATGGTGGCTATTTTTACACAGCCCTATGCTAACTGAATTATCCACAGGAAGCATCCTCCCTCCTCTTCCTTGCTGCCAGCTCTAAAATCAGGCAGAACTTTCATGGCGACCTCTGATGGACTTCTGCTTTTCTTTATCAATTTGCACTACTTAATCGATACTAAGGAGTTTATTCAGCCTTATGATTCAGATGCGGTAGCAGAGACTAACCTAAAAGTTGCACAATAGCAGACCTGAAAGGGCTGGATGATCAAGACCATCACAAGGTTTTCACCACGATTTTTTAAAATCATTTTAATACTCTTAAGTAATAAACATTGGCAAAACAATAAGGGAATCAAAGTACTCGTGATACATTTAAAACTCAAGATCAACTTTCTAAAATAGCTTCTAATATTCAATAATATCTTAAGTAGACCAAGATTATTTAAGTCAATCTTTACATCAAATTTAACTTAAAGATGGTCGATAAAGGTTGTGTATGAATTAAATGCAGGGAGGGTCAATTTTAGTGCAACGAGTTTAAAGAAAATACTCAAAAAACATTAGATTGGAGATTGATCGAAGCTTCATGCATGTGTGGCTAGTTTTCAGTGGGGAAACAGGAGAGTCCCTCTTTTCTCCGACTACAGAAATGTGCTGCAGCTGCAGCATCTGACTTGCTGTCAGTGTTTTGGAAAAGAGAGGATCGATCACTTCTCACTGAAGACACTGAACTCAACGGCTTTCATGTTGTCACTAAAGTCTCCAACAAGACAGAAAATGGTCAGTAGATTTGTCACCTGTGGCTTTTATGAAAAACAAACAAAAACCAAAACAAAAAAAAACAAAAGTTAGCTAAAGGGTTAGAAAAGTCCCTAAGTTGACAGTGTGTCGAACTGATGAGTCTTAACAGCACAGGGTTCACGTCTTTACAGTGATGGCTAATGTGTTTAACAATATTATCATTAGAGGATCAGCATATTTCCATAGTAATTCTAAAAGTTTCAGTCTAACCAGCTTCTATGCAGAGATGTCAGTCATAAAAAAAACTTGCATAAAAATGAATTAAGTGTCGGCCTAATTTTCAGGGTAACGGTGACTTTTAGAGCATAGCGGCCCGTTATGCTGAAATACACTGGTGAGAACCCTGCATGATGGACCAACCACTCCTATATGGATGGCTGGACAAAGAGAGCGTTAATTAAAGAAACGGCCAAGAGACGAAGTGCACGTCTCTTGGAAAATGCATGGCAAACTTTTCAGATTATTTTGGACCAAAGCAAAAAGTTTAAGCGTGAATCGTTGTCCTTCACCTATGCACTCTTAAGTCAGTTTATCACAAAACTCCCCTGATAATAAACCTCAAGTCTGCAGCTCAAATTGAACAAAGTGTTGATAACGTATAAGTATCAACACTTCTGCAAGGGATCTTTTTCATATTAAAACTCACGGTGAGGACAGCTTCCATTTCCTGTTCCATCACATGGCTCAGGGGCTCTGTTACTGCACTTATCTGTTCATCACAGAGTGGTGCTTTGGAATCAGAATAGCAAAGAAAGAAAATGTTTGCAAAGAGCTCACTTCAAGGTCAAAGTTTAATAGCATAAGCAACAAAGAGAGGAAAACAAAAAAAGCGGAAGAGTGCTACCTGTTGGACAGGCCTCCTCCAAGGAGCAGGCCAAAACATCTGGATACTCATCCTAAAACAACAATAGGAGGACAATGAAAGTTAAAACAATAAATAAATACATCTGCAGAAAGATGTAGGATTGGAATTAAACATGAAAACGATGCACAACTTTGTTTTCCCCTCCCTAAGTGGGGGAAGATGCTTTGCAACACAAACACTTTAGAGGTAATATAATATGACTGCTGGTGCCTAATGTGATGACATTTCCTCCACAAGTTGCTGATACATTGTATTAACTAGCATGACCCAATAGAGGGTTCAGGAACACAGAATAATGTAACAAATGCCAAAGGAGTGAAGTAAGCTTGTTCTGCAGGTGTTGTATATTTACCCTTTCTGCAGAGCAAACCATGCAGCTTTGTTCCTCACTTATGCTTGTTGCAGCATGATGTAGCAACTCTGCTAACAGAGTAAGATGAAGAGGTTTGGCTGCTGGAGGTTTAACTGCTAGATTCAGATGAGGCCGACATAAATTATCTTCAGTGTCCTACATAGATAATGTGAAGTGGGGTTAACAAACCTGGCCCGTCGGCCACACGCTGAGCGAAAGGAGCCTTTTCACTTCTGAGGTCACTCTGAAACAAATATAACATAAAGGTTTGACAAAGATTTTAACCTCGGCTGTTACATGCAATGTCATTTATAGCTGCTGTCAGAAGTTTATATGCTATCTGGGTGATCTGGGTGTTATTTATTCAAAACACTTTCTTATCTCAAGTAACAAGTGGTTGCGTCTGTTTGGTGTGGGTCTCTAATATACACAAGATCATTCAGACGCATATCTCCAGTAACATCTGATAAAATGTTCTTTTCTCCCCAATCGGCTAAAAAAAAGCTGCAAATCAATTTCTTGAAAAAAAAAAAAAAAAACGCTGACTACATAAGAAAGACAGTTAGGCCCTTATGAGAAGATGTATATTTGGAGGAACCAAAAGGAGGCCTTCAAATCTGAGAATTAACTATCGAGCATGGTGGTGGCAGTATCATTCTGTGGGATAGGTTTTGGTTAAAATAAACATTGTGGATTAAAAAAAAAAACCAAACAGAGGAAAATGAGGAGTTCCTCATTCGCCACCCAGTTGAGGCTGAACACGGTGGATGTTCAACTAGACCATCGGTCTCAAACACATTCAAACTGTTTCTGTCGTGTATAAAGCTGCTGATCATCAAACCACTGATTTAAAGTATGTCTGTATTTACAGAAAAAAACTGCTTAGATGAACACAACTGTTGATATTGTTGTTGCATGATTATTTCACTCTAAAATAAATCAGTTGTTAAAGCCCAGATCAACAGTTGTCCATAATCGTCTACATGCATAGATGTCTACATACAGCTGAGGAAAAAACTGGATATACAAATCCAGTTAATATACCAAATCCGATTTCACATTTCATGCTACATTTGAAAATAAAAACTGTTAACAATGAGCCCCACAGAGCATGTTTTAGTGCAGGAAAATTCCTCTCAGATTAGGCAGACAGACATAACGTAAATAAAATCTCCTCATCCAGCCCTCCACAGGATGAGCTGCTTTGGCTTTCCACACCTCCATCCTCGGGAAGGCCGCACCCCCACTACCATGACAGCCAGTCAAAGTTTGTGAATACATTGATAAAGGCCGTAGCTGGAGCTACTACAGACTCAGCTCATTTCCTATTATGACATCAATGCTTTCCATACAGCATTAGCTAAGAGGAGAAAGGCAATGATAGAGGTGAAAGGGTTTCTTTCCTTTCATTTGTGAATCTAATAAACATGCTTCAGGACACATATGATTGTTACAAAATGTTTATAATGTGAATTTATCATAATTTTGGACCTTAAGTTTCATAATAAATGTCACAAATGACATAGTACTTTCAAAAAGTTGCTTCCATTTCAATCATTCCCTCTAGTGTTGATCTTTATTTAAAGGGCAACGAAACTCAAGCTGTGAAAATGCTGTAAAACAATCATGTTTCACAAAAAAAAACTGAACAGAACACTCTATAACACGTATAGCTAGTTTAACAAGTATGAGGATACATCCATGAGTAATAATCAAATCTGCGCTGATATCAACCCTCATTTCTGTGACATTACCTCTACATCTGTGGAAACACACGTCTGCTCCTCATATCGGGTTTCATCTCCAGTCTCAGTTTCCTGCTCTGGTACAAACAAACAGATCTTTGTTCAGTTCAGAAACATACAGGAAGCATTTTATCCACGACTTCATGTGTTTTTATTATTGTTTAATTCAGCTTGCGTTGAGATTTTAACAACTTTAATGGTGTCATTATACCCATGTGAGAAATTCAAGGCATCACATTAGATGGGAAATGAGCCTATATATTTGTCCAGCTGTGAATAACAACCCCAGTGGTGCAAATTGTGACGATAAATATGATTTTAAAGGACTTTAATGAGTAACTTCATTTCTGTGCCATGTTTAACTGCTCTTTAAGGAGAACACAATTTTAAAGTAACGGAAAGCTTAGTTTCAAAGAAGCTAGGCCTTCTGGATAACATCATTAAATGACAGAAGGACTTACCAGATACGGCAACTGGTAGTGAGGAGGGTACCTGATTAGTCTGGCAGGGACAAAAAAAACAAATTTAAACAGAAAACAGGTGAAATGGGAAGTGCTTCAAAATCAGAGCACACCTCTAAACATCAGCTTGGATCTACCTCATTTGATGATTCCAATACTGGATCTTTAGTCTCTTTCACAAGATCTTTCTGATTATCCTTAAAAGAAACACATCAACCAACTGATGTTTCTCACTCTTCACAAGGAAACCTTTCATCACCATCAGCGTTTACCTCCAACTTACTGTGACTAGAATAAAATCTAAATTTACCATATTTGCTTCTGATGGACAGATCATTTCGTCGGGCTGTATGGCAGCAGCATTTTCATCCCCAGTCTGCCCACCTGGATTGTTCCAAGAAAAACAAACAGGAAAACAACAGAACACACAGCTGCTAATCAAGATTTTTTTTTTTAATAAGCAAAATTACTAGTGTGGATTTTTATCTTTTTTGATCAGACACTGATTGAGCAGAAAGATGAAAAGCTGACCAGTATTTTACCATTAAAAGGATCCAGGTCCAAGCTGCAGGTGGAAGTAAAATACTTTCCCTCGTCACCAGTTTCAGTCTCCAGATCATCTGGAGTCTCTGCAGCCTCGGCCCTCTGTACACAATCGTCTTCTGGCTCCTCAGCTTGAGGCACTGAGACATTGTCCTCCTCTGCCTTTTGCTCCGTCAGCACTGAGCTCAGATCATCTTGGTCATCTATGAATTCAATGGAAACCTGCAGGGCTTCATCTATGCCACTATCAGAGGGTAAATCGTCTTCAGGAGGCACCATGGCAGCAGGGAGGATGATGGTTCCTTCACTGGAATCCTGCTCCTCATTGTTCGTCTCTTCAGAACACTCGCTGTGACTACCGACTAAGTTTAAAGCTGAAATTGCCTGTGGAAAGGCTCTGATGTCCTCAGTGCTGCCTTCTGTGCACGTAGCATTACTAACAAGGTCATCCTGCATAGGGTTGGTAGAGTGAAGCTGCTGCAGAGGTTCAAATGATGATCCACCTGAATCTGTTGTGTCTGCTGGTGTTAAACACTTCCAGCAGGAGTGCATGGCTCTGTTTATCGCCTGGCCTTCACACTCCAGCTCTACAACACATTTCCGTTTCCCTTCTGTTCTCACCCTGGTGACAGTGAGCTGCAACAACTTGTCTTCTGTAAGTGATGAAAATTCGTCTGCGGCTCCGTCGCTCCAAGACCCGAGTGACGTGTCGAAACCTTCGAGCTCGCACAGATATGCCTGGGGTGAAACTTCCAGTAAGGCAGGTGGCACCGCTCTGATGTCAGTGATGTTAACCTGCGACTCGTTTCCGTAGTCCACAAAACGGACAGAAACCATGTCTTCATTTTTATCAACAACTTCAGCTCGGTACCAAAGCTGATCATCAGCAAATAAAGCAACACATGGCATTCCAAGGGAAACAGCATCTGGATTAGAGTATTCTTCAGCCGTATCCCCAACCTCTGATACGTCTGACATGATCTTAGAGAGTAACTGCGAATCAGCTGGTTGACACCAAAAGCTCTGATCTTTATTGACACCTGTGATGTAGACCTCTAGCCGCTGGCCTACTAGCATCTCTTCTTGAAATGGGTAGCCTGAAGTGCAGGGGCTCAGTGCTGGTTTCTCCGAGTCATTTTTCTCTTGTCTCAGATCAACAAGCTGCAGTTGCTGCTCATTCACTAGTTTCTCTTTTATCATCTCACTGCCTTCCGTAGACACTTTGCACACAATCTCCACACCGCTATCCTCCAGTCGAACCTCCCACACAGATCCCACCTGCTTGACAAACGAACACTTGAGCACCTTCTCTCCACAGGTACCGATGTCTTCTATAAAGGCGGCCACTACGTTTGGATCCAGGGCTTTCTCTGCTCCAAGAACTGCAGCGTCACTCAGCATGCAGTGCGTGCTATAAGCTGGCAAGAGCAGGTGAGACTTGGGGAGTTTTTCCATTTTGGAAATTGGAATAATTGCAGTGTTTCCAAAGTCTATAAACTCAACTAGGGCCGTTGCATTCTCCCGAGTTTCATTAACAACTGCTCGGTACCATGACCCATCATTCGCGAACTCGGCCTTAACGAGGTCGCCCAGACGCACGTCTTTGATAACGTTGGCTTTTGACATCGATTGTGGATCGTTCAACTTCTCCACCAGAGAAAACAGTTCATCCTCTTCACTGGTGCACTGAACAAAGAAGCTCAAAGGGCTGTCGCAGTGTGAGACATAAACGTCTGCAGCTGTACCAGACGAGATGCTTTTAGAGGGAAGGTCTGAGAGTTTGGGGATTTTCTCTGCCGTGTTTAATTCCTGAGATTTTGTGACAGATGACTTGGAAACCAACTGATCGGTTTCAGGGAGGAGATTTCCTTTTCTGGGTTTTGGTCCAGCCTTAGAATCCCCAGAACCATCGTGAGTCATTCTGTTGCTTGGTTGCCTTTGATGTGGAGGCGTGTATAGGCCTCGGGGAGCGGCTATGTGCTTATGACCAGAGGATTTCTGTGCAGACCTCCGATTCTCATCACATTTATCATCCATCTTTATTTGGCATGAAGGCTTTGGAGTGGAGGTGTTGGTCTTTTTCAGGGTTTGATCATACTCTCTATTGTCCATTCCGCGGTGTGAAAAAGTCCTCTCCATCTTTGGTGCTGCAGTCTCATACGGCCTCCGACTATGGTAGACAACCTGCTTTTCTTTCATCTCGATTTGAAAGTTTTTTTTAATCTTTGCATTAATCTGGGTGTCGCACTGATACAATTCGACCAGTAATTTGCCGTCAGCTTCTCTGGCCACAATCAAGGCACGGAATTGGCACTCTGTTGCATTTTTTTCAAACCACTGGTTAACCTCTCTGGGAACATCAGCGGGAACATCAGACAGAGCACACAAGACAGCTTGGACAGGAACAGACATGATGTCACTGGCCTCTTTGGGGACTGGAAGCAGGTCAGACTTGTCTACCTCAATTGTATCACCGTAATCCACGAAGTGAACTAGCAGTTTTGGTCTAGTGGCCTTGATCTGAGCCCTGTACCACTGTCCATCAGTGTATCTAGCAAAGCACAAGGTACCAAAGACTGCTGGAACCTTTGTCTTCTCAAGCTGCTGGCAGAGGGAGTTCACCCTCATTGTGAGGTCTTTCATCACGTCGGCGTTCCTATCAAGATGGCAGTAGAATTCGCTGATGCTGTTCGAGAACACCACTGTGACTTCCTCATCCGTGCCAGTTTTGATGTTGTGTGTTGAATAGTAGTAGGTGTCCAGACGGAAGGACGTACCTGTGGCTTTCTTAGGGGGAATACTTGTGGCAAGGTTGGCTAAACTAGTGCAGATGCTCTCAAACGGAGTCTCTAGATCCACGATGTTGTGAAGAACCCTCTGCTCAGAGAACATGACGGCATAGATGGTGCACTTCAAAATGATGAAGTTGGAGGTAGCATTTTCAACAAAGCTTTGGAACTGTTCCTTTGCTTTGTAATTCCATTCGTTTATGGCAGATGTAGGACTGACAGGGTTATAAAGACTACATCGAAACGCTTGACCGTGAAGCGTTAGGAAGTCCGGATTTATCGTCCTTAGGTCAAAGAGAGAGACTGTGACAGTCTGCCCATAGTCAACAAACAACACATCCACCTGAGGGGTTTGATGTTTGTGAATGATTACAGCTCTGTACCACATCCCATCATCGGGGTGACGAGCCACACAGGCAATATCAACCACTGGCTCGAACTCACTGTTTGCATAATAGGCCTGCATGTTATGCATAAGCAATCTCAAAGGCCCAGCGTTTCGAACCAGCTGGCACCAGAAGTCATTTGGACTATCGATGAAAGAGACATTGACGTCAAGGACACTTCCAATGGGAAACATTTGCTCCTTAAAAGTGCCAACTTTTCTCTCGTTGTTGTGAAGATCAAACATGGGCTTGACAGACATGTCCCTCTCCTTCTGCACTGCGACTCCTGAGCCAGTCAGCTGTGCTGTAGATATTCCCAAAGGCCTCATCCCGACTTTACCTGCAGGTTTTTTCAGCACGTCAGTTCTTTCAGCGAGTCCGCTGCAGGACATTTGTGTTCCAACATCTTGCTCACCCTGCGCTTTAGGATCTCTTAGCTTGACAACATAGCTGTCACTACTTTTTCCAACCACATGCACATCGAGTGTTTTATCTGCGACTGCTCTGATGAAATACTCTACAGCACTTTGACTCCATTTCCCACTTTTAGGTCGGACACCAGCCAGGGAACATTTCAAACCCAGCTGTGGCATCGTTTTGAACTCGGGAGGAAGGATCCTGACTTTACTCTTCTCAACCCCTTCTGTGTTACCATAATCAACAAAGAACACTTTGATTTGTGCCTCACCGACTTCTGTCACAGTTGCTCTGTAGAATTCACCATCCCGAGCCTGTGCAACACAGTAGAGTCCAGGAGTTGGGTTTTTCATCACTTGGATATTTGCTGAATCCTGGTACAGATGATAGATATTGTCCAACATTTCTTCCAGTTCTTTTCTGTGGTTTTCGGTTTGGATCCAAAACTCAGATGGACTGGATATGTGCTGGACCAACGCCAGGTGCGAAGAGTTTAGGGCAAGATCTTCAATGGGAAGCTTATCTGATGCCGTTGTCTTTTCGTTTTCTTCGATTGCCTGCTGAAGAGATGACATTTTTCTTTCCGGCTGGGCTCGGGACCAATGGCTATGAGCTACACTTGGCAGGGAAGAATCTCCACATGCTTTCCCATACTTCAGGAGACAGTTTTCTTTGGATCCAAACAAGCTGTTCAAGTTTATATTGTTATCATCAAAGAGTGTGACAAAGTAAACTTTTTCAGAGACACTTTGAAGCTCAAACTTGGCTATCACCGTCTTATGGAGCAGGAGTGACTTGAGGAAGTCAATTTCACTGATGGTCCATCCCATTTGTTTGTCGAGGATTCCATGGAGGGAGCAAATGTAGGTGACCACTGGCATCTTGAGGAACTCTGGAGCCAGTGGCCTCACATTTTCCATCTGCACAAACTGCTTGGCTCCATAGTCAACGTTTAACACCTCCACCACTTTATTTGTTGGGAAAACCTGCTGTATAACAGAGCGATACCACCTACCATCCCTTCCTTTTGCTGCACATGGATAACCAACCATGTCGGGGCATATAATGCAGCTGGATACTTTGCCCTTGAGACTCTCAGTAATCTGCTCTGTTAGTTTTTTAATTTCGTGAGAGAAAACTTTCAACATGCAAAAAATCTGTTGAGGATTAGTTACTTCTGTAACAATTACGGTCTCCACGGTTCCTCCTGACAACTCTGGGTACATGAACAGTTCCTGTTTCAAGAGCCGCTCGCCTGATCCCACAAAGGATTGCTGGACCTCTGCCAACACTTCAGCTCCGCTGATGGATTTCAGTGACATTAGGAGAAAGTCCTTAAAGGTACCTGGAGCCAACTTCTTAGCAAAACCCATCTCACACATCAGTTTGGATATGCAAGGGATGTCCAGAAGAAACATTCTGTCTGGAACCAGCACATCCTGCACGTGTGCATCCACCAACCTTCCAGTGAACGACTTTAGAAATTCAAGAGCCACTGGTGACCATCTATTCTCTGATGAAAGTGGTAACACATTAGCTAATATGCATAACTCCACTTCAGGGGGCAGCAGGAAATGTTCCTTCTTACCCCATGCTAGCTTGCTTGTGGTGGCATTGTACATTATGCCTCTATCAATGAGGAAGACGCTGTACTTGGAGCCATCTCTTGACACGATGCGTGCTCTGTACCAAGTAGCGTCTATGTGAACTAAACATGGGTCACCAGGACTTCCCTCCAGATCTTTAAATAGGGCTCCATGGGACTGAATTTCATCAACCAGAATCTCATAATCTATTGCTCTCTGCTGGCTAAACTTTCCCCAGAACTCCACCAGTGCACATAAGGGATGCAAGTGTACTCTAGTTACGACAACTTTTATATCTGATCCTCTTGTGGGAAGTCCAGGAATTGCAGACATTGTGGCAGTTTTTCTGAACGGCAGCTGCTCATGACTTGCCGCCTCTCAGTCGTGGTGTGCAGGTAATGGATATCACCTGTGAAGCAAAAACAAACAGAGAAAAAAAAAAGGAAACCGTGACGAAGAAAGACAGGTACGATATTTAACATATGGTTTAAATATCTAATATACACTACTCAAAAAATTTAAAGGAACACTTTATAATCAGAGTAAAGCATCAAGTTAATTAAACCTCTGGGATATTGATTTAGTCGGGTAAGTAGCAGAGGGGGTTGTTAACCAGTTTCAGCTGCTTTGGTGTTAATGAAATTAACAACAGGTGCACTAGAGGGGGAACAATGAGACGACCATCAAAACGGGAATAGTTTTACAGGTGGAGGCCACTGACATTCTTTCTCCTCCTCATCTTTTCTGACTCTTTTTCACCAGTTTTGCATTTGGCTAGGGTCACTGTCACTACTACTGGCATGAGGCGATACCTGGACCCTACAGAGGTTGCACAGGCAGTCCAACTCCTCCAGGATGGCACATCAATAGGTGGCATTGCCAGAAGGTTTCCTGTGTCTCTCAGCACAATCTCAACAGCATGGAGGAGATTCCAGGAGACAGGCAGTTACTCCAGGAGAGCTGGACAGGGCCGTAGAA
>JAUZNJ010000041.1:357407-374390 GCA_034780135.1 Jordanella pulchra
GGTTCCATTAAAGTCACGCGATTTCTCGCGGGGGACAATTAATGGTAGAGTTTGGTGAGTTTTCGGGTATGTTAAGGTCCCCAAATTAGCGTTCTAAGAGGCAGAAAAAAAAGAAGAAGAAGAATCTGAAGAAAAAAAAACATTCGAAATACAATAGGCCTTCGCAGCAGGCTTTGCTGCTCGGGCCTAATAAAAAGTGAGGAGAGGAATTGGGCTGAGCTTGTGAACAGCGACATCTAGAGGATTTTTGTCAAATGAGATTCACTACTGCTTTAGTTATTGTTTGGTTCCTTTTATTTTACCAGTGCTTGTCGGTTGGGGGCGCTGCAGACCTTATCTGTTCATCACGAAACATGGGAAACCCCTTCAATGATCCACTCCTGCCGTCACTGGTGTGACTAACCCACCCATCCGAGTGAGTAGTCATGACGTGGGCCGTCTGGTTCTGAAGCGGCAGCTGTTTCCCGGTCTCGGTACCAACTCGGTGCCTCTGGATGCCTAGCAGCTACTTTTGTCGGTACGCAACATGTATTTTTTTCATTCGTTAGCCTTCCTGGAGATGCCGGTTAATGTGTTTACTTATAGATAAACATCCTGGTGATGTTAACCAGGTAGCTAATGCTAACAGCTAATCCAACTAGCAAAAGCAGGACCATAAACAAATAGATGATGGCTTTTCAAAACTAGCCGGCTGTTATTGATCTGCTAACTAATTTACTCATAGTGGTTTCAGTTTTGATCATTTTCATGAGACAACTCGTAGAGCTCGTTTAATAGCCAGACAACCGGTAACTAATGTGTAGTTATTTGAGTCTGATTTTCTCTTTTATTCCCAGGTTGACGTGTCCACCTTTGATATTCTGATTTTTTTCAATGACAGGTTCCACCTACTTTTAAAAGTACTACCATACTGAGAACAGTACACAGCTTCTATTTAGCCAGTTTTAAAACCTACAGATCAGATTTATATCATTTCAAAGTTTAATAACTTACTCATTGGTGTCTTTAAATGTTTCTCATTATCATCAGTTATTCACTAAGCATATATCTATTTAGAAATCCAGAAAGCATCATTTGCCTTTTTTAGGAATAACTTCATAGAGTAAAAGGAAATTGCAATGTCTAAACTCTGTAAGGATGCAATTAACCTTTTAATGACAGAGTGATTACTGACAATAAACGCGCAGCCTGGAGATGAGGTTTGGATTTTAACCACAGGGTTTGATACAGTATATGTTCAGCTGGGTTTTGGTTAAATAGCAGACATTATTTGTTGCTGTATTGTTGGTGCATCCTTACAAGCTAGTTTTGTTTTTAAAATAATTTAATGCAGATTCCGTATTTAAACCTGGGATTTAAAAAAAAAACCTTAACGATTGACTGGAAAAGCATGGTGTTTGATTTGGACCATGTAAAGAGCCTCGTGTTGTGAGATCTTGTCTTATCAGCAGGTCTACCTTTGCTTCCAAATAAAGTAGTCTTTACGGGTTTAATTTAACAGAACACCTGGTTTGCTGCACTTCAGTCGGATGTTTGTAGATCTTGTCTTGTTTTGTTTCTTTCTTTACAACGTGTTTTAGATGTGATATAGGCTATCTGAGAAAGGGGGAAGCTTTTTTATTTTCGTTCCTCTTGTAAAGTCTATTATCTCACTGCGATTCAAATCTCAAGTTTTGGTTTTCTTCGACACCACTCTGTTTACTCAGAGAATATATTGCAGCCCTTTTTAAAAACACTGTTACTTTTGGTTGCTGCAGGGTTTTCTGTGTCTGAGATGTAATAAAATCTTTTCACATCCAGGCAGGTTTCCACTTGTTCAACTTTAATGTGGGGTAAGAAAGAAGCATGTTGGTGTTTTAGTAGATTCTTTCCCCAAGAGCAAGGCTTCAACTTGAATTAACAAAATAAGAAGGAAAAAAGGTTCAGGGATAAACAGGATTTGGATTCATGATGGGGAACAGAGTTTCTTTTGGTTTTAATTGATGGAAACTGTAATGACAGCGTGGTTTGAAGCCTTAAATGTAGCCCCTTAAAAGTAGGTATAGATATTTGACATTTTTAAATGTGTTAAACATTCAGTGTTAAATAAGAGATCTGAGGGCAATAATGCTTTTTCTAAAAACACGCTCATGTGACTTCACTTTTATTACCTTACCAGGAAGTGGGGCTGTTTTTCTTTTTTTGTTGTTTTTTTTTTTTTATAGAGACATTAGTTCACAAAAAGGAACACAAGTGAAACTCAGCAGGATGTGGAGATATTTTAACTGGTCATAAAGAAAACATTTTTCAAAGTTAAAGTGCTTATTGTCTCACTGCTTTACTGATTTAACTATGTGAGAAGACTGTTGGTAATATCATGGTGACTTTTATGAGCTTAGATGTACCTGTGGGGTCCTCAGATTTTCTAAGAGTTTTTTTTTGTTGTTGTATCGTAGTAAAAAAAATGGGGCCTAAAATATATATGCCACACTTTTGAGAATTTTAGCTGTGAAACCTTTAGAAAAGCCATCATCAATCACTTTTCCTTCTAGTCTATGCACTATATTTTATTATATATTATATTATAATGTATATATTATATATTTTAATGGTTTATCACACAAATTCTACTAAAGTACCTTAATGCTTGTAACTGAAGATAAATTATATGACTAAAAGTATATTCTTGCCCCTTCAAAAAAGTGAAAATAGGTTTTCCAATTATTTCCATGGCTACACTGTTTTCACAAACATTTGTGAAATAATGGGTAGATTTCTAAAGCAAAGTGAAATCCATTTTGGTAGTGTGATAAGATGCCGCCTGCCAGTTCAGAGGAGGTATTTCCTCATTTTTAAATATTTCACTGTCAACTTTCAGTGGTAATTAAATAAAGAAGAAGCTACTTGGAACAAGAGCAGCTCAGTAATGAGGTAAACTGACGAGGGGGGGGGGGGCGTGGATGACCGCTTTCTACATTCGGCCACTGGTCCTACAGTCCTCCAAACTTCATGTGGTTAAGTTAATAACAGTGCATAGAAATTAGCTTTGCAAGTTATTGTTTATTGAATGAATCTAAAGTTGATTTAACTTATTAATCTGCTGTCGACTAATTGATAAGCAGCAATTGTTTTTAAATTTTTGTATAATAAATATCTTGCAGTTTTTATTTGATTTTTTTTTCCATTATCCACAGTTAAAACTAAAGTATACGATTATATTTTAACTTTTTATTGAACCAATGTCGAGCCAGCATGGCTGTGCATCAGTGCACATAGCAAGGTCCATGAAGACATAAGTGATATAATTTTGTGTGTGATAGAAGGGATCCATTAGAACAGCGACTGAGAGCCAGGCGTTCTCATCCAATAACAATGTATGACCTCACCTGTGTGCTTCTGGAAGAATGGTCAGAAATCCCAATAAATCCAGTCCGAAACATTGTGGACAGGCTTTCCTGAAGAGTTGAAGCTGTTTTATCTGCTAAGGGAGCACCGACGTCATATCGAACCCTATGGATTAAGAAAGGGATGGAGCTTAAGGTTATAGAAGTCAAGGGAGGTGAGAAAATGTTTTAGGCAATACAGTGTCTGTGTAAACTTTGGAAACATAAGCCAAGCTGACTCTAAGACAGGGAAATGCTTCCTGGTGGAGGTAGGAGTTTTAAAACCCCTGCTATGTTTTAAACAAAGAACATTTTGTTGGTTTGTGTGGCTATAAAATAAAAATTGCAAAATGATTTTGTTTAATATGAATGAAGAGAATCAAGTTTAAAAAATTTCATAATTTATTCTTCCAGTTATCAACCTTTGTAAGTCAAAAACTAAAAACAGAAACTTTGAGATTGATTTGGGCCTTTCTAGTCTTTTATCGCAGAGATAAGGTAAAATTCTTGTATAATCGTGGATATTTTTTCTTTCAGGATATGTTTCTGTGAAAGTGGGGCTTCCAGGTTAATGATGATCACAGTTTGGCTCAGAGAAAGAACTTGAGAGAAAAGGATGGGCAGGAGTGTCCGGGGCTTCTGGCAGACTGTCTTCTCCACTGCAGTGCTCTATGGCTCACTTGCCCTTTTTACCTCCATCCTTCATAACGTGTTCCTGCTTTATTATGTGGAGACGTTTGTTTCCATCTACAAGATCGACAAAATCTCCTTCTGGGTGGGAGAGGTGAGTAAAAACAGAAAAAAACCTGTAATTTGTGAACCAAGTTGACAGGAAATTGATGCAGTTCACTTTATTTGTGTGATGCTGTATCTTCCAGATGATCCTTGTTTTTAAAGTTTGGTTTAACATTTAAACCAGTTCATAGAGTTTCTGTCTGGGGTTTGGTTCATTTCTGAATCTGTTTGTTCAACAGACTGTTTTCCTAATCTGGAACAGTCTGAACGACCCTCTGTTCGGTTGGCTGAGTGATCGCTCCTTCCTCAACTCTCCTCAGTAAGTCTACTTAAGTCTTTTTAAACCTCATTCTTTTATTCCCAAATAAAAGTGAACAATATTTACTGGCCATTCTTTTTGTGAATGAAGAGATAACAGCGTGCTCACAATGATGTAAAGTAAAATTTGTAAAACAATGTTGGCACAAAAATTCAAAAAACAGTGACTGTTCAAAAGTCATCTAAACTAGAATCTGTTTAACCCAAGTGAAGTTGGGTTATAATGAGAATTTTATAAAAGAAACAAGCCCCTCACCAAACCCTTCTGCTAAGAAACCAAAAGGTAAAATGCAGCCCCCCCACCCCTGTAAAAAAAGAGAATAAACTTAATTTATGCATGACAAAAAAATGCAAATGAAATGGAAAAGGGATTTTTCATAGAATTTACATTTATCTGCTGATGATGAAAAAGTTGAAACAAGTTTTCTCTTTAGAAGTTTAAAAGCAAACAAGTCAGAAACTTTAGCATTTTCTCACAAAATTCTTTGATTTTGACTTTGCTTTTTGCAAAATGTAGAAAGTAGCCGTCTCCAGTTTGAATTTCCTGTTTTCGCCTGAATCTCTCAGCCAAAAGTGTCAAAAAAGTGATGTAACCTTGCTTTCTCAGAGGTTTCCAACCACGAAGCTCTCATCCAGTGTCAGTCGCAGTTAAGGTGGTTATTGCCACCTGTGTTTGCCTTGTTTATTAAGAAGGTGGTGAAAGTTTAGGTGTGCAAACATTTGCTCCATCACATCCAGGATATGCTTTATTATTTCTTCGTTCACATCAAATCAAACCTGATCTAATTGTATGTATGTTTGTTGAAAGGGAGAGCGAGTGCATCCCAGCGTTTCTCACCCAGGCTGTGTTTCCTGTTTAGGTCAGGCTCTCAGATCACATCTCCTGAGGTGGTGCTGAAGCGCCTGAAGGCCCTCTCTACAAATGGCCCTCTCTTCGCTCTGTCCTTCCTGGCCTTCTGGGTGGCGTGGGCCAGGCCGGGCCTACAGTTCCTGCTGTGCCTGTGTCTATACGACGGTTTCCTCACCATGGTGGACCTCCATCACAGCGCCCTGCTGGCTGACCTCGCCGTGTCTGCTGCCGACCGCACGCGCCTCAACTTCCACTGCTCGGTGTTCAGCGCCTTGGGCTCCATCTCTGTTTTCCTCTCCTATTCTGTCTGGGACAAGGAAGATTTCTACTCCTTCCGTCTTTTCTGCGTCACTCTGGCAGCTTTTTCCATCTTGGGCTTTTTTGTCGTGTCTCGGCTTCTGCAGCGACGCTTTAACAGGGAAATCCGTCCAAAACAAGATGAGGCGTCGACACTAAAAGAGTAAGAGATTTGAAACATCGATGAGCTTTGAATGGTTTCTGTTTGTTTTGGTCTTTTACAGTAACGTAGCTTAATTTGTCTCCATCCAGGCTGAGTGTTGGTCCTGCTCCATTTACTCAAACAGACAAACCCATCACTATTGGACAGTATCTGAAGCAGCTCTCCAAGCACAGAAACTTCATGTGGTTTGTTTCCATGAACCTCATCCAGGTAAGAAGATCAATAGATAAAGGTCAAATGTTACACCTGTTTTTTTATCTTATAAATCTTTTAAAATATATCAATGTGTCTCCTACCTGTTTGTCTTTCTTTCGCAGGTGTTTCACTGCCACTTCAACAGCAACTTCTTTCCTCTTTTCCTCGAACATCTTTTGTCTGATAACATCTCAGCTTCGACAGGTTCAATCCTGCTTGGTAGGAGCTCAGTTATTCGTTCATTTTATCACAAAACTTCAGCAGAGAGAATGAAAACAAAAGCTCAGAAAACTCTGAGTCCTTTGCAACCGTCTTTGATTCTTTTATAAAGTATTTAGAAAATAAGTTGACCAACAAGCCTGTTTAGACGCACTAAAATATCCTTTAATTGAGTCCAGTTGAGTTTAATTGAGTTTTTATACGTTGCCTTGTAAATGTTTTCTTACCCTTTGAGCTTTTTTTTGTACATTTTGTCAACAAAAACACAAACAAATGAGGTCATATTTTATAATGCATGTAAAATGTTGGAAAAAGATGCCTTTTATATTAAAGTTCAGCCTGATTTCTTCTGATATCCCCAAATAAAATCCAGGGAAATTTAATTGCTTTTAGCAGTTGAATTGGTTAGCTGATTAGGTCCATTGATGTAACCTCAGTTCAAGTGCAGCTGTTTGATGAAGGCCTCAGAGGTTTGTTAGAGAACATTAGTGGACAAATACGATGAAGAAGACTTAAGATCACAGCAGACAGGTCAGAAGGAAGGTTGTGGAGATTTTTAAGGTAAACTCTGGGAATCGGTTTATTAAAACACGCCACACTTTAGTGATTATTTTTTCATCTTAAAACTGAAAAAATAAACGTTTTCTTCCCTGAACCACGTTATTTTAGTGAGTCACATTAAATCCTTTAAATACTATGTGGTCATAAAGTCAGAAGATGTGGAAAAAGTCGAAAGGCTGTTTGTAATTGTTCACCTTTTATGATTAAAATAAGACCAGGGCTGCTTTGCACCAAGACGTGATCATAAACATAAATAAACTGAAATCTTATCAACAGTAAATCATAAATGGATGTTTTTTTTCCTCTGAGGATATTATTTTAAATTCAATTCATAAATACTTTATTTATCCCAAAGGGAAATTAAATGAATTAAATTGATTAAACCCATTTCACTTAGACTTCTGCTGCATCTCTGGTCTCGTTTGGACTGAATAACGTGTTTATAATTATCATGTGACCAAAAACCACCTTCTAGATCTTTAAACGGTTTTGTAATTGATTTTTTTTTGTTTTATTAAGACTTGTAGGATGAAAACTCCCCCAGCTTTGCATTTTCATTTCTCACTGGACGTGCCTGTTTTAGTTGATGCTGTTCAGCTCCTGATTATAATATAATTTCTCCTTTATTTAAACGTTATTAAAGCTTGTCTTCAAAGCTTTTATTTAACTGCTGAACATATTTTACATTGATGCAGCTCTGCTTCTGCTTTCTCACAGGGATCTCTTATGTTGCCCCCCACCTGAACAATTTGTATTTCCTGACGCTGTGCCAGCGTTATGGGGTTTACCAGGTTATCCGCTGGCTCTTCATCATCAAGCTGGGACTTAGTGTGGTTATGCTGCTTGCAGGGGCTGACCACATTTATCTGCTGTGCATCTTCATCGCCAGGTACGGCGATCATCAATAGTTTCTTTTTTTTTTTTTTTTTTTTCCTTAGCTTGTTTGATTCAGGAAACAGTTGCAGTGTTCACACTGTGTACAGAAACACCTGTCCTGCGTTCACACTAACCTCTTGGTTTCAGTAACCGGGTGTTTACGGAGGGCACCTGCAAGCTGCTGAAACTGGTCATTTCTGATCTGGTCGACGAGGACTTTGTGGTGAACAGACGACAGCAAGCCGCCTCAGCTCTCCTCTTTGGGATGGTCAACCTGTTGACCAAACCGGGGCAGACGTTCGCCCCGCTCATCGGCACCTGGCTGCTCTGCGTTTACACAGGTAAACAGGAGGATGTTTTAACAGCAGTTATAGCAGGGCGGCATACAAAATAAACTAAAAATCTCTTCTGCTTACAAATGTTAATACTTTCAGTTTAATGTCAACTTGTTGACTAAGAAGGAAGCCTCTGCTTCAAAAGTTTTATGATCAGAAGAAACACTTTTTGAGCTGATTAGCCACCAGCTAAGAACAGCTGTCAATCATAGTGATACCAGCATCAACATGGGGCGGGTAGAGCACCCAAACATAAGAGTAGAACCACTTTGACATATTTTTACTCAAGCCAACGTAAAAAGTAGCCTTTCAAAGAAATATATAAGTAAAAATGAAAAAGTATTTGGTTAGAAGTAACAATCGATTAGAAACATTTTAACAGCTTAAAAACAATTAACACAATTATTTGCAATTCCTTATAAACATGCAAGTGGGAACAGTTGTTCTCGCTGTTTCCTGTACAGTAGGACAAACAAGCGGCACCACTGGAGATGGTTCACTGGGATATTCTAGCTTTAAAAACTACAGATCGATCCAAATACCTCAAATCAGTATGAACATGTGAGCTACAGTAGAAGTTTCTTAACAGTGCTGCCAGTTAAGAAGGAACTAAGACTGGAAACATGGAATATTTGTCTGAGCAACTGGCTTAATGAGAAAAGTAGCCTCTGTGGTGATTGATTTAATTACACTAAATGCTCCATGTTGAATAGTAATTGTTAATCTCTTAAAGACAATGCTTAATGCAAAGCTGAACTGTCATAGTTCTGTCAGTATTAAAAATTACACTTCATCTTCTGTTCACAGGCCTTGCTGCTCTATGTATTTTTGTACAATTTATAGTATATGGAAAGGACTTGTGCTATAATTAATGTTATTGGTATTCACACTTTTTTAAAAGTTGTTTTTCAAAGAAAGAAAACTAAAATATTTAACCATTCAGATTCTTTAATAACCTAAATACTTGGATTAAAAACAGTTAATATGTGTTTTTGTGCTTATATAATTATTTATTCAGTAACTGAGGAGAAAAAGGGAGTTTTCAGTTAAAACATTATTTTTGTTGATACATTTTTTTCATTTGATTTCACAGTAATTTATTTTTAAAAAAGCAATAAATTATACAGGCTTTTAACTGGTTTCTATTCCCACTTTGTTTGACCTCATCATTTAATCCACTCCACAGGTGGACCCCACACACTGATTGACAAAAACTCTTTTTGATTGTCCCAGAATATTGTTTTTTTATTTCATTTCCCCTCTTATAGTATAATCACTCCCATCTCTATCACAAAACTCCTTTTGTGGAAGTTGCTGGTTCCTTTCTTTGAACATAATTTGGGCCGTTTTTAATTTGAAAAAGAATTTATTTGTATGCTCCCAATACCCAACTTTATGTATTATTGTTATTGATATTTTTTGTATTGCATAAAGTGGCTGTATTAATAATTAATGAGACCCTGTAATTAACTCGATTTAAAAAACGTGTCGCATCCCACCCTGAGCAGAAGAAACACTTCCTTGACATTTATTTTTCTTTTTTACATCTAATTTCTTCCCCCGCTGGGTTTCTCCTCTCCAGGTTATGATATTTTCCAGAGGACGCCCGTGAAGGACTCCTTGTCTGCGTCGGACTCAGGGACTCCGCCTCTCCGCCTGGGCTGCTTCTACCTGCTGGTGTTCGTGCCCATCACCTGCGCCCTGCTCCAGCTGGCAACCTGGTCTCGCTTCACTCTTCACGGCCGAAAGCTACAAGGAATCAAGAGCCTGCGGCAGGGGGCCCAGCAGGGCGGCCTGATTGACGTCAAGGCCATTTAAACCGAAGGAAGAGAAGCGTGAAGCTGCACAATAAAAAAAAAAAAAACAGTTCTTTTTAAAGAGCAGTTTTGCTGTTCATGTACTATCTGAAGAAGCATAAAGCTGCTGTGTCTTCACTCTGCAGCCTTCATTGTGAACGATTGTCTCTTTTTGTACAACGGGAAATGGGAACAGTCTTTGAACTAACTCAACCATGCCTTATTTTATATCCTGGAATTCAGATTATATTTATATTTAAATTAAAGACCAAATGTGAGCATTAAAACAACCAATCCTTCTGGGTTTGAGGACCAAGATAAAAGCCGTTTTAATCAACATGTACACTGTTAAAAATGGGTTGTAAAACTTTACTATCCTCTCTGCTGTTATTCTTTAACTGCAGCCTGTTTATCCAAATCAGGAAAACAGTTTTGCGGCGGATCTGGAGTTCTCAACTTTAACATTCTAGTGAAAACGAAGGCTTGAATACAGCTGGGTTTAATTCAGAGTGCCATTGATGCAGCAAAAAACTGCTACTCAGTACTGCTAATTTAAACGTTTACTATACAGAATGTCCTGCCAGAAATTTATTTTGTAATATTTCAAGTACTGAATGTGCTTGTTTGTCTTTTGGATGTTATATTCTATCTTGTTTTGTTTTTTTTTTGTCATATTTAATTGTTGTAATTAGGAAATCATTACTGTAGCAGTACATACAGCTCACTCTTTATTCATATATATTTATACTGAGCTCCATGGTAGGTGACACTTTTATTGGGCAAAGTAATAAAACCTTTTTTTCCACGTTGAGTTTTTTGTTTGATTTTGGTAATGTTTAGTCTGGTCGTATGTTGTGACTATCAGTGGGCCATGCCTATAATCTGTAATATGTTTATTATCTGAAAACCACACGTGCAAAACAGGGTTCTTATTCATTAGTTTGTTTTATTGTATTTATGGTTGGACGTTTTTTTTTTTTCCCGATTGCTTTATTTTTAATACTTTGATTTTATTGTTACAAAAGTTGAAAAATCTTCTTTTGTTTTTTATCATGGAATTCTCAAGTTTAGGGTATGAATCTCACTCTGGGCTCTTGAGTATTTGAGACGTTCTCCATGGGCATAAATGGGTTCTCTGTGGTTGTATACACTGTCCAAAAACAGGATTGTTACATTAATATAAGTTGCACTTTGGTTTGATTGTGTTTATGATTGTTGGTCCTTTATTTTTAATGATGGACAAGGGAACCATCCACGGTGTACTTTGTCTGTCGTCTAATGACAAGCATAAGCGGGTTTGGTTGGAGGGTTGTTAAAACCTCATGAGGCAACTAAATTCTGATTGTCAATATTGTCGCACTTTAATTAAACAAATATAACATTTACTAGTGCGTTTAAAAAAAACTGTTCTTCTATGTGCTATCCTGGGGTTCAGATGAAACCAGAAAACTACATAATATATGCTGAATCTGCAGTCAAAAAGAAAACATTTATTGAAATGTAGCAAACTTAATTTAAGCACGGAGTAAAGAACAGTTTATATTAGTTTTACTTTAATTCCAAAAGTAAAATATTTTTCTGTTGATGTTTTAACAGTACTAGGATATATATACTGATGGAATGGAATTAAATGACTACAGAAGTAATGCATTGCAATAAACTGCAATTGTATTAAACTAGAATTGTTAGAATAAACGTAATTGGACCTTTATATATACATTTTAACCTTCAAAGAGGTTTTTTAACTTTTTTTCGTTTTTAACTTATTATAGGTCAGTCCCCAGATACATATGTGAAACTAAATTAATAGCAATGTGAAACTTGGGACACTAAATAAATACAAAAATTGCTTTTCATATGTATTCCCCACACTTTCTTTAATCATGCATGCTTCAGAAGACGTGCTTCCAGTTGTGGCTCTACGGCGCATGCGTTCACTTTAGGACCATAAGTATTGCTTTTCAATTTCTTTTTCCACGTTTATTACGTTTTTTTAACTACCAAGTTAGTCGCCACCAACCGATAAACAGTTTTACTGATAAATCTATATGTAGCCATACTAGCTCAAGAAATCATCAGCCACAGAGCAAGCGTACCCAACATGCACCGCGGTATGTGTTTCTTGCCTTGTTATCGATGGAATTTCTAGCTAACAGACCGATTTACTGCCGTATTGTGTGGTGATATTGCTAATCATCAATGCTACATTTAAGGTGCCTTTAATCTGTAATATTTTCAATTCATAGTTTTAGTTGAAACTGGAGCTTTGCCGACACCGTCAGTGTGAACTGTAAGTTGGAGCATAAATAGCTGTCGTTTCGCGTCCTTAGCATGCACTCATGTTTCTCTTCAGATCGTATAAATCTTTCGCCTTTTACTAAAGATTTCCGTGGAGAGGAACAACATGAGTTTCAACTAATTTTTTGTGGCTTTACCATCGGTAAAGCCTCTAATTCTTGTCATAAAATAAAAAGTATCATATCGCCTTGATAGTAATATATATGGCGTCCACACGATTAATATAATATATGATTATAAAGCGACTATAGTAATAGGAAATTAAGTAAATGCGAGCAAGAAACTGTTCTTGGAAAAACCTACTGAAAACACTCGTTCAATCTCTAAGGAGTTACTCTAATCTCAGATTATTGAAAATTTTCTTAAAAAAAATATTGTTTCTGAGCTCTGTCTGCTGAAAGGCTACTTCAGCTTCTGTGGAAATAAGTTTCCCAATTGAGGCATAAAATCCAAATTTATAAAGATTTTTATTTTTGATAAATCAGTCCTTTAATATACCCCTTCATCACAGAACAATTTGGTTCCCGTAAAACAAAAAAGATCAAATAAAATTAATTCTCTGAGTTCATTGTATATATTGGATTTGATTTTAAATAGGACAAAATTGACTATCATGTACAAAATGTAAACTTGATGTACTTGTTCTTCATAAAAAATAAAAAGGGTACGAACCTTAGATCCAACTTTTTTATGTTTTCAACACATCCTCCAAACTTTACATTGAGTTAAATAAAGATTGTTATTCTTTCCATTACATTAAAAGCATATAACAATATATTAGGTAACAGGGTTAAAGATTCTGTAACAGGTTGGAATTATTAAAAAATATGTGATCAGTTAGGAATCATGTCAGTGTTGTTTGTTCTTAGTTTAGCTAGTTCTGGTCGTAAAGGGGTCACATGAGTATCAGATCCAACCCCCTCTAGTTACAAAAGGGGAGTTTCTGGGAAGAACAGCCGATGCACAGCATTAATATGCAACAAGTGCTGCATATTAACCTGTAAAATCATTTATTACAAACACAAAATAGGCTAATACTTGGTAGAACAAAAAGTTACACAGTTTTTGTTGTAACAACTTTAGTAGTGAATGACCCGTTTGGTCGGCTGCTCTGGATTCTGTTTAATTCAGAGAGCCGCTGATGCAGCAAAAATCTGCAACTCAATGCCACTCATTTAAATGTTTACTACACAGAATGTCCCGCCAGAATCTATTTTACAATTTCTCAAACACTGAATATGCTTATTTGTCACTTGGAAGTTATTTTCTCACTTTTCTGTCATATTTAAGAATCTTTGGTCACTTGAGAAAATGTAGTAAAGTTCAACTGAGAGTACACAGAATAAAGAACAGTTCATAACACAAGTTTTACTTTAAGTTGCATTAAGAAATATTTTAGTATTTTTCTGCTTGTTTTGCTTTCTGTTTAACCAGAAATGTATGCTGGTGGAACGGAAGAAACATGTAATATATAAGTAAGAAATTACAGTATGAAACTACAAAATAGTAGATTAGGCAGATCAAACTTTATTTATTTATTTATTTATTTATGTATTTTACTCATCCATCCCCAGATTCGTATGTAAAACCACAACTGTCAGATTTAAAAATGCGACTTTTGTACACCATATAAATACAACATTTATTTTCATATGTATTCCCTACCCTTTCTTTAACCACACATGCCTCAGTACTTAGGTGTGTTTCCATGTGTGGATCTACGGCGCATGCGTTCACTTTAGGAACCATGAATATCGTTTTCAATTACTTTTTCCTCTTTTAATAAGTTTTATTTTTAATTTATTTTTTTTACCACCGAGTTAGTCGCCACAAACCTATAAACAGCTGTACTGATAAATCTATATGGCTGAGATAGCCATATTAGCTCATCAGTCTTTACCCGTTGAACATGCAGACGGTTACCCATCATGCATCGCGTGATGTGTTTCACCTCTTAATAACAATGGAATTTCTAGCTAACAGACCTATTTACTGGCGTGTTGTGCGGTGATATTGTTAATCCTCAATGTGGTACTTTAGGTTCATTTAATTTGTTGTATTTCTAATGCGACTATTTAAATTGAATCTTATGATTGCTGAAACCGTCAGTGTGAATTGTATGTTGGAGTATAAATAGCTGTCGTTTCAGAATGTCTGCATACACTCATGTTTCTCTTCAGATCGTATAAATCTTTCGCCTTTTACTAAAGATTTCCGTGGAGAGGAACAACATGAGTTTTAACTAATTTTTTGATGCCCTGCCTCTGGTGGGGCTCCTTTTCCTGTTCAAAGAAAAAATTTACAGAATTCTTGAACGTTCATACGACCGTCATGAAGTTCACATCAATGGTCCAAGCTACATATATTCTGTGACTCCGACAAAGTACAACCTGCCGGGCACATTTGTTTATCTTTATTGAACAAATTTACTTCCAGGTGAACCAGTGCCGTTAAAAGAGCGAGTTGCGACCACATGATTAGACTTGCATAGAAAAAATGGAAAGCGGAAATCACGTGGGTCATGGAGTCGGAGAAAGTTCCAAACATCGACAGTTAGTTATACGGATCCAGTTTTAATAAATTAATCACTATATCCAGCTGCTTGTGGTTAAACTGCAGCAAGCTAACGCCGGACGGGTCTTGGTGAGAACAAACTGGTTCATTTCAATTGGTCCAATGTAGCTTTTTTTTAAACATTCTTGCACAATATAAAATGCAGAATATTAAATCATGCCTTCTGCTTTGTTATTTCAGAGTTTAAGGGGTATTACAACGGAATCACCATCTCACAAGTTGTCATTTTCTGCCCTAAATATTAAAGGGAATCTTTGAACAACAGTACTTTAACACTATAACGTTCATAATGTTTGGATTTTTCCACAGAACTATTCATGTGTGTTTCTTTCACATTGTTATTTTTCATTTGTGTTTTTTTGTTTAACTTTCGTCCAAGTCCTTTAAAGCAGTGCACGTTCCCACTTTTTCGTTGTGACTTTTTGCAGCTGTGATAATATTTCTTATTTAGTCCTCTATTCATGTCTTCGGGGAGGTTCTGCTGGTGGTCAATTTCAAAGGGAACTGGTCTCATTGACGCCAAGGATAACATCACCACCAGGACTTCAGAAAATGTACACATTGTTCATTTTTTACAGTTTATTAAAGGGTAGTGAAAGCACTGTTGTAATAAAGTTGTTTTCTAACATTTCACCACACTTTCACACGCAAAACAATCATAACGTGTGGTTGTTTTGCGCACGTATTTTATCAAGTGAATGATCTAAAAATGAAACATAATTATAATTTTAATTATTAAACCTCTATTTTATCCGGAAGCCCCATTCAGATTCAGAATCTCGTTTTTTTTTTTAGTAACGAGTTAGTTGCCACCAACCGATAAAGAAATGTACTGATAAATATAAATATTACTGAGGAAGCCATACTAGCTCAAGCAATCATTAGCATGCAAATACCCATCATGCACCGCGCGATGTATTTCATTCTTGTTATCGGTGGAATTTATAGCTAACAGACCGTTTTACTGGCATATTCTGTGTCGATATTGCTCATCCTCAGTGCTATTTTTAATGTTTTTTTGATTTGTAATATTTGCAATTCATAGTTTTAGTTAAAACTGGAGATTGCCGACACCGTCAGTGTGAATTGTAAGTTGGAGTATAAGTAGCTGACGTTCCTTGTGTTCAGTATACGCTCATGTTTCTCTTCAGATCGTATAAATCTTTCGCCTTTTACTAAAGATTTCCGTGGAGAGGAACAACATGAGTTTAAACTAATTTTTTGATGCCCCACTTGTGGTGGGGCCTACAATTTGTTAAAAGAAAGCATACAATGGCGTTCAGATTGAAGGAGATTTTCATCCCAATTATACGGCCGCCATGTTGTGAGAGGCAATTCGAGTAACATTGGGGGAAAATTTGATCACACTACTATAATCTAATAGAAACACTCGGGTTCATTCACTATGATTGTTATATAAGCTACTTTGGAATCTCATGTTATTGAAAAATGTTCCTAAGGAAGTATTGCTTTTGAACACTGTGTTGCTGAAGGACTATTTCAACTTCTGTGGAAATATGTTTTCCATCTGAGGTATAAAATCCCAAACATTATTAGGATGTTTTTTGTTAGGTCAGTCCTTTAATATCCCAAACTCCAATTTGGTTCCTGTATGTGTATAATAAAGAAAAAAATAATAATAATTTGAAAAGTTAATTGTCATTTTCCTTGTGCAAAATAAATCCTATGTATACCTTATTTTTATTTTAAATATGA
The DNA here is from genome assembly GCA_034780135.1 of Jordanella pulchra. NCBI lineage: Eukaryota > Metazoa > Chordata > Actinopteri > Cyprinodontiformes > Cyprinodontidae > Jordanella > Jordanella pulchra. The sequence continues at coordinate 373,703 of JAUZNJ010000041.1, forward strand.
ATAATTTGACTATCAAGTAGAAAAGGGAAACTTGATGTACAGCAATCTTCACATACATTGAAAACACACTTTAACATGAACATTAGATCTAGCTTTTTTAAGTTTTCAATGCATCTTCCAAACATTTAATAGAATTAAACAAAAATGTGTATCATTCTTTCTATTACATTAAAAGCATATAACAATCTATGAGTGTTAAAGAAGTAGCCAGTATATATATATACCCTACAAGTGCTGCATATTGACCTGAAAATCATTTATTATATCTCAAATTAGGCTGATACTTTAATCAAGTTAAAGCTGAATTTAATTATTTTTAAATTAGAGAAAGAATTTAACCTGAATGTTGGGTTCCTCTATGGAAAGGCTTATTCCTGGATACAATGACATCATCAAGCACCGACCACTCCCCTGTTATCATTGGGTCATGTTAAATGTTTTTTTCTGTGCGCATATGATGCAATGGGTGGAACTTCCCCTGTCAAAGGAGGGATGGACAACTCAAATGAGTCGAACTCTGATAAAACATTTTCTTCATGAGGTATTTCTTGTATAAAACATCGGAAAACAAGACATTGCAGATGGCACTACTGCTTCACAGGATGATACAGAAATACAGTGGGGAGAACAAGTATTTGATACACTGTTGATTTTTCAGGTTTTCCACTTGCAAAGCATGTAGAAGACT